>VDFB02000363.1:82730771-82866575 GCA_007258455.2 Sequoia sempervirens | reverse complement strand
GCTCTGCTCTACCTTAATTCTCTTCACAAAAATCCTCTTCTGCACAAGAAAACTTCACTCAACTAATTTTTTGATATTCATACAAAAATCTGCTCTACTCTTCACACCTACTCACACACCAAAATGAATTACCCAAACTCACATATATATCTGCTATCAAGGATTTCAATCACTTCAAGTCAGCTTCAACAAAACATGAAAAATTCTCCAATGGTCAGCTCAAATCACAAATTATATTTAATGCACACCCATCAAAGTTGGCTAATGTTATGCTAGGAGCCAAAACAAAATTTCCAACACAAAGAAACAATTAAAAAATTTCTCCTTATACATCCGCGACATACTACATTCACCAAGTCAACCACCATGAGAAAATAAATAAAAAAATCATCCCGTCGAATCTCCTTACTCATACACTAATTAATGCAACAACACAAAACTTAACAATAAGATAAAATATATGCTCAAAAACCTTCCTCAAGATCCATAACCTAAAATTATAATTGGGTGAAGCATACGGATCGCCATACTAACCGGATACCATGTTCTTCATTCTCACTTTCAGTAAAACTTTGTTCTTCACTTTGCCTGCCGGTAGGAACAAATTCTGATCTATAGACTAGAATAATGACTTAGGTTTCCATCAATGACAACACTAGAAGCCATATGCCAACACACTCCAACTCTACTCAAGCCTATTAGTTTCAATTTTATAATGGGGGTGATATGGTTTTCATATATCTCAACTCTTGTGATGAGGTGAAGAATAATGGTAGCCTCTAGTATATTCACAATGAGGGAAAAATTTCTTCATATATTGAATGTTTGAATGGGTATGACCAAAATTTATTAATTTAATTAGGTTAAATCTAGGGACTAGAGAAATGTTCAATTGGGAAGGGTGAGCTTTGATGTTAATGAGGAGGTTATCATAAAATCCACTAGGATGAGTTGCAATGGGAAAAAGGTATGGTGGTAGAGCAAGACTCCAAACATTGAAAGCATGGAAAAGTTCTTCAAATAGGGTGAAGAGAAAATAAATATCAGAATGGGTTAGATTACCAAAGGCTTGTGCAGTTATGGGACCAAGTATGTTAGGTACTAATTAAAAATTTACCCTCAAAGAGAATTTCAAGTGTTACTACCCTACCACTTTTCTTTTTTGAACTATTTTCAACACAAAATATTAATGAGTTTTTCTTTTTTCTTCTCTCTTATTTGGAAAATTCAATTATGGAAGCTAGGTCCTTTTTCTCTAAAAAATATAGTAAGCTACCCATCTTGTTACATAAAAGGCACAATTCTCCACCTCAACCATTTTAACCTTTCTCTTTGTTTGGCTTAGCCCATTAAAGTTAGCCTTTGACAAAAAAACTGTCCTCACCCTTCCAAGGAAAAGGTTAAAAATCCCCTTACTTTTATGGGTCCTTCCTAGATCCCTCTTGTTGTGAATAAATCCAAGAGTAATGGGCTAGTGGATTGATCTAGTAAATCTAAAACCAAAACATCTATGAAAGTTAAATTCCCAAAAATAGTTATTCCCTCTACTATTAACTAAAAAACTAAAATCAAGACCTAGGAGGATGTGGTGGTAGGGCTTTATTCTCTCAAAGTTAAAGCTCCCTTTCCAAAATGGTTTCTATCAAGGGGCCAATGAAAAGAAACCAAGAAAGAGAGTAAAAACACCTAAAGGTTAAAAAATTAAAATTTCTATGACTTAGAGGGTGAGCAAGTGCAGGGGGTCAATCCAATATGTTGTCTTGGCACTATTCACACTTGATGAGAAAAAAAATAAAATGATGGAGAAAAAGAATAAGTGAATGGACCAAAAATATTATGTTCAAGGCATGAGTGTTACTAGTCATGGTGTAGCAACCTAATGTAAAATATATTGAAATATTCGATAATTTCGAATAGGAGGAGCACACTTTTGAAGCTAAAGAAAAAAATACCACTAGCTCTATAGAGCCTTCCCCATTATAGTATGAAGGTAATATCTTTTTGAGTGAAATAAATTTTCCCGAAACTATCTTGAAGATTGAGGATTCACTCAAGGCCCCCTATACTCTAATTGAGATGCATCACCCATGGACCCTTATATTATGATCAAGGATTCCTCTAAATCCCCCAATATGGATAAACAATAATGTTATTTATACTCAAATTCCTAAGGAGGTGGAGGTGATGAAGGAAAAAATGGACAAAAATATGAAAATTATGATGAGATTCACCACCAAAAGTATGCATAGGTTTGTGACCACCCTCTTGGTTTTCCAAGACTTGGAGCTAAATAATAATGTGACTAAGGACTTGGGAAAGTACAATGACATGCAAAAACTCCTTAGTAAGGATTGGGGACATCTTCCCCCATAATTTTCTTTCCTTTTCCTCATTTTTCTATTTATTTTTCTTTAAAACTCCAATACTTTTGTTAAAATGTTAATGTCCTAATTTTATATATTTTAACATTCTTGGTCCTTTTATTTTTCCCTTGGGGGCTTCATTTATTTAGGGCTCATGAATTTTTTTTCTTTCATATCTTAGTATAAATAAATGTTATATAAGTCAACTATATCCTTAGTGAACATTATGTTAAGGAAAGACTTTGATTGGTTAATATAGTTGATCATGATATGAAAATTTAGTAATGGATAGAAAAAAAGATAGCCATGTAGCATTAGAATTTGTACACCCTTCTAGGTGATAATACAATTTCACACTTAGTTTGGAACTATTTTAGTGACCATTTCATTTATACATTTTCAACACTTCCTAACTAGACCCTAATCTCCTAAATTATGCATTTTGAGGCCTATTTTCTCAATTTCTAACAAATTGGATGCATTTTTTCAAGCATTGAACAAATGCATCCAATTATTATTTTTCCTTTGTCACTTAATGTCCTAGAAAATAGGGCTAGGAACCTTTCACCCTAGGGCATATGGGTCCCCCTATTATGTTGGGGACCAATTTTGGATATGTTAATGTCGGTATTCCAACATTTAAAATTCGAATTGTAAATGTCGACTATTGGGCTCTAATCTTCATAACATTAGAGAAATGCCTAAAAATACCTCTTTCATTTCACCATTTGAAAATAAGAGACCAATAAGAGAAGAAAAGAGAAGCAAGAGATCATTACATTCACCACATACATTTGAATTTATAGGTCTTCAAGCTTATTTGTAGATTTGATCAAGCCTTATGCAATGATTGAAGATTGATGCCAATAGAAGAGCCTGATTGATTCTAGGTTTAGGAAATACATTTCACCATTTCCTTCTTGACCTAATGATTTTTTTCCTAGTGTTTTCATCTTCAAGCTTCATCCTCTTTGCAATCTAAAGAATGGTAACATTATATTTCAAATTTCTTAAGTGTTTTGACTTCCTCTTAGGTAGATTTGGTCATATAGGAGTCCTCTAAGACACTTGAGTAGGGTTTTATGCATTTTTGCCTCATAACAACCATATATATACTTAATTTTAGGGCACACACACTATTATCAATCCATTTTACTGGATATTGTGTAGGTAGAAATATCAAAATAGGGATTTGACTGAGGCAAAATTTTATATAGCCACCCCTCCCTCTCTTTTTGTAGATTTATTTCATGCCAGATCTAGATTTTTATGATAGGTACACATCATTCAACACTTCCTAGATCTACCTACAAGTTTTTTTAGTCTATTAATATTTGGGATATAACAATTTTCATATTAGGGTACATAATTGAATTGGGTTAATTATAGAAAAAAGAATTCCATTTCTAAGGCTTAAAAGGATGAAATCTAGGTTTGATTGACTCACCTTTGTGGTTGAATTTCAATCTAAACATATTATTTATTTACATCCTAATGTACCTTCAAAAAAGGAGAAAAAGCAATCCTAGGTTTTATACACTAAACATAGGGTTCCCTTTTTCCTATGTTACAAGCTATAATGGTAATTTCATGTGGTTATGATCGATACATGTTTCCATGCCTATTCCAATCTTGTTCGACTTTGCTAACTCCCCCTTCGCAACCTATATCTCTCTTATTTTGGAAACACGTCTTCTAACTCCATCCCCTCTAGAATCTTCACTCATTATGGAAGATCGTTCTTCTCTTAATGAGGGATTTCTACGGGAAAGAGCTCCATGATGCCCCCTTGTGCCCAAACCTAATCATACTGTCACTCATTTCACTTCATGATGATGAGGCAATATAACCCCCCGGGGGACCTTCTATTCAAACCAGAACTATAGTTGGGTGGGAGGGAATTTTAATTGTTGGGGGTTTTATTTCTATTATTTTATATCATTTTGTGTTATCATATTTGTAACCATTTAGAAATCCTATCATTATTTAAAATTATCATCTATCTAGCTTTTTTCATCACATATAACTTTACACGTTAGTATTTGGAGTAAACATGGGGTCATATTTCATCTTCCATTTTAACATCCACATTTCTTACACCTTGAAAGTATCTCAGGTGTTTTCTATTAATTTTACAATTATATCTCGATTTTATCATCTATACTTAAATCATGTTTAGGATTTATATTTGGTTAATCGATCTTTAGATTACTTCTGATATAATTATAATCATGTTACATAATTTTTAGTGTAACTTAAATATTTATTCAAATGCTTTCCATGCATACATCTTATGCTCTTTTGACTGCACATATTTATCATTACTATGCTCAAATCTTACAATAATATAGCCACACATATTTATGACAACCATGCTTATATATTATTATCACATATTGATTATGATTACACTTTATTAATTCTTAAGGAATTATGTCAATTTCATAAAGAAACCTACCATTCATTGACAAATGGATCATATTTATGGTCATCAAGGTGAATAACTTATTGAATTTTGGAGATGATTTGACAAAGAACATGACAAAAAATAAGTTCAAATATTAGAGGATGGCTATGAGGATCAACTCATAGTATTAGTTCACTATTTCGAGCATCTTGTATTATTCATGTAATTTATACAAGTGGGAGATTGCTAGGACCTTAGGACTATGTGTTGTAAAACTCTCAAAGTCATAGTTCAAGGAATTGTTATTTAATATCTATAATATTATAAATATTATGCTCATATATAAAATAATATTTTGTTTGGATATAATCTTAATATTCTATTTTGTTTTAACTTTTTCATGTAATTTTCTTCTGGATGTTTAAATTAATAATGATTTAATATAAAGTTATAAAGTGGAATCTAACTAGCATTTTTGATCCACTATTTTTTAGGTATATAGAAAAGGTGTTCAAGTGTATTTATTGCTACATATTAGATTTTTTTAGAGTTATACTTGGAACATTCATAAGAGTTACTAAAATAAATGGGAAGCTACATTCTAATAATAGATGAGTTACTATTCATGGTGGAGCACACAGTTTGGGCTTGGAACACCTTTGGGCTATATACAAGTCTTGTGATGAAGCTTAGATATAATGCTTTTTTATGTATTCTTATGTTGCAAAAATTAAAGAATTTAATTAATGTGTGTGTTGGTAATGGTCAACTTAGATTAAAATAACCAAAAAATTAATTTTCTTGAAGTAGAAAAAACCCAAAAATAAAATTTGACTACCCCAATTCTTAAAATGTTAAGTTTTCATATATAAGATAACTCAAAAGTTTGTAGAGAAGGGTTAGAGATCCCACCCTAGGGACATTGTAGAGATGAACAAATAAATTTGTAACTATACATCAAGAAACCAATCTTTATTTCACCAAACATGGTTAGAAATACATATAGACAATGTAAGCTTCTATGACTATAAAATACCTAGAAGTATCAATTCTCTAATATTCACAAGAGGTAAGAATATCTAAGTCACTTTTAATATTTAGAGATAAATTATAAGCATAAATGTACAATTATAAATTCATAGTAGTCTAAGATAAATTTTACCATCAAAAAGGGAAAGGGAAGAGAAAGAATATGGATCTTATTATAAATTGATAAAGTAAATTCACATTAATCTATTATTTGATATTTAGAGATAAAAGGGAATCTTCATTACCAATATTTGGGAATTTCATTCTTTGTAGGGGCAAATGAAAATTATTTTTGGTCCAAAATATCTCCTTCTATTCAAAATAAAATTTCTACCTAGAAAGGAAGATAGCTTTCTTTCTATTATAGAATTATCATCATCACAACATTGTTTTTTATTTCTAGCTACATAATGTTGATATTGAAGATAACCAAAGGAGTACTAAATGATATTGAAAAAATAAAAGCCTTTCTATAGAATGGTAATGTAGAAGAAAAGAATAAGATCCTTTTGATTTCTTGGGATAAATTGTGTAAAGAAAAATTCAATGGTGGTGTTGGCTTACAAACTTTGAAGGCCAGAAATTTAGTATCAGGGGAAAAATTGACATGGAATTTATATTCTAAACCAAATGCCAAATAATGTAAGCTAATTAAAGAAAATTATATGAACTCTTTGAACCTAAAATAATTTTCACTTTATCAAATCCACAAGCAATATGTCGTTGGGTAATCAAAGTCATAGCAAATTCAAATTTGTATAGTGGCCCTATAAACGGAAAGAAATGATGTTAGTTCAAAATCTTTGCACCAAATCCAATGTAATCGGACATAAGTTGGCTAATAATATTATTTTAGCACAAAAAATCGTTTGGAATTAATTGATAATAAATGACAAATTTCTCGAATGTATCCGCCAAGCTATTTTCCGAAGGACAATTAATCTCCAACATAACTAATTAATTGACAAAGCACTGTTGTCTCTAAAATGTAAGGGAATGATTTAAAAAAAAGATACATTTTGGTAGATCCAATTTACTTTCACAGAAGAAGTGATATTGTAGACGTCGTTATTGCCAACACTTGGGCTTCATTGACCGACTTTGGTATGCCAGTCACTTGGGTCTGATGGTCTTTGAGAATGCATAGTCTTGGACAACACTTGAAACACCAAGTTAAGACTGGACCGATACAATCTCTACTACAATCCCTTCATTTCTCGTCTAAAAGACTTAATTTTAGCTTCTGAGGGTCTGAATTCTAAATCATAAATGTCTTACCCTTGGCTCACCATACACTCAACAACTAGTAGATGCCCACATTGAATCCCTCTACCAGGCTGGACTCGATGAAAGAAAATGTTAGTCGACTAAGATAATTCTGAAGTCATCTCTAGGCTAAATTAGGAGAGACAACTTCAATAGAAAATTTGATAATACCTAATCTTCATTCGTCTCTCTGCATTGCAGATGAAATGAGGTCCGTACTGTCTTCCTCCTCTTCTCTTTTAGCCATAAGAAACTTTATATTTCCAATGCTATGACACTCTTCCCCCACATATTCATTTATTTTCAACGCAAAACTTGATTTGGAATATTAGTATGGGGAGGGGTGCCACTGTTGGGTTTAGTGAAGCCCAAATATTCCTTCTAATTGTAACTGGGTTCTTTTTGGCATTTATTTGCTAATTTAGAAGCTGATCATTTTGGTAGATTTTTCCATTTTGGAGACAACACTGAATTATAAAAGTTGTTGCTAATTGAATATGTATTCTATTGAGAATTAATAAAAGAGATTCCCTTGTTGAAAGTGGATGTAGTCTATAAGATGAACCACTATAAAAATATTATTTTCTTGTTTGTGTGTGTTATTGTTAATTCATTTTATTATTTTCAATCTTTTTCTTTCATTTATTGTACTATCATTAAATTCAACAATTGGTATCAAAGCCATGGAAAAGTATTGAGTAGAGATGGGAAATGATTGGGTGTTTGATCCCAGAGTTGGGTGCTTTTATATAGTGAAGAGATAGGATGAAGTGGGAGTTTCAAATGATGATGAATCTGATTCTATCATTGAATAATTTCTTGGTAGTTTAGATTCAGTACAAAGTAATGTGCAAGTGCAACCTCAATCAAGGCGCCATGTTCATTGGTGGGATGGCTGGAAAAATGAGAAGGATTTCACTAAAGATGAGGAGGATTCTAGGTTTGTTTCCTTCTTGAATCTTGATGCAATTGTGGCTACCATTGGCAAAGAGAAAGAAGATAATAAAGAGGGTTTGACACAATCATTGGTTAAACAAGGAGAGACTGTGGAGTTTTCCTTCTGAGATGAGGAGGATGCCTCCCAAGGAGAGGAGGATGTAGTCTAGAACCAAGCGAGTGAAGATGAACCTGAGAAAGAGGATGAGAATCAAGAGGATTACCTAAACAAAGTAGTTGATATCCTAAAGGAAGAAATTTTGATGCTTAGAGAACGAATTTTTTGTATGGAGAAAGAAAAATACAAATTTGCAAAAGAATGAGAGTTTTTTGGAAAGAAAAGAAATGAAGCATTAAAAATGGAAATGGATGATACTCCTCTCTATTTGGCCACTAAATTTCTTATGAGTGATGTTGATCCTGATTCCCTGAGCACTACCCAAGCGAGGTATGTGTGGGAAAGGGCCCCGTGAGATTTGAGAGGAAAGTATTTTGACATGCTAGAAGACTTCAGAGAGGCTGAGAATAAGGCCTTTGATGAAATTGGATTTCAAAAGGAAAAAGAGAGATATGATTTATTGATGAAGATTATAGAAGTAGAGGTAGAGTGAAATGCATTGATTGCATGTAGTGCAAAATCTTCTGTAGGAAATACAAAAAACTAATTGTTTGATACAAGGTTTGGTAATTTCATTGATGTTGACATGGAGCTTGTTGGTGCTGGGTATGGTTATTGAAGAAATCTTGATGCTACTACATATGGTGGTGGATATGACAATGCAGTTGTGTTTGTATGGAAAGGGGAGAACCTTCAAGAGTACTGATGGTGTACATAAAATATTTTGGATTAGGGCCATGGTGGAGGTCCACATTTTATTTTGGATGTGGGGGAGGAAATGGAAAGCTTAAAATCCATGGAGGTTACTAACTTTGATGTGCTTTGGTAGAGACTAATCTGAAGCATTGTTGAATAGAATTTGGTGAAGCTAAAATCTTTGTTGGAGTTGATTTAAATGCCTACAGTGGGGGATATCTCTAAGCAACTATCTCAAGCAATATCTGGTCTACAAGTGGGAGATTGTTGGGTTTGGTGAAGCCCAAATATTCCTTCTAATTGTAACTGACTTCTTTTTGGCATGTATTTTCTAATTTAGAAGTTTGTTATTTTGGTGGATTTTTCCATTTGGGATCTGCATCTTACCATCTTTCATCTCCTTATGCACTCTATCATCATGATGGTGGATCACTGAGTGTGATCCAAAACGTTGATGAAAAAACTCAAGCACAATTGAAATCCACAAATAATGGATTATAAGCATTATGGATTGTGGAAATCTCATAGAATTAATTATAAAAGCTATTGTTGCTTGAATATGTATTGTATTCAGAATTAATAAAAGAGATTCCCTTGTTGAAAGTTGATGTATTCTATAAGACAAACCGCTATAAAACTCTTTTTCTCTTGTTTGTGTGTTTTTTTGTTCATTCATTTTATTTTCTACAATCTTTTTCTTTCGTTTATTATGTTGTCATTAGATTCGACAACTACAAACTTTCATGTGGTTTTCTTCCTACAAATGCAAAAAATAATAAATAGTAGCCTTTCACACCATTCACACAATATGAAGCCCACTATTAACATAGAGTGAATAGTGCCTGCACACCTAAGTAGTTAGGCATTCATTTTATGAGCATTGATAATACTTGATTTAATAGAATGGTAGGTGACTACATCAAATAGTAGGTAAAACTGTTAATCCAATTCAATATCTTTCCAAAATTGACATGAGCTATATCTTTATAAGAAGATCTCTATTGATAAGTGATTTATGAGTATTTATGAACTAACATGAAAAGGATGATGTGGATGCAGTCTAGAAGAGGAATCTTCCTGAATATTGCAAGGAAAACCTTTCAAGGCTGGTCCACCCTTCCAGTGACTTTTAGGTTCAAGAAATATCCCAATACTTAAGCTCTATGATTCAAGTTCTATAGAAAGAGGAAACCATCAATTTGGTAGACATGTATGTGAATATGAGGGAAAATACATACACGTGAACTATTTGACAAGTCACCTCAAAGAGGCGTGGTTCTATGGAATGCAATAATTGCAACATAACCACAAAGCATGAGCATCCATCATGTAGTGATGGCTAAAGGGTTTCTATTAGGCATTGTAGATGCAGTTACCCATGAAAGTACAATTTTGTGGAAGCGTAGATAGAGCACACATAAATGATTATAATGTTTTTTCTTAAGAAACTTTGGAAATGTTGATGCATAGATAGAACCCACACAACTATACAAAGAATATTCAAAATGAATTTATCGAAAGGGCTTTAGATACTACCAAAATGATGTTTCTAAATGATTTGTAGGAAGAAAAAGAAACAAAGAAGATGCCTATATATCAAATGGACAAGAGTAATCAATTAGAACAAGTGTAGAAAGAATGTGATAATTTGAAAGTTGCTTTAGATCGTGTTAAAAAAACAATGATGAGAAAGTAGCACGTTAATACAACAATCAAATTTAATGTCATAGCACAAGATTTATGTCATAGCATATGCCACAAGTACAACAATAAAGATTTCAACAGTAATGAACATAGAATAAATACAGTAGCAATTCCTTCAAGTTAAACATAAACTAAATGTCATTGATTCATTCCATTTAAATACAAGTTCTACATTATGTTAGTTCAAAGATTCAAGACCAAAAAAGTTTCATAAACACTTAAGAGATAGAAAAATAGAATACGATATCGAGCTCGCTGTCAAAAATTATACATCAAGGAAGCAAATGCTTGAAATACTTGTTGGAGAAAGCCCCATAGTGGGTGCCCATATGTGAGCACAAATCTATAAAATGCTTAAACCTTGACAAACATTAGCATGAGTCAGTTTAAGCCAAGCAAATAAAGTGCTCCTATCAAATACCTAAACACGGTGCATATGCAAATAAGAAAACAAAATAACCAAAGTAGATAAATGTAAGCATATATAAGCATGTTCATACCCTATCCCATAGTCAGAGTGGTGCTCCTTTGATGTGAAAAGGATGCCCTTTCCCACCCCCTTGATAAGCCTCCAATGATAATGAACAAGCCTTCAAAATGTGATGAAGATGCAAAGATTATAAGTGATGAAATGCAAGATGAATGTGGCTATAGTGGAAATGCTTAAGATTGTGGATGATTATGGATGATTTCTTCATAAAGAATCCCTCGATAAATAGGTTTGAAGGGTTGAAGAATGAGGAGATTGGAGGAATGCGATACTAAAGGACATCCAATGAGAATGTGACACTTGTCACAAGGCTAATGGATGAAGTTGGAGCACATTTTGGGGAATGTAATGCCCCATCGTCCAAACCCCAAAGGAAAACTAAGAACACAATTTTTTTTTTTTAAAAACATAAAGTATAAACACTATGTTTACTAATGCAACTAACATAACTATGATTACAAGTTAAACACCTAAGTCCCTTGGGGTACACTAGGTGACATTACATAATCTACCCAATAAAAAATTTGATGAAATTAACTTTCATTTCTACTAACATAAATCTTCCATCTAAACATTTATAAAAGATGAGCATTAAAACAAGAACAAACCATATAGAAACTATACAAGATTTCAAAGCTAATTTAACTTGGAAATAATAAGAACTTGTTTACTCAAACATAATACAACATCAAGTATATTTACAATTATAGATAAAGTTTGAATTACAAAATGTGATTATACAATACATCATTCTACAAATATATCTCATTGAACAATTATCCAAGCTTAGAAAATAAGTCTACCCAATACTTGGGACAACAACATATAATATACCAAGTATGGAAGAAGTACAAATATACATCTGAAAGTACATAACTCTGGATCAAGTTGTCTCAACAAACTTTGCACTGAAAGGTACATCTGCAATATAGGGAACCCAAGGGGGTGTGAAGCATGTTCCACCCGACCACCCCTGTGCTAGGAGTAAATAAGAAAGGATTCCCAACCGAGAAAATCTAAAGAAACACTTAAGAATAAACTACAAACATGGAAAGATAATTCACACATAAAGAAAAAAACATAACATCAAAGGACCACTACCTAAACATGACAACAATAAACCACTTCCAGAGGATTTTAATAAACAACTCAAAGGGAATGCTAGAGGAGAGTGTCATCGCATGGCCTTACATGGATTATCCAGACAACCTATCACAAGGTGTCGCCTCCATCTATGGTTATCTCGACTGCCTATCTCAAGGCACCGCTCCATAGGGTGACTCATGTAGAATCATGAATTTCTCATGAAGATGAGGTCACGATTATGCAAACCACGGCCTTCTCGGCCACCTATAGTCTATGGAAGCCCTAATAGGTGGATGAGGTATCTATAATTATCTTATTAATTTTGACTACCCAACCCCTAATTAATTAGTTAGGTTTTCACTTATTACTCAAACTCTAACGTGGGTTATCTTGACAGCCCCTTTGTGCGTCGGCGCCCATGTAGATCCACTCTCCCTAGAACTCAAAACACAACAACAAATTCAAAGGGGTTGTACCCACGAGTACTCTATATAGAAAATAAAATAATTGCGAAGAAAAACCATCTCACTAAAGTCATATGAATCAATTCCCTAAACAAAACGATACAACACAAAGTATACTCAATATCACAACTATAAACAAAGTGGATACAAGTATCAATTATAAAAGCCACATAATTTAAATCACCAATTTCCCAAGCCTCTGGAAGTTTTAACAATAACCTTATCTCCTATAAAAGGTTGACTAACTTAAGAATCCCCACATGATGATAACCCAACTCAAGAAACTCAACAAAGAACTCAAGAAAGTCAAGAAATAATTAATTATTCAACATCAAGGTTTGTTTAATAACACAAATTCCCTATGCTTAACAATCAGATTAAGATTTCGCATTGCATGAAATTCATTCTAGAAGTCAAACTACAAATTTACTCTATTTATTTCATTAATTGAAAACACTCATATAGATTTGAATTAAAGGCACTCAAATATATTTAATAAAATACTTTCTTCAAATTTGTCTAGTAAAAACTTAAAATCATTGTAAATATCTTACATAATGTTTTTCCATAATTTAACCAAGTGTATATGTATATATATATATAACATTTATTTTTACAATTTAAATTAACATTATAAAATAATCTGTAAAGTTATATATATGTATATGTACATATAATCCTTATAAATAAATAAATATATTTATATATATTTATTTATTTATTTTTAAAATCCTTATAAATAAATAATTATATATATATTTATATATACACATATATACATATATATATACATATATATACATATATATACATATATATGCATATATATATAATATATATTCAACATTATAAATTAACAAATTTAATTCAAATTAAATTTAGTAATTTCCAAACTTTAAATATAAATAAAAATTCAAATAAAATTTTAAAACTTTTTATATTTTATTTGTTTGGCTGTGCGTAGCCTGGGAAGCTGCGTCCTCCCTACGGGGAGGCCGCAGCCCCACCAAGGCTATGCCCAACAACCTATGGCTTCTGTGCGCAGCCATGGTGGTTGCACCCAACCCTTGGGGTGTGGGGAGGTGCGGCTCCAGCCGACCCTTCCCTCCCCTAAATTCTTTTTATATTTTATTTTTATTTTTTTAATTTTTTTTTAAATTCCTTACGGGAAAAATAAAAAACGTTTTCAGAGAGAATTTTCAAACACATATTTGACAATATTAATATATATATATATTATACATATATATATAAGTATATACATATATGTATATTTTTCAAGGTAAATATATATATTTATATTTTTTTAAATTCACAGACAAAACTGAGTTCTCGGGAACAATAAATTTATCTGCATAATTTCTTTTTGAGATTTTATTTTCCAAATAGATGGAATAAATTGGAGAAAAGCACGATATTTAACTACAGATAATATTTAGAAAATTACGTAAGGTTTTTCTAATTTCTTGAGTTTAACCAAAGAATTTTATTTATAAATTTATAGAAGTTTTCAAATTCCTCAATTTTGGGTAGAGGTTTCTACGGTAGCTTACAAAGCTACATTTTAAAATTTCATTTTAATGGGGTTCTCTAATTTTACAGTGAAATTTTTCTATAGAGGAACTTCTAAATTCTGCAGAGGTTACAACAATTTTCTTACACAAACAATAACAGACAAACTTTACAAAGCAAGAAAGCATTTAAACAAAAGAGAATAAAGAACCTCTTTTTTGAAGCCTGAAGAAGTAAAAGTTGTGCAAAGTTCACCTCTGAAACTTCCAGCTTTTAAACTCTTCCCAAAAGCTTCACCTCCAACCAAAATACAAGTCTAGAATCTCCTGCAACCCTTCTCAGATTATTTTTTAAAAGTAAAACCAGGAAAACCACCAAAACCCACACACCATTCTTTCGTCCAAAATTTCCCATGAAGAAATTTTTGCTACCCCCATGCCCATATTCTCTCTGAGAATATTTTTTCAACAAGAATTTCATTAATTACCCACTTATTCCCGTAAATCCTCTAATAAAAAGAATTAACTAATTTTTAATCATTTTTATTTATTATTTTATTTTATTTATTTTTCTAATAATAATAATATAGCATTATGATTTCTTTAATTAACTTAAGAATTCAAAAATCAATACTACTACCTCAAGAAAATTTAGCATTCTAATTAACAACAAAGCAACTTATATTTTATTTAAACTATCCATTTAATCAAGAATATTATTCAATTAACTTAACCATAATTAACTAGAATAACTATTTCAATTAAATATATCAATTAATCACACATAACTAAAATTAATTAAATCACAAACTAAAATATTAATCAACACTAACACAAAATCACACACAAAGACAAGTTTGAAACAAAAACAACATTGGACTCACAGGTGACGAACTTAGGATGGGAACACTTTCTTAACCACTCCCTTTTCAACATCAAATCCGTTGAGTTTATGAGACACCCTCAAACATATAAAGTAGGTGGATTCGATGTCTAGTACCTACATCCTGCATAGAAACAAATGTCAAGTAGCATGTAAATCTCCATTGTAGACACACTGTGAAAGGTAATTGCGGGGTAGCAAGGCACTTGCAATCAAGTGATGCCACTCCGTCCTTTCACCAAGACACACTAGCAAACACATCAGACCTCATAATAGCATAAAAATACAACATCACTATATATTATTAAGGAACACCACAACATAGCCATATAACATAATCACCATGAAATGCATCATCTTGCAACATATGTAATATCCAGTGCAACAAATCAACCAAACTATAAATCCATGCACAACCAAAATGGCAAACTATTCACCCACACAACCAAGTACAAAATACACACATAAGAGTATCAACAACACGAGGGGTATCACATCCTCCCCTTCTAGAATATGGCTTACTCCTGGAAGCCACTAAATAAATATGGGTAAGCCTCTCTAATTCGGGATGCATCCTCCTATGTCATTGAAGTCTCAACGCTTGTCTTTTAGGCTACCCGAGACCTCTACAAAACTAGTCACTATATCCCATGTGATTCACAGGCATGATACTTACATAATTGGGAAAGCTTTTACCGAGATACCATTATGATATTGTTAGTAATAAGGGACAATCTAATTAACTCATTTACTTGATTGATTAATTATTAGGTTAAGAATAACTTTTAATTTAATTCTTTCCTACTTGTGTCCCCTTATCAAATAATTCATTCTATTCATTAATAAACTACAATCTATACCATAGCATTAATATTAGTATAAAATAAATATATCTACACATTAAAACATATTATAATCTATTTCCCTTGCTCTCACTACCCGTTATAAAATAAAATTAATCATTTACTCGGCAACCACACAACTTGAATCTATAACTAAGAAAGAGCATTTAACACTAAATAGAAATTATGAACTATTAAATTATAAAGCTACGCAATCCAAAAGCAATCATGATGGAATACCTCTTATGTTTGATTAATGGAGATAATTTAAGTCATTTATTTCTACATAAATCTTAATCAACAATTACTATTACCACAACACCTAATATGTAAATCTATACTATTACAAAATTACTATTTCTAATGCATTATACCAATTCTTATAGAGACAATGGATGTTTATGTATATATATAAACTAGCATATAAAATTAAAATTATATTTCTTGATGCAATAATCCAACATGGTATACGTCCTTGCTTACACATTACAACAAAAAGGAGAGAATGCAATACCAGGGAGGATAACTATCGTACAAGAAACACTGTCTTGACAAGAAAATGAACTCCCTCAAAGGAAAGCAAGTGAAAAAAAAGGAAAGAAACTGTGATAAATATGTCTTGAACATAGGAAGGGCTAATTTCACATAATACAAGATTAACCATTACTGATTATGGACTGCAACAAAAGAATTAAAACTAGATCATCTTGAACACATTCCTAGCAATCATCAATGTAAATCCAGGGAAAAGAAGAGTACATAAACACAAATGTAACTATAAACCAATGCAACATAAAATGAAAATGTCAATAAAATGGAAAGTCACATGTGTTACACACAAAATATTTAGCAATGATCGAGTACAATGGAAAACCAAGCAAAGAGAAGTTAATTCCACCATAAAGAAATTCTAGCTATCCCAAACATAAGCATTTGAATCAAATTTTCAGACCAATGTATTACTCCGTCAAATACTAATTATAGCAAATGTAGTTTTGGTTGATGGGTTGAACTGTCAATATTCACCTAACTTAATCCATCAAATTACAAACATGCCCTCCAAAACAAATTTCCAACTCTAATGAATATGCAGAGATAACTCAAAGATCGCTATGCAAGAACGATAAGCACAAGAAGACCACAATGCGAAAGCCTACCAAGGAGAAAATGTAGAGTTAATAGTTAAGGGCAATGCCATCAACACACAATAGAACTACCTTAGTGCTTTACATACATTATTGTCATCATGTGTGCATAAACTGGTGATATCGAAGGATCATATACTATCGTAGGCTGAGTATCACAAACAAAACCAAAAGAGGGTAGGCTATTTAGATCTAGTGATGTTTAACGTGGTATGCTGGAAATTTCATGATATGCTATACTTTAAAAGGTTTACCTTAATGGTTTGAAAGATTTAATAGCTATCTATACTCAGGAAAACATGCATGCATCAAGGCAAAAAATTGAAAACTACGACAAATCGTGACTATGCGGTTGGAAAGAAAAGAGTGCAACCAGTGAAGGTTAAAGGAGTGATGAATAATAAGGGAGCATTGAATTTAAGATACAATAAGAACCATGATATGCTTACAAAGATAAAATATTAATGCATAGTACCATAGTTATAACACAAAGAATAGGAACCAAAAATCGAATACCAAACTCAGTCTACATTCATGAATGCAACCATACTACCAAGACAAAGATTTCACAGTAAATCGAAAAGTTTACTATTGATGCAAAACAAACATATAATGAACTTCAAGCTATAAGTAATGAGTCCAAAAATCAAGGAAAGAAGGATGCACCGAAAGCTTAGAAACTTTCAAACAAATACCAATAGCAATAAGACTAGGGTATCAA
This sequence comes from Sequoia sempervirens, assembly GCA_007258455.2. NCBI lineage: Eukaryota > Viridiplantae > Streptophyta > Pinopsida > Cupressales > Cupressaceae > Sequoia > Sequoia sempervirens. The sequence goes on along the minus strand of VDFB02000363.1, from coordinate 82,848,914 downwards.
ATTCTATAATAGAGTACAAAGTTCCGCATTGAACATCAAGCAGTAAAATAAGTAATCAATCATTTGCAACCACAAATAAAAAGAGAAAATTAATTTTGCATAAAATGGTTAAACGAATGAAAAAGCCAACTATCAAGAAATCACCAACTAAGATAGGACATAACACATTAGTGTCAAAAGTTCAAACTTCATCTTAACCTCAAAATACTATAAAATCCTAGCATAACTATTCACATCAATGAATAAATATTTTTCAACTTCTCCATTTACACACCAGGAAATTTTACTTTATTCACTTTTCAACACAAGTTCCTACACATTTACAACCAAAAGACCAAGATTCCACACCACAACATTCAAGAAAACACCACTCTTTAGTACATAACACAAACATTATAATAGAGTATCACACATACTAGTAATTCATACTGTCAAACAATTCAAACTAAAGGGTGCTCCTGTACCAACAAAAACTTATAGTATCAAGTACATTATTAAAAAGGGTTCACAAAACAAAGGTGCCTACTCTTGATTCCCTAGAGGACACTCTTCCAAATCCTCATCTGAGTCCCTCATGGCTATCTTAGTGGAGGGGGGATGTGCTTGTAGGAATTCTACCTCCTCTTTTGTCAGCTTAGGGGCATGCGGTCCACACCCCAATGACCAGTCTTGAACTACTGATGGATTCTTGATCATAGTAACAAGTTTAGATTTAGTGGTTTTCCTACTTTCTTCTATCTTGATCCGGACTAGAGCGTGTGCCAGGGTTTCATTGTCAGAGATTTCTTGTAACAGTTGGCCTACTTGCACTTTCTTCGTGCCTGGTTGCTCTGGGTTCAGACCACCACTTGTCGAATTACCTTGGGAACTTTGAAGTTCCTCACGCTCAGAACCGTGGGAACTCGGTGGAGATGGAATTTGATGGTTGGCTCCACGACCACCACCTCGGCCTCTTCTTTGGCCACAACCTCTACCCTGAGGCATGATCCTGCACAACAATTGGGGTTATAAGAGATCAAGAGTTAACACAAAGGTTTCCTAACAAACTCAAACTTCCTAGAGTACCTAGTGTTTGCAAACCTGGCTTTGATGCCAAGTTGTAATGCCCTGTCGTGCAAACCCCAAAGGACAACTAAGAATGCAACAATTTTTTTTTTAAACATAAAGTATAAACACTATGTTTACTAATGCAACTAACATAATTGTACGATTACAATTTAAACACCTAAGTCCCTTGGGGTACACGAGGTGACATTACGTAATCTACCCAATAGAAAATTTGATAAAATTAACTTTCATTTCTACTAACATAACTCTTCCATCTAAACATTTATAAAAGATAAGCATTAAAATAAGAACGAACCATATAGAAACTATACAAGATTTCATAGCCAATTTAACTTGGAAATAATAAGAACTTATTTACTCAAACATAATACAACATCAAGTATATTTACAATTATAGATAAAGTTTGAATTACAAAATGTGATTATACAATACATCATTCTACAAATATATCTCATTGAACAATTATCCAAGGTTAGAACATAAGTCTACCCAATACTTGGGAGAGCAACATATCAATATACAAAGTATGGAAAAAGTACAAATATACATCTGGAAGTACATAACTCTGGATCAAGCTGTCTCAACAAACTCTGCACTAAAAGGTACATCTGCAATATAGGGAACCTTATGGGGTGTGAAGCACATTCCACCCAACCACCCTCATGCTAGGAGTAAATAAGAAAGGATTCCCGACCAAGAACGTCTAAAGAAACACTCAAGACTAAACTCCAAACATGAAAAGATAATTCACACATAAATAAAAAAACATAACATCAAAGGACCACTACCTAAACATGACAACAATAAATCACCCAAAAATATCAATAAACCACTTCTATAGGATTTTAATAAACAACTCAAAGGGAATGCTAGAGGAGAGTGTCATCTCATGGCCTTACATGGATTATCCAGAAAACCTATCACAAGGTGTCACACGTCTAACCCCAAAGGAACTAAAACAACGGAACAATTTTTTTTTTAAGGAATATAATAACACACTTAAGTATTACAACATAACATTATATTAAGAGGCACAACTTGTTCCAATGGGGTACACGAAGTGACATGACTATTCTAACCCATAACATCGATAAAAAGATAAACAATAATTAAACAATTATATAAATCTATTAATTCCCATTCATCATTAAAATATCCATTAAACAATACCGTTATCAATACCATATGCACATGTGACAATACATGTAATTATACAGATATAAAATGTTACATATTTCAATAGATACAACATAACGTAACCAACTATTACAAGTGACAATTCATGAATACATACAAGGCCTGAATATACATTACATCCCAAGTGATAATAAAATACAATTAACTGAAGATACATCTCAATAACTACATATCCAAATTACATCGAGGTCACCCCATCACACGTGGGAGACGATACATCAATAAATACATTAAATACATTACAACTGAAGTATATACAACTATCTGGTACATAAGAATAACTGGATCATCAACATCTTCCAAAAGCCCTGCAATAAAGATACACCTGCAAAAGAAGGGGAAACCCAACGGGGTGCAAAGCACGTTCCACCCAACCACCCCCGTGCTGAGAGTAGACAAGGAAGGGTCCCCGACCAAGCACGTCTAACAATAACACAAAACTAACTCCAGACAGACAACTTAACATCAAAGACCACTAAATACTCAACAATGACAAATCCAACTGGCACAACAACAAACCACGGATGAACATAACAACCAGTCATAATCACAGCATCAATGAAACTCAATACACAATATCGAAACTCAAGACATAATATCAAGTACTACTCCCAACCATGACCAAAGATAAATCAATAAATCACTTCCAGAGGACTTGAGTAAATCAACACAAATAGAATGTTAGACGAGAGTGTCATCGCATGGTTTCACATGGATTCTCCAGACAACCTATTACAAGGTGCCGCCTCCATCTCTACATGGATTCTCCAGACAACCAAGTTAAGGTGCCGCTTCCATCTATGGTTCTCCTGACAACCTATCTCAAGGTGCCGCTCCATAGGGTTACTCATGCGGAGTCATTGACCTTTCGTGAGGACAAGGTAATGACCTTGCCAACCACGGCCTTCTCAGTCCCCTTTAGTCTATGATAGCACTAACAGGCAGACGAGGCTTCACAATTATCTTATTAGTGTTTAATCCCCACCCGTGGTTTATTACTTAAGTTATCACTGATTAAACTAACTCTACGTGGGTTACCCTGATAGCCCCTTTGTGCACCGGCCCCCACTAGAGCCACTCTCTCTAGACACTCTAGCACAAGAATATCCAACTCACAGGATTATATCAACAAGGAAAACCGAACCAACAATGGCTCAATCACGAGGCACAACCCTCTCGCCCAAAATCACATGTATGACATTCATAACCGATACGATCCAAGTATACATCAATACCACATTCGAAGCCAAAAACATATGGACAACATCAAAATACAAGATCGAACACAGATACAATATCCTCACCTCTGGAAGTCCTAAACACAAACTTAGACTCCTATAATTGGAACAGTTAACTCTAGGGTTTTCCACATGACCTAAACCCTATTCAAAGAAAATCAACTAAAATAAAATAAAATGAATAATCTTGAGAGTGAGAAAATCATAGAACAAGGCCAACAACTCAATAAACTTCACCAAAATCGTAAATCAACATCTCAAGAAAGTTCGATAAAATTCAAAGCACAATTTATTTCTAATTTACAACCTATACTATAACGTTGCACTATTCAATTTATTTAATAATCACATAGCTTATTCATAATCTTCTCAATCTCACTATATTATAATAACTTGTAAAAAAAATAATCATATTAAATTTATAATTCCAACATTCATACTCAACACGAATATATATATATAAATAATAATAAAAACATCTATCAAAATCCTACCTTTAAATCATTTTATAAAAATTAACCGAAAATATATATATAATATATATTTATAAACATTAATCTAATATACACAAATATAATATATATATAATATATATATATATTAATATATATATATATATAAACTATTATAAAACCACGCAATAAAAAAAATTTTAATTTTAAATCTGCTTTAACAAAAGCCAGCGCAATGGTCAAGCCTCCCAATGGAGGTGATGCCACAAGATTCTCATGTGGTGCTAGCCTGTGAACTCGCTACAGAAGACCAGTGGTGGTGGCGGTCCACTCACCAATACAAATTTATTTGTATATATATATTTTTTTAAAACTAAATATTAATTCAATTACATTTAATTTAAATTTCGTTTCAAAATAAAATAAAATAAAACGAAAATTCGAAGCACGAATCTATTCAAACAATTTCATTTGGTAATATCATTCCACAAAATTTAACCAATATATATTAATTTATATAATTTTTATCTATTTATATTTTGATATATTTTAATCATGTTAAGTACAAAATTCAGACACAAATTTTCAGAATTATATTTCATTCCAAAAGTCTAATAAATTGTAGATTTTCTCAAGCACTTTTAAATCATAATTATCTTATTTTTTTATTTTTTTTATAATATTGTATAGAATATATATATATATTTTATTCAGTAAAATATATTTAGTACACAGATTACAAGGAGCAGCAATTACAGATTTTTTTTAAAAAAAGGACAGATTATATAGAAATAATACATGTAGGTATTATTCTTATTTATTGGTTCATTTTTTAAATCCTTCAAAACTTATAACATAAATAATAGGAAAAATAAGATTTTCATTCCAGATGCTAAATAACTCTGGTAAATAAATTCCTTCCATCATACAATGATTTTTATTACAAATAATCAATTTCCCTATTAACTATGTTGGAGAATTTCAAAGAAAGATTTTCTGAAGTTTTCAACAAAAGGGTTTAAGGGTTCATACGAACGAATTCCAAAATCACAGAACTTATTTCCATATCTTTTCAAAACACATCAAACAATATTGTTTCAAAGTACAACAGAAATAGTGATAAATGACAGAAGAAAACCTGGAGTCCTTCGTCTGAAGAAGAATCCCTTCTGAAACCTCCTTTCGAATTCCTCCTGCAGCTCCTTCTTGATCCCTCCTGCAGCTCTCTTTTCGAATCTATCTATCTTCAATCAATTATTTTCTCCAAAGTTTGCAACCAAAAATTCTTTTCTTTTCTTTTTTTTTTTTATTTTTCCTTTTCAGATCCCAGAACAACAGAGTAGAAGTTCTGTGTGTGAATAATCCCCTCATAAAAAAAATAATAAATCAAAATAAAGAGCAATAAAGCTCTTCTGCTTTCTTTTCTCAATAAGCCTCCCCCCTATTGGTCCTTTTTCCAGCTTTTAAAAGCACACTTTATCTACAGTTTTTAATTAAAATAATTTATTTAATCAAGATATTATCTATACATGATTTGCTAATTTAATATTAATAAAAAGATATTATTTAATTATCTTCAACAATATTTATTTAATTTAATTATTATCAACAATATTAATTTAGAATAATTATTTACTCTTTTAATAAATTAATCACTTTTTAATTTATAATATATTTAAATTTAACATTCAACTAACACACAATTAAATCAAAACAACTAGACAACTTTAATCAATTATCATATAAAATAAGGTTAATTAAATAAACATGACCCATAAATCAAATGTATACCTCAACAAAACAAACTACACAAACAACGGGAACGAAAACCACAGTCATAACATGACTCACAACAGACGACGGACTTGGGACGGGGACGCTTCCAAACCTACTCCCTTTTTCAACATTTTTACCCGTTGGGCTAATTTATTGCTCGCCCTGTCCTGCCGAAGCAGGTGGAATCGAGACTTAATCCTGCAATCCTGCATCCAAATAAACGTCAAGTAGCACATGTATATATAATCAACATCCTATCGTGAGAAGGAATTGCAGTGTAGCAGGGCACTCGTAAACGAGTGATGCTACACTGTCCTCTCACCTAATCTATTCTAACAATTAAAATATCAATAACAAACTAACATTTCTAACCAAATTAATCATAAGATAACATTATACTTAACTACTGCATCATAACTAATTACTAAACCATTGCATTATAAAATAATACTGAATTCAAATCACATGATCACCATAGGATTATCACATCGACATATAAAACATTCGAGAGAAAGCATTGCATAATAAAATAATCCAAACTCTACATACAGAGTATCATAAATCATAATAATAATATCAATTGTAGCAATCCACTAAACTACACAACCACACACACACCAAATCGATGAATCAATCACCATCACAATTCAGTATCACACTAACATATAAAAGCAAACAATAGTAGTAAATAGTATCAGAAACATGGAGGTATTACACAAGGTGCCGCCTCCATCTACAGTTATCCTAACTACCTATCTCAAGGCCCCACTCCATAGGGTGACTCATGCAGAATCGTAAATTTCTCATGAAGATGAGGTCACGATTATGCCAACCATGGCCTTCTCGGCCACCTATAGTCTATGGAAGCCCTAACAGGTGGATGATGTATCTATAATTATCTTATTAATGTTTGACTATCCACCTACTAATTAATTAGTTAGATTTTCACTTATTACTCAAAATCTAACGTGGGTTATCCTGACAGCCCCTTTGTGCATCGACGCCCACATAGAGACGCTCTCCCTAGAACCCAAAACACAACAAAAAATTCAAAGGGGTTGTACCCACAAGTACACTATACACATAATAAAATAATTGCGAGGCAAAACCATCTCGGTAAAGTCATATGAATCAATTCCCTAAACAAAACGATACAATCCAAAGTATACTCAATATCACAACTATAAACAAAATGGATACAAGTATCAATTATAAAAGCGACATAATTTAAATCACTAATTTACCAAGCCTCTGGAAGTTTTAACAATAACCTTATCTCCTATAAAAGGTTGACTAACTTAAGAATCCCCACATGATGATAACCCAACTCAAGAAACTCAATAAAGAACTCAAGAAAGTCAAGAAATAACTAATTATTCAACATCAAGGTTTGTTTAATAACACAAATTCCCTATTCTTAACAATCAGATTAAGATTTCGTACTGCATGAAATTCATTCTAGAAGTCAAACTACCAATTTACTCTATTTATTTCATTAATTGAAGACACTCATATAGATTTGAATTAAAGGCACTCAAATAAATTTAATAAAATAATTTCTTCAAATTTGTCCAATAAAAACATAAAATCATTGTAAATATCCTACATAATGTTTTTCAATAATTTAACCAAGTGTATATGTATATATATATAACATTTATTTTTATAATTTAAATTAACATTACAAAATAATCGGTAAAGTTATATATATATGTACATATAATCCTTATAAAAATATATATATATATATTTAAAATCCCTATAAATAAATAATTATACACACACACACACATATATATATATATACATATATATATAATATACACACATTTATATATATATATATATACATATATATATATACACATATATACATATATATACATAAATATATATGTATATATATAAATATAATATATTCAACATTATAAATTAAAAAATTTAATTCAAATTAAATTTAGTAATTTCTAAACTTTAAATATAAATAAAAATTCAAATATAATTTAAAAAATAAATTTATATTTTATTTCTTTGGCTGTGCGCAGCTTGGGAAGCTGCGTCCTCCCTGTGGGGAGGCCGCAACCATGGTGGCTATGCCCAGCCCTTGGAGTGTGGGGAGGTGCGGCTCCAACCTACCCTACCCTCCCCTAAATTCTTTATATATATATATATATATAAATTTTTTTTTTAATTCCGTACGGGAAAAATAAAAAATGATTTCAAGAGAATTTTCAAACACATATTTGACAATATTAATATATATATATATATATATACACACACACACACATATGTATATTTTTCAAGGTATATATATTTATATTTTTGTTAATTCACAGACAAAAGTGAGTTCTCGGGAACAATAAATTTATCTGCATAATTTCTTTCTAAGATTTTATTTTCTAAATAGATGGAATAAAATTGGGGAAAAACACGATATTTAACTACATATAATATTTAGAAAATTACACAGAGGTTTTTCTAATTTCCTGAGTTTAACCAGAAAATTTTATTTATAAATCTACAGAAGTTTTCAAATTCCTCAATTTTGGATAGAGGTTTCTACTATAGCTTACAGAGCTACTTTCTAACAATTTCATTTTAATAGGGTTCTCTAATTTTACTGTGAAATTTTTCTAGAGAGGAACTTCTAAATTCTACAGAGGTTACAACAATTTTCTCTTACACAAACAATAACAAACAAACTTTACAAAGCAAGAAAGCATTTAAAAAAAAAGAGAATAAAAAACCTCTTTTCTGAAGCCTGAAGAAGCAAAATTTGTGCAAAGCTTTGTCTCTGAAACTTCCAGCTTTTAAACTCTTCCCAGAAGCTTCACCTCCAACCAAAATACAAGTCTATAATCTCCTGCAACCCTTCTCATATTATTTTTTAAAAGTAAAACCATCAAAACGCACACACCATTCTTCCGTCCAATATTTCCTAAATTCAAAAATCAATACTACTACCTCAAGCAAATTTAACATTCTAATTAACAATTTTTTTTTTTTATATTTTATTTAAAATATCCATTTAATCAAGAATATTATTCAATTAACTTAACCATAATTAACTATAATAACTATTTCAATTAAATATATCAATTAATCACACATAACTAAAATTAATTAAATCACAAACTAAAATATTAATCAACACTAACACAAAATCACATACAAAGACAAGTTTGAAACAAAAACAACATTGGACTCACAAGTGACCAACTTGGGATGGGAACACTTTCTTAACCACTTCCTTTTCAACATCAAACCCATTGAGTTTATGGGACACGCTCAAACCTATCAAGCAGGTGGAGTCGATGTCTAATACCTGCATCCTGCATAGAAACAAACGTCAAGTAGCATGTAAATCTCCATTGCAGACACACTGTGAAAGGTAATCGCAGGGTAGCAGGGCACTTGCAAGCAAGTGATGCCACTTCGTCCTTTCACCAAGACACACTTGCAAACACATTAGACCTCATAATAGCATAAAAATCACAACATCACTATATATATTATTAAGGAACACCACAACATAGCCATATAACATAATCACCATGAAATTTATCATCTAGCAACATATGTAATATCCAGTGCAACAAATCAACCAAACTATAAATCCACGCACAACCAAAATGGTGAATTGTTCACCCACACAACCAAGTACAAAATCCACACATAAGAGTATCAAAAACATGAGGGGTATCATAGGGAATGTGTAAGTAAACAAAATGGAAGAGAAATAAATGCATATGGTTGAGAATTTGAAAGGATCTAAGAAGAAGTAAATGCATGTAGTTGAGAGAGTAAGAGGAGCTAATGTTTGGGTAAGAAAGTCAAATAAGTGGAGTTATTGGAGGAATATTCCCAAAGCATATGCCTTTGTGAGGATAAATAAGGTAATTACTTATTTAAAAGAATTGTTTTTCTTGTGCAAGTGGGTTAGTTAATCAGGGGTTGGCTTTGACCAAGGTTGAGTCAAAAGCTAGAGAATGGGTAATTCAAATTAGGAGTTTAGGGATTTGATTGTTTTATTTCAATCAACATGATAAACATTGGTGAATTAATCTAATAAATTGTTTTATTTGATTAATAGAAGAATTGATCATAATTAATCAGAATTACCTAGGTGTAAAATGTAAATCAAGATTATTTGTGTGTTTGCAAAGTTATCAATATAGGAAATGGAATGTATTTGTGAAGTCCTATGTTTGTTTTATTTATCAATCATCAAATCTTAATTAATATATGACATATTTAGTTATATTTAGTTCATGTACCTTGCTTCTATTTCTATTAATACCTTTTTAGATTAAAAAATGTTTGTGCAATAAGAGTTATTGCTTTAGTATTTGTAATAATTAAATTTGAATATTCACTAATTTCCATTTGATTTTCTCTTTATTTTAAGACAATACTTTTACTACTTTTGCTATGTCTATTTAGAATCAAAAATAAATTTCTTAAGGTAAGTTACATTGTTGGCACAAAATCCACAATTCCTTGGATCATTTTTACATCTTAATTTTTTGAACGCGTGATTTTTTAAAACTAAGTTGGGTTGAATGAAATATATTTTATGAAATCAAACAGAAAATCTAAGAATTAAACATGAGAACATGCCAAACTTTTATAGATGAATTTAATTTTTTCCTAAAAATTATTATTAATTGATTATAGTTTACTATTATTCAGTTATTATTAAGATGCCAAGTAGTATTACCTATTTTTGTTTTGTTGTACTTTATTATTAGACTTGATCAACCCAATAAATTTGTATATATTTTATAAAGTATTGTATGGAAAAATATATCATTAGATGTTATATTGTGTCACTAATCACATATGATTCTATGACAATAGGATGTTTGTTCAAAAATGTTTTGATTAGATGGGTGTGTGCAGGATCATGATGAGCCAAAAAGTGGCGATATGATGGGTATTTGTAGGGTATGTGGCTGATGACTTTTTTTAACCCAAAATTGATGAAATGAAAAGGGTTGTTAAAGGATATTCTCAACTTTCCACCAATATAAATTATGCTTTACTTTGAATTTAATAAATAATAATTATTTATTTTTTATTTGAATTACGACTAAAGTCCTAATTGATAGGTTGATTGAAAAACATATATAGCTTTCAAATGGTATCATATTTTTTGAATCCAAAACATGCATCACATTCTATGCTTTGCATACTATAGGATTATAAAAAAGAAAAATTGAATTTTATGAAGTTTTGACCAAGTTAAGGTGATTAGACATATGAGTTTTTATATTTTTTAAAAGTTGTAATTAAAAATTCATAATTAATTATTTACTTGGAAAAAAATTATAGAAAAATATGAATCACATCGGAACATGAGTTCTCTACTTATATCTAAAATCTTATAAAAAATATTATCATTTTATTGTGGTTAGGGTGGTCAAATAGACACCTACTTCTTATTTTTCCCTGAAATTTAAGTACTACTGCATTGAAATTTCAAATTTTCACCAAATAGATTTTTATTTTTTTAAAATAAATCTAGTAGTTTAGAAACTACATTCAATTTTCTATAGATTCTATTCTTACATATTTTTTAAATAATACAGATAACTTACTCAAATTTTTACGTCAAGTTTCCTAACTCCAATTTTTCTGAATTTTTTGCCACTTAAGGGCCTATTTTTTCCATGATGATCCTGCACATACCCAAATTAGGAATTATAAACACCTTATTTATTACAATAAGATATATTATACTACATTCTTGTTAGATATAAATTTACCCTATTGTTTTTTTTTGTAATTGTATACCAACTTTTTAAAGGATGGTTGTATACTTGTTTGGATTCAAATGTATTTGGTATAGGAAAGATGATATACATTTAGTCTAGAATGCATGATTATCATCTTAGAATATATTTTGAGTTAATCGATTATATGGTATTCTACAAGGAGTGACTACATAGTGTGGTATATGCATGTCACTCATTGAGTAATTTTTATGTGAACAAATGATATGACTTTTTATATCTTTTAAACTGAATTTACATGTAAAAGGTTCAAAAATATATATTAAGGAAAAGGTTTTCCAAGAGTGTGAAAAATGATAAAACTAGAAGATAGGAGATTAAAAATATAGATTAGATTATATTTTCAATTGAACATTAATGATAAATATGTTCCCCTAATAAATATATAAATAAAGTTTTGACCATTTTATGGATTTAAAAAATATTTCCATTGATCTTACTTAAGAATTCAAACCTAAGTTACCAAAAAAATATTGGAAAAGATGCAAACTTTATACAATATAAATTTAAATTTTCAAAGTGATATAGATTCATTATGATATTGATAGTGTAACATTCACACCTATTTGACTAATTATTTTTATGAGGTATTTTTGAGACTCAACATGAGTTGTTGAGGACATCAACTAATTTGTAGGGGGGGAGGGGAATTTTATGTGATATTTTTCTTAAGAGAATAGAAAATTATAAAATAATCCTTTAGAATTAAAAGAGAGATAGAAAAATAATTTGTATTATTATCTTTTGGTTAAAATAGATATTAACAAATAATTATATTAATAAAAGCCCTCTTCAAAAGGGAGGAATAAATGCATTTATTAATTAATTATTAAAAACAACATTAGTGTGTGGGTGTGATGGTTTGGAAATCACCCCTTAAGGCTTATACAAAGCATTTATCTAAGCGTTGGATAGGGGAATGGAGATCACTTGGGGAAGAAGATGGTGGTTTGATAAGCTACACACATTGAATAAGGGAGCACATAGAGTTTGCTCAACTTGAGGTACAAAATACACCACAAATAACCTTAGACAAGACTTTTGTGTGAGTAGACACATGCTATATTTTTTACATAGGTTCTTTGTAGTGTACCATAACTATGATGGCCAAGATGATTGCAATATCTCTAGGGTGAAAGTGACATTTTCTAAGTCTTTTGACTCAAATATGGTTTGAACTTACTATTATTCAAAGATATATTTATAATTATAAATAAATGGGATGGATTTGATTCAATTAAGCTCTATAAAGATTTTATTTTCTCTTGTTTAATCATATTCATATTGTCAAATAGTAATTTTTATATATTAATGATGATCATATTAATTTTCTTAAGTCTTAACCTAGTAAACATTGATAAATAAGTATTTTGTGTAGTTGTATCTGAATTATAAATATGCTTTATAATATTGATATTAAAAAATAGCGCCCTTAAATCTACTACCTTATAAAATTAACATAGGCATATTAAATCTATACCATTTTATAATATGAGAAGAGTATTATTACATTATCTTTAATGAATAATTTTTTTATTTCACTCTTGAATGTTTAGGGATTGCCAATATTTAAAAACACCTCAAAGGGTTGTCATTCCATTACAAGTAGAAAAATTATCATTCATCAACCCTCATAATGTGTGTAAACATTGAAGACAATGGGAAAGGGCCCTAGAATGCAATTCTTTGATCTTTTAATTGTACTAAATTGAAATGTGTCGCTATTAATTGAACCTTCAATGGTTTAGAATGAGAGGGGGTGTGTAATTTGGATTTAGATTTGGTTACTAGAATGAATAAATTGAATATATTTAAATACTAGTGCATAGCATCAAATTATGTCAAACATGAGTTTAGTTGATTTAGTGTGGGAAAATAAAGTGAGTTGTAGTCAACCAAATTTTAATTTTGAAAAAGAAGGGGGCAAGTCTATGATAATGTAGTTGCTACCATGATTGTGAAATTATTCTAGTGTTGGTAAATGGTGTAAGAATGAGTGATAAATATTTAGATGCAAGAATTTTGTATATGGAAAGATAGGGTAAGACTAAATGTGTAAGGATTTATGTATATATAGATGCATAAAATTCCAAGCCAATTAAACCAACCTCATATAAGATCATACCATTTATAATTAAATATTTAAATCAAAATATTTTTTCAAAATAAACATAAAATTAAATAAAAAGTAATATGCATATACAAATATCACTTACATTATCTTTATATTAATTTCACTTACAATATCTTACCCATTTAAATTAATGCTAATCAAATACTTTTAAATTAATTTCAATAAATATGTCTAGAAATAAAACCATTTTCAGATACAACTTTTAATACAAAATTTCAACTCTTAAATGAAAATAATCAGTACTAAATATTTTATCTATATTTTCTATACCTTCCATTTAATTTCTACATTTATATAGATTTTTTTAATAAATGTATACAAAATTGAACTCTTTAAATATAATACGACTTCTTCTACCAAATTATGTTATCTATTTCATATTTTTTCCTCCCTAACTTTTCCTCTATAACTATTTGAAACTAAGAATGGTTCTCAATAATTCCCACCTTTTTAGGCTAGAACAACACAATACCTCCAATGAAAAAAGCAAAAAAATCAATGAAGCGTACGCACTATCATACAAAACGAGGGTCACAGATTTTTATTCTAAGCCTTTCATTCATTGATTGAGTCACTGTTGCTTGTAAATATGAAAGAGATCTTGTCTCTTGTCAATTACGTTGCTGCTATCCACCAAATTCAACTGACATAACCTATATTTTGTTTCTACATGTAAATGGAATTTTTTTAATTATTTTTATCCACGAAGTTGTTATCTGTAAATGGATGAAGTTTATAAGATGGAAATTGAATCCCCAAATAGAAAAATCTCTTATCTAAACGAAAGCAATTTTGTTGGAACAATTTTTTTGGTTCATTCTCTTGATAAAGGGTTATTAGATGTTGAAATGTTGGATAATGGGGATTTTAAGGTGTGAATGTTGTTGAAGATTAAAACAAGGAAAAGATATACAATTATCTTGTTTCAATTTTTTTTATAAAATTTTAATATTTTCTTTACACAATGTAATAAATATATGATGTGCATAGAGAAAAGAGAACAGTAAATATATTACTTTAAAATGAAATAGAGATAAAATAAAATGGGATTGATGTATATCTAATAATTAAGAAAAAAATAATTGAGGATAGTCAAGAAAACAAAGATTCCCACATAAACAACAATAATGTGGTCCCATATAAAATACCCAATGATCAAGAAAAGGAGACAAAAGAAGATAATAAAATGACAAGAAGATAAAAAAAATCATACAATTCAATTGAAAGATGATAAGTGACAATAATAAAAAATAAAAAATAAACAACTCCCAATACATCTTGAATAAGAGGGAAGAAGAGATCACCATGCTAAAACAAGAGCTAATCTAAGTGAAACTAATAAAATAAAATACTGATAAAATAAAATAAATTTAAATTCTTATAAAGAATATGTCATGAATTTTCTAATTGTATATGTGATGAATTTTCCCTAATGATGAATTGCTGGTTTGGCTCTAGGAAAATTCACCACCAGCAATTCACCAATGGAAAATTCACCCCAACAATTCATTGCCACGAAAAATTCACTGCCAAGTAAAATTCACTGTGAGCAATTCACTACAGTGGAAACCGCATTAATATTTTTACAATATGTTTCAAAAACTTTGATTTTATTGAAAATATTAATGAGTTGAATTTTTTGTGGCGATGAATTATTGGCAGTGAATATTCCTTTCAGTGAATTTGCCGAATTTTTCAATGGTGGTGAATTTTCTTCCAATATTTTCCAACAATGCCCACAGTGAATTGCTGGTGGTTAATTTTCATTGAGATAAATTTATCATGATGGTGAAATAGGTATAAAATAAAATGTGATTGATGTATATCTAATAATTAAGAAAGAAATAATTGAAGATAGTCAAGAAAACAAATATTTCCACATAAACAACAATAATGTGGTCCCATATAAAATATGTAATGAGCAAGAAAAGGAGACAAAGTAAGATAATGAAATGACAAGGAGATAAAAAAAGTCATACAATTCAATTGAAAGATGACAAGTGACAATAATAAAAAATAAAAAATAAACAACTCTCAATACATCTTGAATAAGAGGGAAGAATAGATCACCATGCTAAAACAAGAGCTAATCTAAGTGAAACTAATAAAATAAAATAAAATAAATTTAAATTCCTACAAAGAATATGTCATGAATTTTCTTATTGTATATGCGATGAATTTTCCCTTATGGTGAATTGCTGGTTCGGCTCTAGGAAAATTGACCACCAACAATTCATCGGTGGAAAATTCACCCCAACAATTCACTGCCACGGAAAATTCACCGCCTAGTAAAATTCACTATGATCAATTCACTGTAATGGAAATTGCATTAATATTTTCACTATATATTTCAAAAACTTTGATTTTATTAAAAATATTAATGCGGTGAATTTTCCTTTCGGTGAATTGTTGCGATGAATTTGTCAATGGTAGTGAATTTTCTTCCAATATTTTTAAACAGTGCATGGTGAATTTTCTTGTCGTATTTGTGAATTACTGATGGTGAATTTTCCTATAATCAAAAGAAATTACACAGCATGAATAAAAGAGATGTAATTTGCTATCATAAAAATGAACATAAGAGAGAATAATCTAAGAGAACAAATATGGGGCACAAGTACCAAAAGGACTGATAGAGAAGAAAAATGAGGCAAGAGTAACTCACTGAGAAGTAAATAAGCGGGTCATTTTAAGTCTTCGACTACAACAACAACGATCCAGAAACTACCAATATCTTGAACGCCCGGCTATGAAAATAGACACAATCACAGCTTCTGCCTCTCACAGGTTTCCCCTTTAAAACGATTAAAGCAAGAATTTAATGGCGGACGAAATTAACAAGAGTGTGAAACGAGTGTGAGTGACTGGAGTAGGGGGATATATAGGATCATGGTTGGTCAAAAATATTCTAGAAAGGGGCTACACAGTGAACGCCACGCTTAGAGAACCAGGTAGTTGTTTTTTAAGCAAAGAATATAAAAACTAACATTATAGTTAAGATTTGTCTATTAAAGCGTTCCAATTCTATATGGCTTGATGATATTCAGGGGAAGGGACAAAATCTGGGCCTTTGTTGAAGCTGTCGGGGGCAGAGGAAAGGCTTAAGTTCTTTAAAGCCGATTTATGTTTAGAGGGCAGCTTTCATTCTGCAGTGGAGGGTTGTCAAGGAGATTTTCAAGTGGCAGGTCCCATGGATTTTACAAAAGATAATCTAGTAAGCAGATGAAATGACTCTTCACCTCTTTATCCATCCAAACACTTTTTTTCTTAAGAACTTTCTTAAACGAGTGTTGCTTTACAGGACGATTTTATTCTACTTGCTGTAAATGGGATACTCAATATTATGAGAGCCTGCACAAGAGCGAAATCTATTAGACGTATAATTTTCACTTCATCAATTTCAGCTGCTTCTCCACTGAATGACAAGGGGGAATTCACCCAGACATGCCTTGATGAAAGGAGTTGGAGCCCCCTAAGCTTCCTTAAATCTCAGACAAATAAGACAGCTTGGTATATGATGGCTAAGACATTAGCAGAACAAGAGGCCCTTAAATATGGCCTTAATGATAACATCGAGGTAGTGACCATCTTGCCAGCTGTGGTGATTGGGCCCTGGTTTACAGCTGCCCCTGCATTTTCATCTGCTCAAACAATATTAGCCCTTACTGTAGGTATAAATATTGTGTGATCAATTTTAAGTTTAAATATATTTTAACAAATTAAAACAAACCAATAAAACATTAGATCAAAGGAAACTAATTTAAAAGAAAAACAAACTCTTAAATTTGTAGCTCCTTTTCGAAAGCGTCCTATTGTCCTCTATCTCGAGTGTTTCGCTGAATCTAGCTTGCTCTCAGATTATACGCTAGGCTCAACAAAATGATCTCCTAGAGAATGAGATTTGAAATAAATCCATACTATGCTAAGATGCAATTAGCAAAAAAACTAGAAATGATAACTAAGATATGAGATTGCTAAAATTAATTGATTGCTAAATGATAAAATAAAGCGAGTGCATGTAAATGTAAATGTATGCAAGTGTGTAAGTGTGTAAGTGTAACCAATGCTTAGATTCACAAGGTTTTTATAGAGTTTTTGAAAGACTCTGATTGGTTGTCGTGATCAATGGTGAGAGATTTTTGAAAGTCGAGAGAGAAATGAAATGTTTCCTTCTACACAAATTTTCTCTTACGGAAAGTTGCCATTTGAGAATTGAGTAGGAGATAAGTCTCATAATTTAGAAGTTTCCATAATTAAATATTTAATATCTAATTATGTGTGAGAAGATGATAGAAAAACATTTAATTAAATATATAAAATACTTAATTAAATATGCAGTGAAGAAAGTTTATAATTAAATATTTTAGAATATTTAATTATGTGGAGAGTGAAGAATTAGAAAGTGTTTAATTAAATATTTAATTAAATGTGAAAAAGGTATTTAGAGGAATATCATTTGAATTTAAAATTCAAACTTATGATAATTAATATAAATAAATTATAAAATTTATTTAATTAATTAAGAGGAATATTGAAGATGGTAATAATTAAATAAAGTTATTTATTTAATTAAGGTAGAAGAATTATAAAAGTGAACAATATAAATAAATAATTAAATTTATTTATATGTAGATGACTTTAGAAGATTAATTAAATAATTTATATTTAATTAATTAACAAGCTTGATTAACCATGACCATTTTTAGACGTATACAAATATTTGTGTGTTGAGAGATAATTTTTGTATGATATATTTGTGATTCTGTATAGTTCTAATGTGACCTAACTTGACAGGAAATGATGAATTTTATGAATTGCTCAAGTTCCTCGAATCCATGGTGGGATGTATACCAATTGTTCATATTGATAATACTTGCAATGCGCACATATTCCTGATGGAACATACTGATTCTCAAGATCGCTATGTTTGTGCATTTGACTCTATGAGTCTGAAGTGTCTCAAAGATCTATTTGCTAAATATTATGTACAGTTCAAGAATTCTATCAAGTAAGAAAACATTTCTCATTTCAATCTTGGAGGTTGTTTTAGAGAATCTTCAATTATAAGAATTTTCTAATTTTTTGATTGTGTTTGGTATAGGTTGGATGATGATGACACACTTAGTATAAATGTCAACTTCATAAAAAAAAATGTTGGATCTGGGTTTCTCTTATAAGTATAATTTACGAGAGGCTCTTGATGAGACTATAGAATGTGCCATAAAGAATGGACTGTTGAAGTTGTAATCCAACATGTAGATTGCTTAATCAATAAGCTATAATTCATAATACTCGATTTACAAAGTGTTGTAAAATGGAAACATCTTTGGTGTTGATCGGTTGCAATCATTTAATAAGTACGAAGTGTTTTAATTTAGAAACTGAAGAGTTGTGTGGAAGTATAAATTTTATGTTTAATGAGTAACTAATTATAGGAGCTTCAAAAATATTTTTAAGAGTGTAGTGGGTATGCTGATAAAATTTAAGTGAGGGGTTTGTATTGGATAATTAATTCCTTCCATAATTGTGAGTATATGCAAGCATGTATAGGGTGGTAAGTGGGAAAGGTTCAAGATAAAATTTATAAATTTTAATTTAAATATATATTTTTTAAAGTAAGATGTTGAATAATAAATTTATATTCTTTATGTTAAAATTAAATATTTTTTATTGAAGAAAAGTAAATAGGAGACATATTTTATTCTCGATGGAATGACAATAGGACAACATCAATATCATGTAAATGGAGATGTAACACAACATTCTCACTATTTTCTCACTTGTTTTCTTTTTTGGTATGAACCCACTTTTCTGATGTAAGACAGATGCAAGATTGATTTTTTTCCAACATGAAACCATTTTTCTTGTCTAAAAATATATTTTGATGACTAAAAATTATAATAAGCTATTTTTTACATATTAACTAATATTTTATGAACATCAATGTTATATGAGTTGGCTATGACTTTGGAAAAATTGTTCTAATATTCAAATATTTGATGGTATGAAACTTTTATAATAGATGACACAAAATATAACTATGAATATAATTTTTGTGTTGCATTGCCTTATTTTGGTTCTATTCCTATCATGTTACATTATTATATTTCTACTTCTATCAATGCTCTCCTTATTTAGTATTATTCTTGTTAGATTTTTAACATTTAGGATACACAAAACCATGCTTGTTGAAATTTGAAGTAAACATGGAGGCCTCTTTCATCTTCCATTCTCAAATCCACAAATTTAAGTATCATATCCATGTACTTTTAATATTCTAATTAAATTTTAATTCCATTATATTCATGCTTTCTTCTTGGTTAATCATGCTTCACGTTGCTTTCCATACAATCATTATCATGTTACCTATGTATCAAAATTTATAGTACTTTGTTGACTATGGTTACATATTATTATCTCATGCTTAGACATGTTTATGATTACCATATTTAGATCATTCAGTCTTATGCTTACTATTGTTAATGGTTACCATGCTTACATAAAGGAACTATCTTTTATCATTGCGCTCATGGGAGAACTATTGAGGGCACCTATTACCCCCTTATACATGCTTTTTAATTCTATACATTATATTTTCCTATGCTATGCCAAGCTTATCTATGATAACTTTTTATTTTTTTTATTGGGGGAAAAATTAGAGGGTATCTTACTTGTCTTTCATATATACTTTCACACTCACATCCTAATATGGTGTTACATGTTTCTCACATGATACCATATTATCTATTTAATATGTTCTTTTTTGGTTTTACATAATCACATATTTTCTCTTCTTCCATGTAAGATTTATGAAGTTAAATCTACCTAACATCTAATATCTTAAACAAATAATTGCAAATATAAAAAAAGTCAAAAATAAAAAATATCAAATAATAAAAATAGAATGACTATCTAGTCAATCTGAGATTATGTAAAAGTAAGATAGTTATGAGAATGTATTTATAGGAAATAAACAAAAGGAAGTAGGTGGACAACTCATCCATTGGGAAGCATGACTTCTAGATATAAGAATAGACCTCAATATCTAAATAGGGAATGTGAAACTCCTATGGAAGAGTGTGAACCATTTCAAATTGAAAATGTCCTAATTAAACCTAACCAAGAAATCTAACCCAAATAAATACAAAAAATGTATTTGTGGATTTTGATTGGGATAGTGAGCTTGATAGAAATAGATCTACTAGTGGGTATGCATGTTTACCTTATTTGATGGGGTGATTAGTTGGATAAGAAAATAAAATGCTATGATTTCTCTTTTACTAAAAAAGGTAGAGTGTATTACAAATATTCATCCATGTAATAAAGAAATATGGTTTTAGAGACTCAGTTTAGAGAAGAGGGTGAAGCAAAATATATGTATAACTTGGTGTGATAGATAGAGGATAAACCCCTAGAATTTGTTGGTGTAATTAATTATTAATTACACTTTGCATAAGTTTACTTAGGTTTATTTAATTCCTAAGTTATAAGATCTCATCTTTATCTTATCGAGCTATCTTGTTGCTCAAGATAAGATTAGGTTTAGGCATCTTTGCTTTTATAAAGCAAATTATCTTTTGTAATTAATTGTACTTTTCGAATATATCAATTTGCATGTTTTTATGCAAAGCTCTTGCTTTTTCGTTTTCCTCTTCTGTGGAAGGTTATTTTGGTTTGCAATTAGATCATGGGTTTCTAACATGGTAGATATCAGAGCCTCGATTTGCAGCTCCTTCTCAGTTTTTTTGGAGGATTTCGTTGCAGAGCTCATTCGGAGTCCCTCGAGGGTTCAATCCTTGAGCATATTTCTAGAGCGTCTTGGATCAGATCAAGGTTTTCTGTTGGATTCAGAGTGCTGGAAAAAGTCAGAAATGACTTTTATTTCATTGATTTTCATCACCGTTTGCCAGATCTGCGAGGGTCGGAAGTTCAGAGATTTTTTGCAAGATCTGGGGGTAGCCGAATTTTTGGAGCAGTTTGAGCAGAAATAGAGGTCACCATTGCATTTGCAACGGCAAAAAACCCTGAAAATGCCCTTCGTTTCGTTGATTTCTGAGCAGTTGATCTGGGAGGCAAAAAAAATTTGTCTGAGGGGCCGTACGGCCTCCCCAGCATGCCTTTCGATGCACAAAAATTGAAAAAAAATAAAAAACTAAGGTTTCTATGTTTCTGCGCCGGCACCTCCACCAGTCTACCACCGCCTATCTGTGCAGCCCCCGCGGGCCCCTACGCTCAACCCCCAGCCACATGGTGAACAAAGGGCTCCGCCCCTACACCAGCCCACTGCCCGCTAGCCCCTGGTCACCCACAGGACTAGGGGCCAATTTTTTTTTCATTTTGCAGGGGGGTCAATTTTTTGCGGCGACGGCCGTCAATTTTAACCTCATGAACGGGTGACGTCAGCGGGTGTATGGCCCTCTTTGCCCCTCCTAACCCTAGTTTTTTCTAAAAGAGCAGTTTTTTCTTTTGGCCATAACTTGGGCATACAGTATCAAAATTGGGAAAATGAGATATTGCCGGAAAGCTGGTTCTGAGCACTTTCTAGTGGTGCTGTTTATTTTACAGTATTTTTCTATTTTCCTACATTTATTACTGTTTGAAGTCAAATGTTGTTTTTGGACTTCCGAGCTCATAACTTTTTGCCACAATCTCCATTTTTTGCCTCGTCTAAAGCATTGGAAAGGTATTGAGGAGATCTATCTTGCTGTCCATTTACTTTTTTCTGTATCTGTCCCAAGTTTTTCGTTATTCCAGATTTGTCTCGATGGGTGTTTTGGAGATTACTTGGATGTTTTGGCAGTTGGAAAGGTGAAAATTGAACATTTGTACTTCATTTCAGTACTACTTCATCATATTTTCTGTTTATGCACATTTAGAATTCTCTCCTTTTACAATCATTGGGTTATTGTAATAAACGAACTGATATAAAGTTCCATTAAGGGGGGTTCTTGCATTCATCTTGATTTGTTGGCAACTCGCATGGGTTATTTGGTCTCCTTGTTCTTTCGGCCACATTATTGCTATAACTTGACACATGTCGGATTCATTGGTTCACACTTCAGTTGGGAGATTACATTTCTTGATCCTCATTGGTTCAGATTCTTCTCAGTTTGAGGGCCATGTTTTTGTGGTTATTGTTCCAGAGTCTATTTTTGGTACTCCTTCCCATGGAAGAGTTTTAGTCACAGTTTGGCATCGGCATCGAGATACATGGTTTTCAAATTATGTCATCATCTCATCTCCTGTTGCTTTTCAGATTCCAGAGTTGATCCAGTATGTGAGTTTCCAGAGTTCCTTGGCATCGGGTCTACTGTTGCATTTGTGATTCCGATTGGTATTTTGCAAACAGAACTATCTTTCCTTGCTTGCCGGATTTGGGGTTTTAGTGTTGCTTCATCAGAGTTCTTCCAGTGATTCTTCGCAGTAGTTCATCTCTCTGAGGGGGGTTTCTCTCTCTTTATCTTTGTACATGAGTACCTCATCAGGCCTTGTTGCCAGGACTCATATTTGCATAATAATCTACTTCTCCCTAAGTTGCACTTATGGGGGGGTGTTGGTGTAATTAATTATTAATTACACTTTGCATAAGTTTACTTAGGTTTATTTAATTCCTAAGTTATAGGATCTCATCTTTATCTTATCGAGCTATCTTGTTGCTCAAGATAAGATTAGGTTTAGGCATCTTTGCTTTTATAAAGCAAATTATCTTTTGTAATTAATTGTACTTTTAGAATATATCAATTTGCATGTTTTTATGCAAAGCTCTTGCTTTTTTGTTATCCTCTTCTGTGGAAGGTTATTCTAGTTTACAATCAGATCATGGGTTTCTAACAGAATTAGCTCACTACGTCAAGTAATCTTGATGAATTTTTTAATTTACAAACTAAGTGGGGGATTGATAATACTAAGGAATAGGTGTTAATACTATAAATAATGTGCTCATATAAAAAGATGTCTCTTGAATAGAATTTAAAGATTCTATTACTGTCATTCTTCCTTATGTCATTGGTATTGTGATGGTTGTAAGAAGTGATTAATAAGGGTTATTGGGTGGAGTATGAATGCCATTTTTAATCCTCTAATGTCATTTTTAATCCTCTATTCATGTTTATTTAAGTTGTGTAAGTGTAACTAGTAAATCATTTTGGTGTATATGAAAGTTACAATTGAACCCATAGTTGTAGGCTTCAAACCAATACATAAATAGTTTCATTGTAATTATGGACGAGTTACTATTGGAGATGGAGTACATGGTTTGTACTTGGACCACATTGACTTGATTTTTGCTCTTTTTTTTTTAAATTAATAGTTTTGGTTAATAATTTATTACTTTTAGGGTCGCTTTGACCTATATGGCTTGAGATGAAGATTAATTGTCATGCCTTTTATGTAAGGTTATACTGTAGAATATCCCTAGGCTCAAAATGTAGTTCTTTTGTGAAGAATAATTATTAATAATGAATTGTAACTCTTCATTGATGATTAATGCATTGGATTCAATGATTTGGAGGCTATTATTTCCCTCATGAGCTTTATTTTATAAAGTTATATCTAGTGTCAAGTTTTGTCTATGAATATCAATATAAAAATCTTCCTAGGGTTAGCTCACCCAAATGGTATGCATCAATTGCCAATAGTGAAGGATCTTCTCAATTCCCCTCCTCATGATTCAAATGAGTTATATTTTCCATTAGATAAAGGGATCTATAACACCCCTCTCTAGATCCAATCACCCTTAGCAAGTGTCAATCATGGCAATCTTTTTCCAACAAAAAATGAGTGAAGATCTAAATAATGTCGAGAGCCCATGTTAGAAGAACAAATTTTAGAAATGGTAAACCAGCTTGTTTTTCTCGAGAAGGATCAAAGCTATTTGATGAACTAGAAGAGGAAGCATTTAATAGGAATACATAATATGGTTTTTCTGAAAAAGTTATCAATTGCACAAAAAAAGAGAACAATCTCTCAGATGCCAACTACAACACCCCCAACCAGAGGTCAATGCCCCAAAAGAAAGAAAAATCATGATAAAATAGCTACTACTATCCAAGCCACATTGGCTAGAAATATTAGACTAAAGAGGGCTTTCTTCTCTCCTTGAATTCAATGAGATTCCTATCCTAGAATGTTAGGGGCCTGAACACCCCTAAGAAAAGACACTTAATAAAGCACTAGCTTGAATCTAGTGACGGAAGCAATATTATGCTTCAAGAAACAAGATTCACTAATGAACAAGAACACGAAGTCTTTAGTAAATTGAAAAAATGGCATTTTATACATTCTCCAACAAAGGTACTTCAGGGGGCCTAGCATTGCTATGGAATGATAGAAATACCTAGCTAGACCTAATCTTCTTAATGCAACACTAGATGCTCATTAAGATAAAAACATTTGACCTATGTTTTTGGCTCATTAATATTTATGTACCTACATCAATAGTGGGGAAAAAGTTCCTATAGGATTCTTTATCCCTAATCTTATCAAACCTAAAACAGGATAAAATACCATTAGGAGGACCATTCTTTAATGCAATCTTGCACAACAACAAAAAAAGGGGGCATGATCCCTCCTAAAGATTGTGAAAAACTTCAAAGAATCTATAACAAAAAATGATCTATTAGACTATCCTCCCCAAAATAGAGTATTTACAAGGAAAATGAGGAATTTTTTTTTGCTCAATTGTAGAATGATTGGACAAATTTTTGGTTTGTGTAGATTGGGTTAAAAAATAGCCCCTCTGGAGTTTTCTATCCTCCTATTTTCAAGCTCAGATCAATTCCCCATACAATTGGACCTAGCTTCACAAATACCCCACCCAATATCATTTTTCATGTTATAGGAAATGTGGTGCAAAGATCCCCATTTCCTACCTCAACTCAAGTGCTAGTAATAAAATGCACCTTTTATTGAGCAGGTACCTCAAGAATGCTCCAACTAGTAAAGAAAATATATTTAAAAAAACAAACCAAAGTCTTAAACAAGCAACATTTCAAAAATATATTTTCACAAAAATAATATCTTTAGGCTCAACTAGATGAGGTCAATGATCAAATAATACAATGTGGAATGAATCATATCTCCTTCAGCTTGCAAAAAAATACAACTCTAATTAGAAGATATTTTAACAAGGGAGGAGATATATTGGGGGCAGAAATCTATAGAAACCTAGCTCAAAGAAGGGAATAAGAAAACATAAAATTTTCTTTCATATATCATCAAGAATCATACATAAAATGAACACTATATTCAACATTACCTATTCCTTAGGAAACAACCTAAACATAGAAAAACAAATCAATCAAGAAGTAGTCTACTTCTTCTCAAATATACTGTGGTTGCTACAATCTGCAAAATGGCTAAAATGTCAACACACAATATTAGCAACACAGCAAATTTTCACATCCATATGAAATATTGAATCATGCTTCATAATGCAATCTAAACAACAAAATATCAACTAAACTAAGTGAAAGCACAAAGAAGCAAGAATCCAACTCTATCTCATATTGGATTGGGGTCACATGTGCTAGTGACCCTTTCCCAATCCTTGATCAAAGCTTAAGATGAAAATGCTGTGAAGATGGTGGAGTGATGATGAGCAAAATCAGTTCTCAAACCAAGAGAGTGACTTTGCATAAAGATTGTGGAGAGATTGTGGAGGGTTTGATAAGAGATGAAGCCTCTATTTAACGATTTTCTTGATGCTAAGTGTTGAAGAGGGACCAATGTGGGACAAAGATCAAGCCAATAAGATAAGGCCACTTGTCAAGTGATGAGTGGTCAATGGATGTGCAAGATTTGGGAAGAGTGCCCATGAGAGGGAAAATTTGAATTCAAATTTTGCAATGAATGTTGAGTTTGACCTTTGGAAGGGGACATGTAAGAGACATGTAAGGCCTCATAAATGCTCTGTTGGGTGTACATGTCCACTTGGGGGGAGATTCAAACTTGGAGAATATTCTTCCTTTATGCCAAGTTTGAAAATAAAGATTTTGATAAATCAATTAAATGCAATTTCATGTGCAAGTGGCCAAATCTAGAGAATGCAAGTGGGTGAGATTAGCATTAGATTTAATCGGGATTAATTAGCTAGGATGATGATTAGGATGCTTTGACTTTTATGACTTAAATATTTGATTTATTTAAATCAGAAAAGGATGGAAAATGATTTGAATTTAATTAAATAAAAGGTTTGATTTATTTAATTAAATGAGGGTGATGGGATCAAGTTGATTTATTTGATTTAAACTAATGACTTTAGGAGATTGATAAATAAACTTGATTTATTTGCCGAATGGATGAATATGACCTAGTTGAATGCATTATGTCAATTTGATGTGTCTACATATACTA
This sequence comes from Sequoia sempervirens, assembly GCA_007258455.2. Lineage (NCBI taxonomy): Eukaryota > Viridiplantae > Streptophyta > Pinopsida > Cupressales > Cupressaceae > Sequoia > Sequoia sempervirens. The sequence continues at coordinate 82,821,897 of VDFB02000363.1, read as the reverse complement.
AGTGTAAAACAAATAGCCTAAGCAAGAAACACTAGCAAGTGACTTTATTCAACATATTCCATTACTAATTCTTGAGGAAGAAAATACACTCTTGATAAAACCATTTACACTTGTAGAAATGAAAGAAGTGGTAATCTCCATGCCATCGAACAAAGCTCCAGGTCCATATAGGTTTACTCCCATTTTCTTCCAAAAAGGTTGGGAGTTTCGGGGAAAGATATTCTATTATCATTAGAGGAATCGAGGAGAAATGGTAAGGTCTTAAATGAATTGAATAGTACCTTTATATTGCTAATCCCCAAAAAGTATAACCCCTCTACCTTTGTTGAATTCAAGCCCATATCATTGTGCTATACCAAATATAAAATCTTCACCAAGGCTATCTCCTCCAGACTAACCAAGATCATACCAAGAATAATCAAGGACAAGCAAGGAGGTTTTTTCCCAAAAAATGATACTATGAAAAGGGCCCTAATAGCCCACGAAACTCTTCATTCCATCAAGGTAAATAAAATCCCAACAGTCATAATCAAACTTGACATGTTGAAGGCCTATGATAGGTTAAGATGGGACTTTCTCTAAAAAGTGCTCTAAAAACAAGTTTTTCCCATAGATGATGTCTCTATGTTAGTTCTTTAATATCACACTCCAAGTTTTTCATTTTGATAAATGGTAGACTAGCAAGTTTCTTCAATTCGTCACAAGTTATCAGACAACACGATCTATTATCACCCTTCCTTTTCATTCAAATGGAAGAATTGTTGAGTTGGGAAATATTAGTCCAGCACACACTCAAGGAGCATGGCAAGGTATAGCTATTCCAAATTGAAACATCAATGTACGACTCACTCATTATTGCAGATGATACAATTCTATTTGGCAAGTATAATGTCCAAGAAGTAAGAGGAATTAAGAAATAATTAAAAGGCTATTGCAGGACTATATCAAGCAAAATAATCAATGATGAAAATGAAGCATATTCTTTCAAAGCACCTCTACAATGGTGTCTACACATATCCTATCAATTCTAAATTTCAAACAAGATGAATTGCCAAGCCAATATTTTGGAATCCCACTCTTTTTAGGTCTAAATAAGACTAAATTTTGGAACAAAAGTTTGTCTCAAATAAAAAATAGAGTCATATCATGGAAAGGAAGACAACTAACTATAGCATGAATGCTCACATTATCCAAAGTAGTCCTTTTAGCTATCCCCAACTATGTAATGTCAGTCTTGAAGCTACCAAAAGTAGTACAAAAGTACATTGAGAAATGCATCAAAAAAGTCTTTTAGTTGAGGAACCTTGACAATAAGAAAATGATTAAATTTTTTGTTAGTTTCATGGAGGAAAATCTGTGAAGAAAAAAAATGTAGGACTAGGCTTACACAACTTAGAAGCAATGGCATGTTGGATTTGGGAGCCAAATTAGCGTGGATTGTTTTTGCAAAGGCACACTCTAAATTGGCTAGAATTATTCAAAGTATATTCATGGATTTCACAATCCCCAAACATATTTTCACAATGTCAAATCCCCCAGATTATCCAAATTTTGGAACTTTATCATAACTTGTAGAGAAGTTATCACCTCACATTTAGCCTAGTCCATAAATAATGGAGAAAAAGCTATGTTCTAGGATGAATTTTGGAATGACTTCACACCACTATCTAAAATTGAAAGCCTAGTAGAAGTGGGAATATATTTGAAATAACATTTGGGATCAAAAGTAAAAGACTATATTATGTCTAAATAAAACCTTCTCTCAAATGTTAAATGGAATTTTTTTTATGGTTGTAACTTCCCAAATAATAAAAAGTCTCAATTGTCAGGCATCCTCCAGTAGTTTTAATTTTTCTTCTCCACATGTCTTGATAGACTCATTTGGTTCCCTTCCAAGTCAAGTAATTACAAAGTCAACCTAGGCTAGTCTTCAATCATTCAAAAAGGCAATATCAAATAAATAAATTGTCCCCCACAAATTGTGCGAGAACTCTACAATTCTTCTAAAAATTGGCTCACTTTCTTGGATGACTTTAAATAAACATATACTTGCCTATGAGAGGTTGGTAAAACTAGGCTTTTATACCCCTTTCAATTGTATATTATGCGGCCAACACAAACAAGACATAGACCACCTTTTAGTATCATGTAAATTCTCAAACTAGTGTTGGAAATGGCTCCAAAAGTAACTAAATTGGGTTACAACACTTCAAGAATCATTGTAGGAAGTCTTTTCCTCATAGACACTAATGAATAAAGACTCTCTATTCTCATCAATTTGGGTAGTAAGCCATTCAATTGTAATATGGTGCATATGGTGGGAAAAAACAATAAAATATTTAGAAAAGAACATCATTTAGTCAAAGAATTGAAATGTAAAATAAAGAGGATGATTTTCGAGGTAGCAATGTCTGATGTATATAAGTCAAATAGCACAACAAAAATCTTTTAAGATTGGGATACAAATTTAGCTTCTCAATGGGAATTAATCCACCCCCCAAAACCAAGGCACATGGTTACCAAAAACTAAAGCCTAGCCACAAAAGTGTGGTATGGTCCCCCCTCCAATGGGAGTGTTAAAAATTAACTTTGATGGGGCCTCCCATGGGAATCCAGGAGCTTTTGAAGCTATATGTGTACAAAGGAACAATACGTACAACATTTTTTGTGCTATAGCAATACAACTTCTAGATGGAAAAAATAATAAGCCTGAAACACAAGCACTATTTCCAGACCTAAGATTGGCTAATTCATTAGGTATCAAACACATTTAGATCGAGGAAGATTCCATTATTATAATTAACAAATGAAATAAAGAAAATGTAGTTAGTTATCTATTAAACACCATACTAAAACAAGGATTCAAAGTGTTGCAAAATTTCAACTCTTACGAACCCATGCACTGGTATAGAGAGGGAAACAAAGTAGTAGATATATGACTTAGTTGTCAAGGCACTACAATTGCACTATTAGATCTTACTAACTATCCCATGTTGGTGTGTTTCGCTAACAATGAATCTTACCCCAGATAGATGCTCTAATTTTAGTAACTAAAACTTTTTAGTGTGTAGGATTCAAGAGTTTTGGGCTTAGCTAAGTGTGCATTACCTAAACATTATGGATCCAACACAATTAGTATACCACATAACAAAATTGCAAGTTTTATTGAACTGCAATGTCCTCGGGCTGTGTGTGGTGGCTTCGATCATCTAGCAGTATATTTCATCGACAACCATCACACTTGCACAGTCCACTATAGTCCTCAAGCACCACAAACTCCTCCTGCTGCATTGACAACTGATTCCTCGATTGAGGTGTGGGGTTCTTACTTCCACCAGAGGTCCGTCTATCGCAGAGAGCATGATTTCTAAGTTTAGCCTACTATACCCATCATCAAATGCATGCGGACCCTTTCACAATCGTTCACTTTTACCCACGAACCCTTGTTAGTTCAATTCATACAGGTTAAAGTTTCACAGATCATATTGAACCCAATGGCTTAAACCCAAATTTTAAAGCAGTATGATGAGACGTGTCATGATGGAATAGCTCATTGAAGGCCACAAGTATCTTAAACAATATCAACTTTGAGATTGGTTAGTTTTGACGATCGCACAAATCCCACCTGAAAAGTATCATTGTATAGTGGAAAGTACGTTTGTGCCACATGGCAGCCATGTGCACCACCAACAAAAAGGATAGCATTATCTCCTTTCTTCAATTGATCATCTCTATAGCATGCCACATGCTATATTTGTGCAACCCAAGAAAGATGCTACATCCTACCAAGAAATTCTATTGTGTGATTGGTTGGGCTTCTTGGTTGGTCCTCCGAGCGGTAAAAAATAAAAAATTTGTTGGTCGCATGCCTTATCTAGCCGCTCGCATGCACCCAAGCTTTAGTTAAGCTAGTGCTTATCATAACCTGATTATTCCCTTGTTATCCCAAGCCATAAACTTCTTGTGACAATGCTCTATTTCAAGTGCATTTTCTTACTCTCATCTACTTCAAATTGTAAAAGCATGCCATGTGGCAGCCTTGGATTTGGTTTTTGGTTTTTGTGCTTTACAACTTTCTACTTTAAAGCATACATTCTTTTCCTCCCTGAAAGCGCTGATAGGACTTGCATTTAATAATGTTGATCAATACAAAGCCAAAAATTATTTGTCAATTTCCAGTATAGTCACTCAATTGGTGGCACTCTAGTTCATGTCCTTTTTGATTGCCAACTTCTTATGTGTTTTTTTATTTATGACTAAGTGGTGGCATAGTACTTAATTGGCAAGTTGGCCTATGCAAAAGTGGAAGTGGAGCACTTGGTATCCTTTTCAATATCTCTACTAAAGGGTAGATAATCTAATAATATTTCTTTCTAGGTGGTAACATTGTACCTCTAAGGAGAGTGTAATTGGCTAGGTGGCTGCATTTTACTTCTATGGTGAGTTGGCATGCACCAAAAGGGTAATTAGTGCTTTAAAGCAACATCAATATTTTTTCCCCTAGCCTGAGCATGGGAAAATGTAGCAAGGTTGTATTTAAATTGGTAAGGTGATACACTTGTCACTCTCCTCTCCTCTCCTCATAGTTTTCTAGAAAAGTTGAGAATGGACACCACAATAATTCTCATAGGTTAAAGGCAACTAGATAGCTTTTGCTAGTGCTATCACAAACCAATGTTTAAGGTGATTATGAAACACTCAATAGGAAGGGATCTAAAAGTGGTAAAAATAATACTCAGTGCTAATTTCCTAAGGGAAGTACACTGTCTTTAGGGTCAAGACATATATCATGTCACAATTTGTGGCTTCCCTCCTAGACCGAGGAGAAAAAAAGGAGCTAGTGGGATTTCTGTCAATTTTTTTTTTTTTTAAATATAATCTAGGTGTGCTTGAGGCTAGTCTTGAAGTAGCATGTTTGGGATTTGGCATTTTGAGGCTATGAGACATCTAGTGTGTGTGTGAAGAGGGTTTTATCGTGGAATGTATTTCATTCCTTGAAAACTTTCACATAGTGTCAATATTTTATCATCGCTCTCTAGTGCATATGGGCAACTACTTCTTGAAAAAGGTAAACAATTTGGATCATATGTTGAATCTCTAATGGATTATGGACTTTGATGCCACCCCTCCTATGCTATGAGAATTTCATCATATCCCCCACTAAAAATATCGTCTCTTAGGCTTTTTCACACTCTCTGGCTTAAGACTACTTTTTTGTCTTGGGGTAAATGTACAAAGGTGTGCCACACTTTTATCCAACTTATCAGCACAGCTGAATTTTAGTAAATTTCTAACTAAAAATTAATTTTGGTGAAACATATAACCTAGTAAGATTAATTGTAGCTAAGTTAGATATTTCCACAACTTTTCAAAATAAAATTATGGGGTAAATGCATATGTAGCACTACTTTGAGGCTAATTTACTGAAAATTTTTGATTATTTGAAAAACTTGATGTTTCAACAACACCTATACATATAACAAATATTTTTTAAAAATATAAAAATACCTTTTGTTAGATCCATAAGTGTAGTTTCATAAAATATTGCAAAATAGGTTTGATCAATATTGATTGATGAACAATGGGGTTATGGTGGACCTATTTCTCACTATATCATTAGGAAATGAGACCCCCAAAAAGAATTGATTAATAATCCTTGGGTGAATCAATTCAATGTAAGAATCTTTAAATTTACTTGTGCTTGAGGATGGGGGTGAGGTTCAAACAACACTTTTCAGAGATAAATTAAAAATAGCAAATCAACCTAATTATTGATATAAAATACATAAAAACTGTATGTTTATTATTCGATATAGCAGGTGCATACATGTGCTGGCAAGAAGACGAGTCCACTTTTTGGCCAAAAAGGGGAAAGTGTTTTCCCTAATTTTTAGAATATGTCACATTCGACATTAAAATTTGAAGGACTTAGAGATGGAATCTTAAAAAAGGCCACTAATCATAAAATGTAGTACTTGGAGTCTATCTTCTAAATGTGTAATTTATTTCAATACCCAAATGATACAAATTGGTTTTCAATAAGTGTTTCTAAAAAAATTTTGTTTAAAAGTCACTTTTTTACCATACCATGCACATGTACATCATCCATATAAATAATTGTAGTTTTCTAAATCTTTTTTCATAAAATATTTGTAACTCACTAAAGCATTTTTTAATCAAAACTTGAAACAATATAGCCTTTTGAACATAACCTTATAAAAAAATGAGACAACATAGGTTGAGCCAAATAGTAACAATCGACAAAAACTACACAAGGTCAACAATTATATCTCGTTGCCAATATATCCACTAAACACAAGCCATAAAGAGAGACCCATACAAAATTGAAATATATATAAATATATGTATATATGTACACATATATACATATATATATACATATTTATACGTATATATATACATATATATATTAATATTAAAATATACACCTAATATAGCTTAAGGCATACAACAATAATCAATAATACCTAATTGAACTAAACATAGAATCCATAGCAGTAATTATTTTATTTTGTGCCAACCATAACCAGAAAACCAAAGTCATAAATCAAACAACATTGGTTTCAACAGTGACCCAGATGGACAAAGCCACAATATAGCCTGAGCTATATAATAATAATTGACAAAAACTATGTAACCTCAATAATTTTATCTTGTTGCAAACATACCCACAAAATGCAAACATTAAAGAGAAACCCATCAAAAATTGACCCATATAACATGTCCATAAATGAAATATAATTTGTTTTAAAAAACAATATTCTCTTCTATGAACAACACCTTATTGAAAATTGAAGCAATATAACCTTTTGAACATAACTTAATAAAAAATGAGACAATATAGGTTGAGCTAGACAGTAACAATTGAAAAAAACTGCATAAGGTCAAGAATTTTTTCCCATTGCCAATATATCAACTAAACGCAAGCCATAAAGAAAGACCCATAGAATATTATATGGGTCTCTCTTTATGGCTTGTATTTAGTTGATATATATATATACACATATATATTGATATTAAAATATACCCAATATAGCCGGAGGAATAGAACAATAATCAATAATACCTAATGTATCCAAACATAGAATCAACAATATTAATTATTTTATTATGTTCCAACCATAACCAAAAAATGAAAGCCATGAATCAAACAACATAGGCTTTAACAACCACCTATATGCAGAAAGCCACAATATAGCCCAAACTATACAATAAAAATCGACCAAAACTCCATAATGGGTATGTGCAAGATCATCATGGAAAAAATAAGTCCTTAAGTGACAAAAAGAAAAAGAAAAATTAGAGTTAGGTAACTTGACGTAAAAAATTGAATAAGATATCTATATTATTTTAAAAATATGTAAGAATAGAATCTATAGAAAATTGAATATAATTTCTAAAATACTAGGTTTGTTTAAAGAAAAAGAAATCTATTTGGTGAAAATTTGAAATTTCAATGCAATAGTACTTTAATTTCAGGAAAAACATAAGAAGTAGATGTTTGTCTGACCATCCTAACTACAACAAAATGGTAATACTTTTGTATAAGATTTTAGATATAAGTAGATGACTCATGTCTTGATGTGATGCATATTTTTTTATAATTTTTTTCTAAGTAAATAATTAATTATGATTTTTTTATTATAACTTTTAAAAAACATAAAAAACCCATATATTTGACCACGTTAACTTGGTGAAAACTTCATGAAATTCAATTTTTCTTTTTCTAATCCTATAGTATATGAAGCATAGAATGTGATGCATGTTTTGGATTCAAAAAATGTGATACTATTTGAAAGCTACAGAGGTTTTTCAATCAATCTATCAATCAAAACTTTAGTCGTAACTTGAATAAAAAATGAATAATAATTACTTATTAAATTCAAAGTAAAGCATAATTTATATTTGTGGAAAGTTGGGAATCTCCTTTAAAAACCCTTTTCATTTTATCAATTTTGGGTTAAAAAAAAGTCATCAGCACATACCTATCATGTTGGCACTTTTTGGCCCATCATGATCCTGCACATACCCTAGCCTTAATAATTTTAATCTTACGCATACACAATATTAATTGCACCAAATTGAAATGTGTCACTATTAATTTTTCATTCAATGCATACACAATCTGGATTGATATCTAATTGTTATAATGAATATCTTGAATGTATTTAAATTCTAGCAAATAGCATCAATTTTTTTTGAACATGTGTATATCTAACCTAGGGTGGGAAATAATCAAAGTTGGAGTCAACCAAATTTTGGATTTTGAATTTTGAAAAAGAAGAGGACAAGTTTGCAAAAATGGAGCCATTGCCATGATTGCAAAGTTGTTCCGATGTAGATAAATGGTGTAAGAATAAATGTGATAAATAGGAAGATAACATAGATGCATGGAAGTTTGTATATGTAAAGATAAGGCAATTTTCTAAAAGAATGAGCTTAAATTCATATAAGATTACACTAATTTATCATTATTTATTTGAATCAAAACATGTCCTCAAAATAAACAAACTAAATAACAAATAATACAAATATATAAATTTCACCATTATATTACATTAGTAATTAAAAGTATAATACCATTTATTATAATTTATTTTTAATTACAATATTTATCCATTCCAATTTATTTTAAGTAAATTATTTCACATTTAATTTCATAACATCCTTTTCTAAGACAACTATTACTACAAAATTTCAAACCCTTTAATGAAAATCACTAGTATAAAATGTTATATGGATATTTTGTGGATATTTTGCTCATATTCCTTTTCATTTTTATTTTATATAGACTTTTTCATCAAAATCCTTTGTAGAATCAAGCTCTTTAAATACAATATGACTTCTAGATTTGTCGTTATCCTATTTCATCTATTTTTCATTGTACTTAAATTTTCCTCTATCAGTATTCTAAACCATCAATCGTTCTCAATACTGGATGCCCCTTTTTGATAAAATACCTCCTACGGAAAAATACAAGAAGTTTGTGAGGTGCACAGAAAGCCAGGATCAGAGTTTGTAATCAAGTTGTACTTGCATTGGAAGTAAAAACAAAAACCATTGATTGCGCACCTGCTTTTGATAGAGAAATTCGAGGTTTATTCCGCTTTAGATGGGACGACTTGAAACTATCTAAAGTTAGAAGACAAGCTTTATAACTAAATCTATGATGAGAGTTGTATCGAATTTGGGCACTCGTTTTGTTTGGACAAAGTTTCTTTCCATGCTCAAACACTGCTTTTGTGGACAGTTGAGCTCGACTTGGTATTCCAACTCCCGATCTATGGTTGATGTTTCTCTCAACATAATCTTTCTTATTTGTCTCAACATATAATTTTCTATTGGCCTAATCCTTGAACCTTCTTTAGGTGCAAGTGCTAGTTTTAATTAAAACTAAGAAATGAGCATGTGAAGCACTTGAAGGAGACTCTTGGAGGAGAGTTTTTTTACTATATTTAATTGCCTTAAGACAAAGGAAGGTCAGCGAAACAATAAAAATGTGAAACAAAGCACGAAGTGAGGATAGGAGAAACAAGAGTAGTATTTAATCATTTCAGAGTATTATTGGAGAAAAAGAGTAGTATTTGTTTATTTTAAAGTCTCATTGGATGAGGTTTAGAATCAATGTGGAATAGATCAAAACACCTCACTAATGTTATAGGTTTACTCACATCAGAGTAAACTTACTAATCAATATCTTCAATTGGAGGAGATATATTTATGGCATATTTTTTTTAAAAAAAATTAATGTCTTTACATTAAAATCAAGGTATTGGAAGCATTATGTGGGTGATAAAAAGCCTAAGTTGGCAACATAGTTTAGCCAAATTCAAGTTCTATTATACTTCAATAAAATATAATGAGATTGAAACATACATAATAAATATGAGAAAGGTTGAGGATAGCTAAAAAAAATAAGGATTTATATAGTCTCAATTCATCACCATTTATGTGTCTTTAGAATTATATGTAAAAGAGGCAATGATCTTGAAAGGAGACATTCAATTTTAGAAGCAAGAGATCAATAGGATGACAACAAGATAAAATAAATATCGAATCAAATTTAAAGCTAGTAGGTGAGAATAACCTACTCAAGGAATAAGTAAACTACTCAAAATGCATCATGGATAAGGGGCAACATGAGTTGACTATGGTAAAAAAAGAGTTGAACTAGTTGAAATCAATAGAAAATACAAATAAAATATGATAAAAAGAAAACACACACACAAAAAAAAAGAGATTTAATTTCCAATCACAAACATGAAGATGAAAGAGAATGATATAAAAGACCAAACCTTTGGTAAAAGTAGTAAAGGGACCAACAAATAAAAAAATAAATTGCATAGAGAACTAGGAAAAACATTCACAAAGGATATGGAAGGAGTAATAGTATTAATTAGAGAATCATGGTGAAAAATTGTAAAAGTATAAAATGAAGGCACAAATAAGCGATACATATGGTTGAAAATAGAAGGAAAAAAGATAACATTAAGGATAGGTAATTTTTACATTGCATAGAAGTCTTAAAGACTTATAAGAAAATGAACTTAGATTCTATACTCTTATGCTTCACTCAAGAAAAATATATTTTTTAGCAATATAGATGAAGTCATAATAATAGACAACTTTAGTGTGAGGATGAAAATAATCAAGTCCTCATCTTTAATGCTTCAGATGGAGGAAAAAGAAACACTTTATGGATAGAATAAGGGAAAGGATAAATCTAGAAAAGCATTTGACAACATGCTAAGGGGGAAGTTATGCATTACAAGGAAAAATTACAAGGGTTACACAAATTATATGACATGGTTATATGCAATATCATGATTTCATGACTGAATTTAGGTTATATCACCAACAAACATTCTAATGGTCAAAGCATAATGGACTATGTTATTTTCTATTATAAATATTTCTCAAGGATTATGCATTTATAAGTTGCAAATTATTATAAATAGCTAAAAAATCAAGTCTGAATAATCTAATTTATTTTAAACTCTATACTCACATAAATAATTAGTAAAACAAAAAACCTCACGACAATCAAAAGATGGCACATCCATAGGGAAAAAGCCCCTTCTCTCAAGAGAATAAGAAAATATTCAATGTTTCCATAGAGTTATACTATCAAACATCATAGAAGAGTTAGATGTGTATGTCAAGTTACAATATAAGTTATATGTTTTTGATTCAGGTAAAAACAAGTTTTGAAGGGACTCGAAACCCTTTACAATAAAAAACAAGGCTGCAGAAAGGACAGCCTATAGCCAGCCAAAAACCAGCCCCCAAACAAGACCCGTGAGGATTTACATTTATAACTACTCTTGTGGGAATGGAATTTAGTCATGTCAAAAGAAGGCCTAGAGGATTTTCTCTTGCCCTTAATAGTAATCCTACTTTCTTTCATACGCGCTACCTTATCATGCCAGGCTAGCCCACAATTTTCCTGAAGATGAAAGCCAATAGCCTTCGTTTCAGAGTTTTCACCACTATTCCTTTGTGCAAGCAAAGCCTTATTTGCAGAGCCACCAAAAGTGGCCACCATGATGCTAACACCAAAAATGGCAGTCTAAGATCCAATCCCTTGCTCAATAGGGGAAGCCTCGACAACCCCACCATTTGGGATATCCAAAGGGGATGCCTCAAGACCCTGAGAATTTGAAACAACAACCTTAGAAAAACTCCTGTGTTGATCAAATTTCTTCTCAACCGTATAATGCTATTGAGAAGCTCCTTTCCACCATGTAGCCGTCATAGCTTTTTTCTCAAATTTGTAGGTGGTGGATGTCACATCCACAAGACATTCAAACACATATGAAAGAATGAAATTTATCAAACACATATAGACACAGAGAAATTTTATCCATAATCGTGTTGTTGCACCTCATTCCATTGCTTTATCAATTGCTTGTGCAAAAATGGTTTATATCTGCCTCTTGTATAGAGGACTTAGAAATATAGGGATGAATCTAGAAACTACTTAATAAAAACATCTAGAAAATTACTATAGTTGGCTGACCTTACAACACAAATAAAATATTCATCATAACAAGAAGATTCTAAAATATAGTAGAAATTACCTATTTCCAATAGAATCTGCATTGTGCAGCTGCAAGACCTATTTTAAAACATCTTCTACATCAAAAGAGAATCCCTTCATAGTCCAAAGCTTGGATCCAAGAACCCTTAGAGGACTTAAGTAAAACCTCAGCAGGCAGCCCTTTTGAGACATCTATTTCAACTAGTATGCGGGAAAAGGTAGAATGGAAAATGTCAGAAGATTCATCACCCACTTCCTTGAGAAGGGGGTCAGTCCAAAGGTGGAGGGGAAGATTAGGCAAACACACCCAAATCAAGATCTTGTTGAAAGTTTCAGAAGCAGGGTTGAAATCTGAAAGCTAAGGCCTAATTATCAACAAATATTTGTCCTCCCAGCTATAAAAATTGTCACATAAAACTATGTTTTTATCCTGAGCATTGTCAAACTTAGCTACCAAAAACCCCTTAGCCATGGGGAAAATATTAACTTTACCAGAAATCAGAGGCTCTCATTCACTGGAGATCCAAGAATGCAGCTGAGGGAGGCTGGGCCAAAAACCCCTAAACCTACAAATCACCCCACGAGCAGAGAACTCAGAAACATTGTCATCTATTTCCTCTACTATCTCATCCTTCAACTTCACTAAGATGGCATTGGCAACTGGGATAAACCCGCCAGACTGCAGCCTCCCATGCTAGAACACACCCAACCCCTTTGCATTCGCCATAGGGCCGTTACCCTTAACCCACCCCCCGCCAGAACTCGTTGAGCAGGGGACACCATTCTCCTTCGTTGCATAGGGGATTCTATTCTTTGTGGGCTCAGACAGCACAGGCAAAGAGCCTCCACCACCTAGACCGCCACCATTGCCATTAACACTCGCTCCTGCAGACTGGAACGCGAACATACAAAACCTGTATAAACCCAAGAGAGTAACTACAAATATATTCTATGGCTGCTTTGTAATGAGTACGAGCCCTTCCCAAATTTGTGCTAATCAAAATTACAAATATATTCTTAACAATTTTTCTATATGTTGACAAATGCTTTAACTACTTTCACAAAAACAATATAAAAAACATAAACATTCATTACCAAATAAAGAAAATCTAATAAGCTGTGTGAACCCGGTGAATGATAAAGAAACTTATTTTCTTCTTTTCTATTCTCATTCTCAACACGCCTTGGAAACGAGAAATATCTCTGATAACCCTTGTAAAAGGGAATTTTATGTTTACTGCAGGAAAGACAGAATCGCACGGCAGGGGAAATAGAACCGCACGGAGGGAGAGATAAAGTAGTAAATGAGCGGGGCGTGCTAATATATTCGACTCTAACTGCAATTAAAAATATACAGTCTCAGCCTCTTCCTCTCACAATTTACCACTTTAATTTTCCTAAAGCAGGTTTTTAATGGCGGACGAAGTTAACGAGAGCGTAAAACGGGTATGTGTGACTGGAGCAGGGGGATACATAGGATCATGGTTGGTCAAAAATCTGCTAGAAAGGGGCTACACCGTCAACGCCACGCTTAGAAACCCAGGTACTCGCTGATACCATGAAAACTAATAATATAGTTAAGAGTTGTCTATCTAAGCGTCTCAATTTTATATGGGTTGATGATATGCAGGAGACGAGAAAAAATCTGGGGCTTTGTTGGAGCTGCCTGGGGCAGAGGAAAGACTTAAGCTCTTTAAAGCTGATTTATGTTTAGAGGGCAGCTTTGATTCTGCAGTGGAGGGTTGTCAAGGAGTTTTTCATGTGGCAAGTCCAATGGATTTTACGAAAGCTAAGCCGGTAAGCAGATGAAATGAATCTTCACCTCTTCATTCATAATAACACATATACATATCTGTTTCTAAAACTTTTTGGAATGAATGTTTTGCTAGGATGATTTTATTGTGCCTGCTGTAAATGGGGTACTCAATGTTATGAGAGCCTGCGTAGGAGCTAAATGTGTTAGACGTATAATTTTCACTTCATCACTTACAGCGGCCTCTCCAATGAATGACAAGGGAGAATTCATCCAGACATGCCTTGATGAAAGGAGTTGGAGCCCCCTAAACTTCCTTAAATCTCAGACTACTAGTCCAGCTTGGTATATAATAGCTAAGACATTAGCAGAACAAGAGGCCCTTAAATATGGCCTTAATAATAACATTGAGGTTGTGACCATCCTACCAGGTTTGGTGATTGGGCCTTGGTTTACAACCACGAATTCTCCAACATCTGCTCAGGCAATATTAGCTCTGACTGGAGGTATAAATATTTGTGTGTTTATTGATACTTTTTGTATGATATACTCATGATTATCATTTGACCTGACTTAACAGGAAATGATGAATTTTATGAAGTGCTCAAGTTTGTCGATTTCATGTTGGGATGTATACCAATTGTTCATATTGATGATACTTGCAATGCTCACATATTTCTGATGGAACAAACCAATGCTCAAAATCGCTATGTTTGTACATCTGATTCTTTGAGTATGAAGTCTCTCAAAGATTTCCTTGCTAAGCATTATGTACAACTCAAGAATTCTCTCAAGTAAGCAAACAATTTTTATTTGGATTTTGCAGGTTATATAACTGATATAGAGAACCTTCAATTGCAGGACTTTTTTAACATTTTAATTCTATTTTGTACAGGTTGGATGAAGACGATGGACTTGAGAGATGCCTGCCTGTTTCTTCAAAGAAACTATTGGATTTGGGTTTCTCTTACAAGTATGGTTTACCAGAAGCTTTTAAGGAGACCATGGAATGTGTGGTAAAGAATGGACTGTTGAACTTGTAATCAATAAGCTATACTTCATAATAGTTGAGTAGTTAAATGTTGCTTTCAGATGCAGTCGTATTTTTCGTCTACCAAAAGGGAAACACTGTACAATGTCATATTGGTTACAATATTTTCATGTATTCCACTTTTTTTCAGTTCACGTCTGATTTTTCCCTATCAAAGGAAATATATCTAAGACAATGAAGAATTGTGTAGAAGATAACACATTTCCCATTTAATGAATAACGTTGAAAGTTACCTATCAAATTCTTTAAAAAAATGAATTAGTGATAAATAGTAAAAGAAATTAAAAATATTTTTATAATTTTTTTGTTCTATTTTAGGGAAAGATTTTATTTCAAGATTAAATGATTTTAAAATGAATATTTGCACTTGAAAAAAGTCTAGTGGGAATGTTTATAGAAAGTGAAGTGGGGTTAATGTATCATATGACAAATTCCTTGTAAATTCTAAAATGTAATCGTATGCCAATCTAAGTGTATAGTGAGTGTTCAAGTACGAAATGTTAAAAGTAAATTTTATACTTTTTAATATAAATAAAATAAATATTTTTTAAAATAACGTGTTAAACTAGAGAAAATGAATATTTATATGTAATTTTTTTTTTTTCTTTTTTTTTATGATTTAAGAATGGTAGATGTAAGGTGTGATTCACTCTCAATAAGACAACACCAAAACAACAACAATATTATATAAATATAGATGCAACATAATTTTCTCACTATTTTCTAACATTCTTTTATTAGCACGAACCAACATTTTAAACATAAGGCATTTGTGGGATTGATTTTTAAGCATCACAAGGACTATATTTTATATATAGATTAATATTTTATGAACCAAAATGTTATCTAAGTTTGATTTTGAGGAGCATGAAGTTCTCCACATATATAGATAGAGGAACCAAGTGGCAAATGGTATGGCCAACTTGGATATAATTTTGAATTTGTGGAGGTATTGGCGAAGTCTCAAGAATCTCCCTAAACCTATTCCCTTGCTTCTTCACAAGGACTTAGTTTTGGGGACCCAATAAAGTTTATGATAATGGGAAACATGAAGATTATTAGTAAAATAATGTTGTCTTAGTATAGTTTTGTGATTATCATGTGCTATTGGTCTAGTTTATAGAGAAGGGGTGTTAGCCCATATTTACTTCATTTTCCTTTTTAAGCCTTGATTGCTAGCATGGTGTACGATGGATTGTTTATTATGCTGGTGAGGCAAAGGCTTTGAAAGGTTGGTTGGATGAGGTGGACACAAAAGTATAACCCTATTGTGATGCCTTGTGATAATTATTACCACCTCAGTACAATCATTTATTCAAATTCATGGAGGTTGAGTATGGTAGATTCAAAATTGCATGCTCGAGGGGTTGGATTTTGATGACTCTGATTTCATCATTAAGCTTTCTTGAATGTGTTGGTTTAGCCAACATTCTATTTGGTTGTAGAACTCTCCACATTTTTCTAATAACATACCATCTATGTTGTATTTTTGGTGCACTCCACCTCTACTCAAGCCTATTAGTTGTTATGTTATAATGGGGGTGATAGGTTTTTCACATATCTCAACTCTTGTGATGAGTTGAAGAATGATGGTAGCCTCTAGTATATTCACAGTGAGGGAAAAATTACTTCATATATTGAATGGTTGAATGGGTATGACCAAAATTTATCAAGTCAATTAGGTTGAAACTAGGGACTTGAGGAATGTTCAATTGGGAAGGGTGAGATTTGATGTTAATGAGGAGGTTATCATAACATCCACTAGGATGAGTTTCCATGGGAAAAAGGTCTAGTGGTAAAGAAAGACTCCAAACATTGAAAGCATGGAAAAGTTCTTCAAATAGGGTGAAGAGCAAATAAATCTCAAAATGGCTTTGACTACCAAAGGCTTGTGCAGTTGTGGGACCAAGTATGTCAGGTAATAATAAGAAATTTACCCTCAAAGAGATTTTCAAGTTACTACCACTACCACTTTGCTTTTTTGAACTATTTTCAACACAAAATATTAATGAATTTTTCTTTTTTCTTCTCTCTTATTTGGATAATTCAATTATGGAAGCTAGGTCCTTTTTCTCTACAAAATCTAGTAAGCTACCCATCTTGTTACATAAAGGCTCAATTCTTTGCCTCAACCGTTTTAACCTTTATCTTTGTTTGGCTTAGCCCATTAAAGTTAGCCTTGCGGAAAAAAACTCTCCTCACCCTTCCAAGGAAAAGGTTAAAAATCCCCTTACTTTTATGGGGCATTTGTCCTAGCTCCCTCTTGTTGTGAATAAAATCAACAGTAATGAGCTAGTGGATTGATCTAGTATTTCTAAAACAAAAACATCTATGGAAGTTAAATTCCCAAAAGTAGTCATTCCCTGTACTATTAACTAAAAAACTAAAATCAAGACCTAGGAGGATGCGGTGGTAGGGCTCTATTCTCTCAAACTTAAAGCTCCATTTCCAAAATGGTTGCTATCAAGGGGTCAATGAAAAGAAACCAAGAAGAGATTGAAAAACACCTAAAGGTAAAAAAGTTAAAATTTCTATGACTTAGAGGGTGAGCAAGTGCACGAGGTCAAACCAATATGTTGTCTTTTCTCTATTCACGCTTGATGAGAAACAAACTCAAATAGTGGAGAAAAAGAATAAATGAATGGACCAAAAATATTATGTTGAAGGCATGAGTGTGACTAGTCATGGTGTTGCAACCTAACATAAAATATATTGAAATATTTGATGATTCCTAATAGGAGGAGCACATTTTTGAAGCTAAAGAAAAAACTACCACTAGCTCTCTAGAGCCTTCCCCATTATAGTATGAAGGTAATATCTTGTTGAGTGAAATAAATTTTCTTGACACTATCTTGAAGATTGAGGATTTACCCAAGGCCCCCTATACTCTAATTGAGATGCATCACCCATGGTCCCTTATATTATGATCAACGATTCCTCTAAATCCCCCAATATGGATAAACAATAATGTTATTTATACCCAAATTCCTAAAGAGGTGGAAGTGATGAAGGAAAAATGGACAAAAATATGAAAATTATGATGAGATTCACCACCAAAATTATGGATAGGTCTGTGACCACCCTCTTGGTTTTTCAAGACTTGGATTTGAAGAATAATGTGACTAAGGACTTGGGAACGTATGATGACATGAAAAAACTCCTCACTAAGGATTGGGGACACCTTTCTCCTTAATTTTCTTTCCTTTTCCTCATTTATTTATTTATTTTTCTTTAAAACTCCAATACTTTTGTTTTTGATAAAGGAAAAAATAGATTTTGAAGGGACCCAGAACCCTTTAACTCCAATACTTTGGTTAAATGCTAATTTCCTTTTAATATGATATATTTTAACATTCTTGGTCCTTTTTTTTTTTCTTTAGGGGCTTCATTTTTTTAGGGCTCATGAAATATTTTTCTTTCTTATCTTAGTATAAATAAATTTTATATAAGTCAATTATAGCCTTAGTGACCACTGTGTCAAGGAAATAATTTGATTGCTTAATATAGTTGATGATATGAAAATTTAGTAATGGATAGAAAAAAAGATAGCCATGTAGCATTAGAATTTGTACACCCTTCTAGGTGATAATACAATTTCACACTTAGTTTGAAACTACTTTAGTGACCTTTGCATTTATGCATTTTCAACACCTCCTAACTAGGCCCTAATCTCCTAAATTATGCATTTTGAGGCCTATTTTCTTAATTTCTAACAAATTAGATGCATTTGTTCAAGCATTGAACAAATGCATCCAATTATTATTTTTCCTTTGTCAATTAATGCCCTAGAAAATAGGGCCAGGAACCATTCACCCTAGGGCATATGGGTCCCCCTATTATGTTGGGGACCAATTTTGGATATGTTAGTTACGGTATTCCAACATTTAAAATTCAAATTGTAAATGTTGAATATTGGGATCTAATCTTCATAAAATTAGAGAAATTCCTAAAAATGCCTCTATCATTTCACCATTTGAAAATAAGAGAGCAATAAGAGAAGAAAAGAGAAGCAAGAGATCATTACATTCACTGCATACATTTGAATTTATAGGTCTTCAAGCTTATCTGTAGATTTGATCAATCCTTGTGTAATGATTGAATATTGATGTGAATTGAAGAGCATGATGGATTTTAGGTTTAGGAAATACATTTCACCATTTCCTTCTTGACCTAATGACATTTTTCCTAGTGTTCTCATCTTCAAGCTTCATCCTCTTTGCAATCTAAATAAAGGTATCATTATATTTCAAATTTCTTAAGAGTTTTTTGACTTCCACTTAGGTAGATATGGTCATTTTCATATAGGAGACCTCCCTTAAGACACTTGATTAGGTTTTTATGCATTTTTATCTTGTAACAACCGTAGATACACATAAGTTTAGGGCACACACACTATTATCAATCCATTTTATTGGCTATTGTGTAGGTAGAAATATCAAAATAGGGGTTTGACTAAGGAAAACTTTTATATAGCCACCCTCTCCATCTCTTTTTGTAGATTTATTATAGGTTTAGATTCGAGGATGAAGGTTTATAGGTCAGAAATCAAAAAGCAGTCAAAGAGCTACAAGATCAAATTTTAAGATTCAGAAAAGGCCTAAAAGGACCCATATGCCCCTAGGTGTCTCTATCCTCCATTTCATGCCATGGATCTAGATTTTTGTGATAGGTATACATCATTCAACACTTCCTAGATCTACCTACAAGTTGCTGTTTTAGTCTATTAATATTTGGGATATAACAATTTTCATATTAGGGTACATAATTGAATTGGGTTAATTATAGAAAAAAAATTATTCCATTTCTAAGGCTTAAAAGGATGAAATCTAGGTTTGATTGAATCACCTTTGTGGTTGAATATCAATCTAAACATCTTATTGATTAACATCCTAATATACCTTCAAAGAAGGAGAAAAAGAAATCCCAGGTTTTATGCACTAAACATAGGGTTCCCTTTTTCCTATGTTACAAGCTATAATGGTAATTTCATGTGGTTATAATATTATTTCTTTTGTTTTATATCATGTTGTGTTATCATATTTGTAACCATTTATAAACTCTATTATTATTTAAAATTATCATCTATAGCTTTTTTTCATCACATATAACTTCACACGTTAATATTTGGAGTAAACATGGGGTCATATTTCATCTTCCATTTTAACATCCACATTTCTGACACAAAAGAAATTATCTCAAGTGTTTTATATTAATTTTCCAATTATATCTTGATTCTATCATCTATACTTAAATCATGTTTAGGATTTATATTTGGTTAATCATTGTTTAGATTAATTCTGATATAATTATAATCAAGTTACATAATTTTTAGTGTTTAAATATTCATTCAAATGATTTCCATGCATAAATCTTATGCTCTTTTGACTACACATATTTATCATTACTATGCTCAAATCTTACAATAATATAGCCAAACATATTTGTGACTACCATGCTTATATATTATTATCACATATTGATGATGATTACACTTTATTAATTCTTAAGGAATTATGTCAATTTCGTAAAGAACCCTACCATTCATGGACAAATGGATCATATTTATAGTCATGAAGGTGAATAAGTTACCAAATTTTGGAGATGATTTGATGAAGAACATGACAAAAAATAAGTTCAAATATTAGAGGATGGCTATGAGGATCAACTCATAGTATTATTTCACTATGTTGAGCATCTTGTATGATTCATGTAATTTATACAAGTGGGAGATTGCTAGGACCTTAGGACTATGTGTTGTAAAACTCACAAAGTCATAGTTCAAGGAATTGTTATTTAATATCTGTAATATTATAAATATTGTGCTCATATATAAAATAATATTTATATAATCTTAATATTCTATTTTTTCACTTTTCCACGTAATTATAAAGTGGAATCTAACTAGCATTTTTTATCCACTATTTTTTAGATATATATAAAAAGTGTTCAAGTGTATTTATTACTACATATTATATTTTTTTAGAGTTATACTTGGACCATTCATAGGAGTTACTAAAATAAATAAGAAGTTACATTCTAATAATGGATGAGTTACTATTCATGGTGGAGCACACAATTTGGGCTATATACAAGTCTTGTGATGAAGCTTAGGTATCATGCTTTTTTATGTATTCTTATGTTGCAAAAATTAAAGAATTTAATTAATGTGTATGTTGGTCATGGTCAACTTAGATTAAAATAACCAAAAAATTAATTTTCTTGAAGTAGAAAAAACCCCAAATAAAATTTGATTACCCCAATTCTTAAAATGTTAGGTCTTCATATATAAGATAACTCAAAAGTTTGTGCAAGATAATTTTTAACAAGGGGCATTTATGG
Source organism: Sequoia sempervirens (assembly GCA_007258455.2). Classification (NCBI taxonomy): domain Eukaryota; kingdom Viridiplantae; phylum Streptophyta; class Pinopsida; order Cupressales; family Cupressaceae; genus Sequoia; species Sequoia sempervirens. The sequence continues at coordinate 82,800,693 of VDFB02000363.1, read as the reverse complement.
TTTACAATTTAAAATGTAGGGTTGTGTAGATAAATTTTACCAAATTAAAAAAATAAAACCTTTGATGGATCATCTAAATTATTGTCAATTGATCCTTGGAAATTTTGGTTTGATAAAGAAATGAAAATATAAAGAGGAGAAGAGAAGGGTTGGAGATCCTACTCCAAGAACATTGTAGAGATGAACAAATAATTTTATAACTATACATCATGAAACCAATCTTTATTTCACCAAACATGGTTAGAAATACATAAAGACAATGTAAGCTTCTATGACTATAAAATACCTAGAAGTATCAATTCCCTAATATTCATAAGATGTAAGGATATCCAAGTCACTTTTAATATTTAGAGATAAATTATAAGCATCAATGTACAATTATAAATGCATATTAGTCTAAGATAAATTTTACCATCAAAAAGGGAAAGGGAAGAGAAAAAATATGGATCTTATTATAAATTGATAAAGTAAATTCACATTAATCTAATATTTGATATTTAGAGATAAAAGGGAATCTTCATTACCAATATTTGGGAATTTCATTCTTTGTTGGGGCCAATGAAAATTATTTTTGGTCCAAAATATCTCCTTCTATTCAAAATAAAATTTCTACCTGGAAAGGAAGATAACTTACTTTCTATTATCAAAGATTTTTTTTTTATTCCTAGCTACATAATATCGATATTGATGATGACCAAAGGAGTACTAAATGATATTGAAAAAAATTAAACCTTTCTATAGAATGGTAATGTAGAAAAAAAGAATAATATCCTTTTGATTTCTTGGGATAAATTGTGAAAAGAAAAAATCAATGGTAGTGTTGGCTTACAAACTCTGGAGGCCAGAAATTTAGCATTAGGTCAAAAACTGACATGGAATTTATATTCTAAACTAAATTCCAAATGATGTAAGTTAATTAGAGAAAATTATATGGACTTTTTGAACCTAAAATAATTTTCACTTTATCAAATCCACAACAAATAAGTCATGGGGTAATCAAAGCCACATCAAATTAAAATTTTATATATAGTGGCCCTATAAAAAGAAAGAAATGATAGTTCAAAATCTTTGCACCAAATCCAATGTAATCAAACATAAGTTGGATAATAATATTATTTTAGCACAAAAAATGTTTGGAATTAATTGATAATAAATGAAAAATGTCTCGAGCATATCTCCCAAGCTATTTTCTAAAGGAAAATTAATCTCCAACACAAGCAATTAATTGACAAAGCATTGTTGTCTCTAAAGTGTCAGAGAATGATTTCAAAAAGAAAGATATGTTTTGCTAGATCCAATCTACTTTCATAGAAGAAATGATATTGTAGAGGTCATTATTGCCGACATTTGGGCTTCATTGACTGACTTTGGTATGCTAGTCACTTGGGGCTTGTGGTCTTTGAGAATGTGTAGTATTGGATAGAACTATAAACACCAAGTTAAGACTGCACCGATACAATGTCTACTGCAATTCCTCCAATTTTTGTCTGAAACACTTAATTTTAGCTTCTAAGGGTCTGAGTTCTAAAACATAAATTGCTTACCCTTGACTCACCATACACTCAACAACCATTAGATGCCCACATCAAATCCCTCTACCAGGCTAGACATGATGAAAGAAAATGTTGGTCAACTAACATAATTCTAAAGCCATCTCTAGGCTAAATTAGGAGACAAAACTTCAACAACAAATTTGATAATACCCAATCTTCATATGTCTCTCTGCACCGTAGATGAAATGAGGTTTGTACTGTCTTCCTCCTCTTCTCTTTTAGCTGTAAGAGACTTTATATTTCCAATTCTATAACTCTCTTCCCTAACATATTCATTTATTTTGAGCACAAAACTTGACTTGGGATATCAATGTGAGGACGGGCACCATTGTTGGGTTGGGTGAAGCCCAAATATTCCTTCTAATTGTAACTAACTTATTTTTGGCATGTATTTGCTAATTTAGAAGTTGACTGTTTTGGTGGATTTTTCCATTTTGGAGATGAGACTAAATTATAAAAGTTGTTGCTACTTGAATATGTATTGTATTGAGAATTAATAAAAGAGATTCCCCTGTTGAAAGTGGATGTAGTCTATAAGACAGACCATTATAAAAATCCTTTTTTCTTGTTTGTGTGTGTTATTGTTCATTCACTTTATTTTTTTCAATCTTTTTCTTTCATTTATTCTACTATCATTAAATTCAACAATTGGTATCAAAGCCATGGAGAAGTATTGAGCAGAGATGGAAAATTATTGGGTGTTTGATCCCAGAGTTGGGTGGTTTTATATAGTGAAGAGACAGTATGAAGTGGGAGTTTCAGATGATGATGAAGATGATTCTATCATTGAAAAATTTCTTAGCAGTTTAGATTCGATAGAAAGTAAGGTGCAAGTGCAACCTGAATCAAGGTGCCATGTTCATTGGTCGGATGGCTAGAAAAATGGGTAGGATTCAAATGAAGATGAGGAGGATGCTAGGTTTGTTTCCTTCTTGAATCTTGATACGGTTGTGGCTGCCATTGGAAAATAGAAAGAAGATAACAAAGAGGGTTTGAAGCAATCATTGGTTAAACAAGGAGAGACTGTGGAGTTTTCCTTCTAAGATGAGGAGGATGCCTCCCAAGGAGAGGAGAATGCAGTATGGAACTAGATGAGTGAAGATGAACCTAAGAAAGAGGCTAAGAATCAAGAGGATTACCTAAATAAATAAGTTGTGATCCTAAAGGAAGAGATTTTGATGCTTAAAGAGCAAATTTTTTGTATGGAGAAAGAAAAATACAAATTTGCAAAAGAATGGGAATTTTCTGGAAAGAAAAGAAATGAAGCATTAAAGATGGAAATAGATGATGCTCCTATCTATTTGGTCACTGAAGTTCTTATGAGTGATGTTGATCCTAATTCCACGAGCACTACCCAAGCGAGGTATGTGTGGGAAAGAGCCCCACAAGATTTGGGAGGCGAGGATTTTGACATGCTAGAAGACTTCAGAGAGGCTAAGAATAAGGCCTTTGAGTAAATTGGATTTCAAAAGGAAAAAGAGAGATGATTTATTGATGAGGATTGCAAAAGTAGAGGTAGAGTGGAATGCATTGATTGTAAGTAGTGCAAAATCTTTTGTAGGAATTACAAAAACCTCATTGTTTGAGACATGGTTTGGTAATTTGTCATTGATGTTGACATGGAGCTTATTAGTGTTGGGTATGGTTATCGAAGCATTCTTGATGCTACTACATATGGTGGTGGATATGACAGTGTAGTTGTGCTTTCATGGAAAGGGGAGACCCTTCAAGAATACTAGTGATGTACAGAAAAGCTTTTGGATTGGGACCATGGTGGAGGTCCACATTTGATTTTAGATGTGGGGGAGGAAATGGGAAGCTTAAAATCCATGGAGATTATTAAATCTAATGTGCATTGGTGGAGACTGATCTAAAGTGTTCTTGAACAAAATTTTGTGAAGCTAAAATATTTGTTGGGGTTGATGTAAATGCTTGCAGTGAGGGATATCTCTGAGCAACTATATCAATCAATATTTGGTCTTCAAGTGGGAGATTTTTGGATTCGATGAAGCCCAAATATTCCTTATAATTGCAACTGACTTCTTTTTTCCATGCATTTACTAATTTAGAAGTTGACCACGTTTTGGTGGATTTTTCCATTTTGGAGATGAGACTAAATTATAAAAGCTATTGTTGCTTGAATATCTATTGTATTGAGAATTAATAAAAGAGATTCCCTTGTTGAAAGTGGATGTAGTATATAAGACAAACCACTAAAAAATCCTTGTGTTCTTGTTTGTGTGTGTTATTGTTCATTCATTTTATTTTTTGCAATCTTTTTCTTTCATTTATTCTACTATTATTAAATACAACAACCATAGCCTTTCACATGGCTTGCTCACTACAAACGCAAAAAATATAAATAGTATCCCTTCACACCATTCATACAATCTAAAGCCTACTATTAACATAGAGTGCATAGTGCCTGCACACCTAAGTATTTAGACATTTGTTTCATGATCATTGATAATACTTGATTTAATACAATGGTAGGTGACTACATCGAATAGTAGGTGAAACTGATAATATGATTCGATCTCTTTCCCAAAATTGATGTGAATTGTATCTTTATGTATAAGAGAAAATTTGCATCTCCTATGCAAATCCCCTTTTTTCCTTTATCCACCTTAGAAAACCAAGTTCAAAGGCTTAATTCCACCTAAGCCCACTGCATGCATCCCACTTGGCACCTATGTTGAGTGTCGGTAGAGGCATTTCTATTGGGGATACTCATGCAGCGTGCAGACATCTGTGTGGTGCGCTTACGTCCCTAGTAGATTCCTATGGCTGAACCTACAGAGGTGTTACTCTTCTCATTAGCAGTGAAGTTGTAACGCCCCTTTTGGCTAACTGGCCTGAATATGGCCATTTTCTTCATTCCTTCAAATTCATCTCTTGAACAGGATTTTTATCTTCTACACAACCTTTTAAGCATTCAATTGAACTTTTACACCACTTCAAGCTTCCACTCTATCACTACACAAGCTCACTTTCTCACTCACTTCAAGCATCCAAGCATTCCATTGCAGAAAAACCTCACTCCATCACTTTAGTAGAGCACGTTTGGGACCATTCCATTGCAGCAAAGGCTCGAGTACTCTCATTTTTCCCCCAAGATCCTTGAGTGCTCTTGGTGGAGGTGGTAAGCTTCCCTCTCCTCTCCTCTATCACTTAGTCGAGTAGCATAATACTGCTTTGTAGTGTTCATATTCTCTTCACTATATTATTTCCTTTATCTCATTTCCATGGTTGTCTGTCGAGGTGGAAACACCTAAACGGGGGTCTAACTGAGGCAGGCCCCTATACAGCCACCCAAAATTTTCCCTCTTTCTGTGTCTAGGTGTGCATGCTTCTTGAAAGATTAGCTGGCAAACAAGTTCCTTGGTGAGATCCTCCTTGCTTTCTTTACTCTTTATTTTCTACTTTATAATATTATAGAATACTTTATTTACTTGCTTGTGTCATTTTGGCCCTTTAGTTAGTCAGCTATACCATTAGCCTATTTTGATAGGTTTGACCTTGTCTCTATTGTTGTTTAGCCGTACGGACACCAACACACTTTAGAGATGCCAATGTGTTTCGTTGTCATCCAGGGACAACACTTATGTCCTCGGGTAGAGAGCTTCCTGAGGCATATTGTTGAACCTGAAAACTGGCTTGCCTAACCCCACTTTGAAACTTAGGATTGCAAAGTGGTTACAAGACTTTATAGTCCTCATCATTCTCATGCTCATACCCTAAAAATTACACTTAGCTGAGGTACGTTAGGTAAGCCTCTCGCATCTTGACCCTCTGTGACCTGGGGTCTTGCACGCGGTGGTCCCCCTCTCTTACATTTTTGGTGAACTTGATGTGAACCATTTTGGTTATGTTCTTGTGATATTGACAGTTCCTTTCCTTGTACTCTAGGAGTGTTGTAGGTGTGAGTGTTGTAAGGATGTCACCTTGCAACCCAACCTGCAACCCCTAGTTGGCAGGGTTTGAAGGTTCCAAAGGTATTGCACAATGAAACCTTAATTGGGTCACCGTCTTATCTGAGAACCTTTAGGGACTCTGTGAAAGCGTTGTCTAGTGTGCATAATGGCCTCCTTCCTGCATCAACCCATCCCCTTTGTGTAGCCTATGGATAGTAGTACTAGTATAACTTTCACTTGACATGACTTGTCAATCGGTTTTAACAAGAAACCATATCCTCTTTACATTCCTGCACGGATCAATCGAAACATCGTATCTGCTGTTCTCGTTGGTCTGACATCACAAGTGAACATAACAATAGAGGAGATTATGCTAATAAACCTTTTACACAAGGATGGATATGATGCTCCTATGAGTTTCATCCACACACATGACGGGATTTTCATACCCCCTTTGGGTAGTATTGTCCTATTGGTCTTAGTTGGACCTAAGTCCATGAAACTCCTGTTTGATATCATTCCTAAATCTAAAATATTTAGGGTGAAATTGGGTATCTCTTGGTTGGTAGCGATGAATGCAGTACTCTCCATCGTGTGTAAATGTTTAAATTTATCCACAAGGGCTCCATGCATGTAATCTATTACACCAGTTAGAGACCACCGGTTGCACGTGGTAGCTACTCCTTGGATCACCTATGGCCTGCGTCTATGGGTCCTCTCCCACCTAGGATGGACCTTTTGCACAAGACATATCAGAACTATAAGAAAGGGTGTCTAAGGCTGAAAGTGAGATACCCTCCCTTGCCTTATGCTATCTCACATAAGGCTTGCTTGAAGGCTGATAGCGATGCTGCTAAGGCTCAAAAGAAGAAAGAAGAGAAGTGGTCTTGTGATCCTCCTTCTTCCTCTTCTATTGCCCAGTCTGATACTTCTTCCCACTCAACTATGGTACCATCAGGTTCTGCTCCTCATTTGTAGGATAACCCTTTGGTGCCTACTAGGCAGAAGCCTAAGCATCTCGCATTCAAGCTTCATGTTTTGACGATGGAACCTAGACCCATTCGGTATGATAGGAATGGGAAGCAGACTACCTCTTGGCTTATCAATGTTAGGAGGAGGCCCTTTCTTGATCTTTTGTGTGTGTGTGTGTTGTGATGTGTTCCCCCATGCTTGTGCTATGTGTGCCTAGATGACCCTCATCACCCTCATTGGTGCTTAAATACAGGCGTGGTTTTTTTGTTGTAAACCTTCTTCTATTTGTATCATCATTCTTCCATGTTTGTGCTTGATTTTCGTTAAATTGGGGATGATGCAAAGTGTTGGGGGCATTTAGGCTCCCCTTCCATGTTGACCCAATTTTTTATTTTCACTTTGTCTTCCTTGCATTCTTCCTGATCTGGTTGGGGATTGATGATCTTTTACCTTGCATTGCGGTTACCTATTATTATATGAGCATGGATAGATCTAAGCCTGCTAAACCAAATCCCCCTGTGTCCTTTGTTGGTATTTTCTTCTCTTTTGCTTTCTCTTTATCTTTCTCTCTTCTTTTCTTGAGTTTTCCCTTCTATTTGTGACAACGCTCTTCTTCAACACTTTGATTTTAGGAAAATGAATTCGTCAACAAGAAATCTTTTCTCAAAATTCTTCACAAATTTTTCCTTAGAATCACATTCTCAACACAAAACCCTAATGGAACATGTTTCCTTCATCATGGGTTCATAAAGAAAGGACTTGAAGACCTTCCTATGAAGTGGGAACAAATTTTATTTTCCCCTCGCATGGGGGCATATCCTTCCTTTCAAATTCCTTGATGAAGTGAACATCTTTCAAAAGGATTCCTTGATGACGAATCACTCTAAGAAGAATAGTTGCTTTTGAATTGTGTGTCCCTTGAGTGGAACCCCCTTCTTCCTCACGAAGGGTTCCCAAGGGACCCTTCTTTCAAAGTCTCTATTCTGAATGAAATTCTTTCACGTCTAGCTTGGGGACAACCTGCCTAGACTCATTCGATTTTCCCTTTTAGGTCTAGCATGGGGGCATTCTAACTAGACCTTACCTTTCAAAATGCATGTCCCTTGAGTGGACCCCTCTCCTTTTGAAGGGTTCCTGAGGAACCCCTTTGAAAGTTTTTCTTATTGACAGTATGCGTGACTGTCTACTTATTTGGCTACACAACCACTTTTGACATGTTTTATCTGTAGGTAGATGTGTCGCCGCTTCTTGACTTTGTGGAGTCCGCTTTCTCAGGTTTCCTTCATGCGAGAGATCTTGGGGGATACCTCTCTAAAAGACAAAGAAATTGTAGGGTTCTTTCCTTTGAGCTTCCTCCATCCGAGAAATCTTGGGGGTGACTCCCCTGCAGGATTAAGAGCCTGTAGGCTGCTTCTTTGAGTATTCTTCATGCTTAAGTTCATGGAGAATACCTTTCCTATGGGACTAAGAGCCTGTAGGGTGCTTCACAGGGATTCCTTCATGCGAGAGATCTTGGGGGTTACCTCCTTGTAGGTCTGAAGGCCTCTAAGATGCTTTGTTTTTCTAACTTCATAGTTCTGAGCAGCCATGGAGTCCTTTGCTTTTTGTGCACCTTCAGGTTCTCTAGATTTTGGTCTACTTACTTGACAGTTCAAGTATACGTCACTAACCTTACACTCTTCTCGATCTACTTTATTGAGCACTCATTAGTATTTGTGCTCGCTAAAGTGGGGGAAAATTTTATAAGAGCAAATTTGCATCTCCTATGCAAATCCCATTTTTTCCTTTATCCACCTTAGAAAACCAAGTTTGGAGGCTTAATTCCACCTAAGCCCACTATGTGCATCCCATTTAGCACCTGTTTTAAGCCTCGGTGGAGGCATTTTTTTTGGGAACACTCATGCGGCGTGTAGACATTCACATGATGCACTTGCGTCCCTGGCAGTTTCCTGCAGCTGAACCTATAGAGGTGTTACTCTTCTCATTGGCAGTGAAGTTGTAATGCCCCTTTTGGCCGACCAACTTGAATATGGTCGTTTTGTTCATTCCTTCTTCAAATTCATCTCTTGAACAAGCTTTTGATCTTCTACACAACCTTCTAAGCATTCAATTGAACTTCTACAACTTCAAGCTTCCATTCTATCACTCCACAAGCTCACTTTCTCACTTACTTCAAGCATCCAAGAATTCCATTTTAGCAAAGCCTCACTCCATCACTTTGATAGAGCACATTTGGGACCACACCATTGTAGTAGAGGCTCGAGTACTCTCATTTCTCCCCCAAGCAACCTTGAGTGCTCTTGGTAGAGGTGGTAAGCTTCCCTCTCCTCTCCTCGATCACTTGTTTGAGTAGCATAATACTGCTTTGTAGTGTTTATATTCTCCACACTATGTTATTTCCTTTATCTCATTTCCTTGGCTATCTATGGAGGTGGAAACACCTAAACATGGGTCTGACTAAGGCAGGCCCCTATATAGCCACACAACATTTTCCCTCTTTTTGTGTGTAGGTTTGTGTGATTCTCGGAAGATCAGCTGGCAAATGAATTCCTTGGTGAGATCCTCCTTGCTTTCTTTACTCTTTCTTTTCTGCTTTATAATATTTAGAGAATACTTTATTTACTTGCTTGTGTCATTCTGGCCCTTTAGTTAGTCAGCTAGGCTGTTAGCCTATTTTGATAGGTTTGACCTTGTCTTTGTTGTTGTCTTGCCATATAGACACCAACACACTTTATAGACACCAGCGTGTCGTGATGTCGTCCAGGGACAATGCTTACATCTTTAGGAAGAGAGCTTCTTGAGGTGTAGTGTTGAACCTAAAAACTAGCTCGCCTAGCCCCACTTTGAAACTCAAGATTGCAGAGTGGTTGTAGTACTTTATAGTCCTCATCATTCTCATCCTCATACCCTAAACATTGCACTTAGCTGAGGTAAGTTAGGGCAGCCTCTCGCATCTTGACCCTTTGTGACTTGGGGTCTTGCACGCGATGGTCCCCTTCTCTTACACTTTATAAGAAGATCTCTATTGATGAGCAATTTATGAGTATTTATGAACTAACATGAAAAGGACGATGTGGATGAAGTCTAGAAGAGGAAGCCTCCTGAATATTGCAAGGAAAACCTTTCAAGGCCGACCCACCCTTCCAGTGACTTTTAGGTTCAAGAAATATCTCAATACTTAAGTTGTGCGATTCAAGTTCTATAGAAAGAGGAAACCATCAATCTGGTAGACATGTATGTGAATATGAGGGAAAATCTAGACAAGTGAACTATTTGACAAGTTGCCTCAAAGAGACATGGTTCTATGGACTGCAATAATTGCAACATAAGCACAAAGCATGAGCATCCATCAAGGAGTGACGGCTAAAGGATTTTTATTAGGCATTGCAGATGCAGTTACCCATGAAACTACAATTTTGTGGAAGCATAGATAGAGCGCATAAATGATTAGAATGATTTTTCTTAAGAAACTTTTGAAATGTTGATGCATAGATAGAACCCACACAACTATACAAATAATTTTCAAAATGAATTTATCGAAAGTGCTTTAGATGCTGCCAAAATTATGTTTCTAAATGATTTGCAGGAAGAAAAAGAAACAAAGAAGATGCTTATATTTCAAATGGAAAAGAGTGATCAATTAGAACAAGTGTAGAAAGAATGTGATAATTTAAAAGTTTATTTGGATTTTATTAAAAAAGAATGATGAGAAAGTAGCACATTAATACAACAATCAAATTTAATGTCATAGCACAAGATTTATGTCATAGCATATTCCACGACTACAATAATAAATATTTCAACAGTAATGATCATAGAATAAATGCAACAACAATTCCTTCAAGTTAAAAAGAAACTATATGTCATTAATTCATTCTATTTAAATAAAAGTTCTACGTTAAGTTAGTTCAAAGATTCGAGAACAAAACAAAATCATAAAAAACTTAAGAGATAGAAAAATAGAATACGATATTGAGCTCGTTGTCAGCAATTATACATCAAGGAAGCAAATACTTGAAATACTTGTTGGAGAAAGCCCCACAGTGGGTGCCAATATGTGATCACAAATCTACAAAATGCTTAAACCTTGAAAAAAATTAGCATGAGTCAATATAAACCAAGCAAATAAAGTGCTCCTATGAGATACCTAAACATGGTGCATATGCAAACAAGAAAACAAAATAACCAAAGTAGATAAATGTAAGCATATATAAGCATGTTCATACCCTGTCTCATAGTGGGAGTGGTGCTCCTTTAATGTGAAAAGGATTCCCTTTTCCACCCCCTTGATAAGCTTCCAATGATAATGAACAAGATTTCAAAATGTGATGAAGATGCAAAGATGATAAGTGATGAAGTGCAAGATGAATGTGCCTATAGTGGAAATGCTTAAGATTGTGGATATGATTGTGGATGATTTCTTCATAGAGAATCCCTCTATAAATAGGGTTGAAGGGTTGAAGAATGAGGATATTGGAGGAATGTGAGACGAAAGGAGAGACAATGAGAATGTGACACTTGTCACAAGGCTAATGGATGAAGTTGGAGCACATTTTGGGGAATGTGCAAGTAAACAGGATGGAAGAGAAATAAATGCATATGGTTGAGTATTTGAAAGGATGTAAGAAGAACTAAATGCATGTAGTTGAGAGTGTAAGAGGACTTAATGTTTGGTTAAGAAAGTCAAATAAGTGGAGTTATTGGAGGAATATTCCCAAAGCATATGCCTTTGTGAGGATAAATAAGGTAATTACTTATTTAAAACAATTGATTTTCTTGTGCAAGTGGGTTAGTTAATCAGGGGTTGGGTTTGACCTAGGTTGAGTCAAAAGCTAGAGAATGGGTAATTAGAATTAGGAGTTAATTAATCTAGAATTAATTAACTTGGAGGAATTTAGTGTATTTGACATTTGATTTAAATAATTTGATTTATTAAATCAGATGAGAGGACTTTAGGGGTTTGATTGATTTATTTAAATCAACATGATAAGCATTGGTGAATTAATCAAATAAATTTATTTATTTTATTAATAGAAGAATTTGATGATAATTAATCAGAATTCTAAGGTGCATAATGTCAATTAAGATTATTTTTGTGTCTACAAAGTTATTGGTATAGGAAATGGAATGTATTTGTGAAGTCCTTTTGTTTGTTTTATTTATCAATCATCAAATATCAATTAAGATATGGCATATTTAGTTATATTTAGTTCATGTCTTGCTTCTATTTCTATTAGTACCTTTTCAGATTAAAAAATGTTTGTGCAATAAGAGTTTTTGTTTTAGTATTTGTAATAATTAAATTTGAATATTCACTAATTTCCATTTGATTTTCTCTTTATTTTAAGACAATACTTTTACTATTTTTGTTATGTCTATTTAGAATCGAATCTCTAACTTTTTTAAGGTAAGTTACATCGTTGGCACATAATCCACAATTCCTTGGATCATTTTTACATTTTAATTTTTTGAACACATGATGTTTAACTGAATTGGTTTGAATGAAATATATTTTATGAAATCAAATAGATCATCTAAGAATTAAACATGAGAACATGCCAAACTTTTATAGATGAATTTAATTTTTTCCTCAAAATTATTATTAATTGATTATAGTTTACTATTATTTAGTTATTATTAAGATGCCAAGTAGTATTACCTATTTTTGTTTTATTGTACTTTATTATTGGACTTGATAAACCCAATAAAATTTTATATATTTAATAAAGTATTGTATAGAAAAAAATATCATTAGATGTTATATTGTGCCACTAATCACCTATGATTCTATGAGAATGTGATGTTTGTTCAAAAATGTTTTGATTATATTAGGCGTTACAAACACCTTATTGATTACAATAAGATATATTATACTATATTCTTGTTAGATATCAATTTACCCTATTGTTTTTTTATGTAATTGTATAACAACTTTTGTAAGGATACTTGTGTACTTGTTTCCATTCAATTGTATTTGGTATAGGAAAGAGGATATACATTTACTATAGAATGCATGATTATCATCTAAGAATATATTTTGAGTATATAGATTATATGGTATTATATAAGGAGTGGCTACATAGTGCAGTATATGCATGTCACTCATTGGGTAAGTTTTATGTGAACAAATGATAAGAATTTTTATATGTTTTATACTGAATTTACACGTAAAAGGTTCAAAAATCTATATTAAGAAAAAGGGTTTACAAGAGTGCAAAAAATGAGAAAACTAGAAGATAGGAGATTAAAAATATAGATTAGATTATCTTTTCAATTGAACATTCATGATAAATATATTCCCCTAATAAATATATAAATAGTGTATGTGCAAGATCATGATGGGCCAAAAAGTGGCGATATGATGGGTATGTGTAGGGTATGTGGCTGATGATTTTTTTTTACCCAAATTTGATAAAATGAAAAGGGTTTTTAAATGATATTTTTAGCTTTACACCAATATAAATTAAGTTTTACTTTGAATTTAATAAATAATTATTATTCATTTTCTATTTGAATTATGAATAAAGTCTTGATTGATAGGCTGATTGAAAAAATCTATAGATTTCAAATGGTATCACATTTTTTGAATCCAAAACATGTGTCACATTCTATGCTTCGCATACTATAGGTTTAAATAAAAGTATATTGAATTTCATAAATTTTTGACCAAATTAGGGTGGTCAAACATACAAGTTTTTATATTTTTTAAAAGTTGTAATAAAAAATTCATAATTAATTATTTACATGGAAAAAAATTACAAAAAAATATGCATCACATTTAGATATGAGTCCTCTACGTATATCTAAAATATTATAAAAAAATATTATCATTTTATTGTGGTTAGGGTGGTTAGACAGACACCTACTTCTTATTTTTTCCCTGAAATTTAAGTACTATTCCATTGAAATTTCAAATTTTCACCAAATAGATTTAAAAAATAAAAAATAAACCTAGTAGTTTAGAAACTATGTTCAATTTTCTATAGATTCTATTCTTACATATTTTTGAAATAATATAGATTACTTATTCAAATTTTTACGTCAAGTTTCCTAACTTTGATTTTTCTGAATTTTTTGCCACTTAAGGGCTTGTTTTTTCCATGATGATCCTACACATACCCAATATAGTTTTGACCATGTTATGGATTTAAAAACTATTTCCATTGAACTTACTTATGAATTCAAATCTAAGTTACAAAAAAATTTACTAGAAAAGATGCAAAATTTATAGAATATAAATATAAAATTTCAAAGTGATATAGATTCATTATAATATTGATAGTGAAACATTCACACCTATTTGACTAATTATTTTTATGAGATATTTTGGAGACTCAACTTGAGTTTTTGAGGACATCAACTAATTTGTAGGGGGGGAGGGGAAATTTTATGTGATATTTTTCCTAAGAGAATAGAAAATTATAAAATAATCCTTTAGAATTAAAAGATAGATAGAAAAATAATTTTGTATTATGATCTTTTGGTCAAAATAGATATTAACAAATAATATTAATAAAAACCCTCTTCAAAAGGGAGGAATAAATGTATTTATTAATTAATTATAAAAGACAACCTTAGTGGTCTGAGGGTGTGATGGTTTGGAAACCACCCCTTAAGGCTTATACAAAGAATTTACCTAAGCCTTGGAAAGGGGAATGAATATCACTTGGGGAAGAAGAAGGTGGTTTGATAAGCTACACACATTTAATAAGGGGGCACATAGAGTGCTCTCAACTTGAGGTACAAAATATGCCACAAATAACCTTAGAAAAGACATTTGTGTGAGTAGACACATGCTATATTCTTTACATAGGTTCTCTGTAGTGTACCATAACGATGGTGGCCAAGATGATTGAAATATCTCTAGGGTGAAAGTGGCATTTTCCAAGTCCTTTGACTCAAATACGGGTTGAACTTATTATTATTCAAAGATATTTATAATTATAATTAAATGGGATGGATTTGATTCAATTAATCTCTATAAAGATTTTATTTTCTCCTTCTTAATCATATTCATATTGTCAAATAGTAATTTTTATATATTAATGATGATTATATTAATTTTCTTAAGTCTTAAGCTAGTAAGCATTGATAAATAAGCATTTTGTGTAGTTGTATCTAAATTATAAATATACTTTATAATATTTGTAAAGACCTTCAAACAGAGATATTTGACAAGCACAATGGAGGCATAAAATACATATTGCCAAACTATATGAAAGACAATCAAGGGGTCTCCTTATAAAGGAGAAATATCCAAAGGGAGAAAAATATTAGGAAAATATCTGCAAGGAAAAATATCAGGAGATATTTAACTTGCACAATAAATGCCATGCCTAAGTAGGCTTAAGTCAACATGTGGAAAGGAAACAATTGAATGAAAACACTGACACCCCCCCTTAAGCATAACTTAGGTGGGCATGCATAAAATGGGTCTCGAATACTAGCTAGGTGAGGTACCTGCTAATAAATATTTAACTAGCTCCCTTTGGGTGTATTTCCCCTCTATGTGTCAGCCCACGCATCGCAAAGTCAGCTCAACATTTTATCTAGGTTCTACTCTGTCGTGCCACATGTCTAGTCCTCACAACCCCCAGTCTTTGCATTCCTTTGCATTCCAGGAAACTCTGCTATGCTTCCACGTGTTGCGACTGGGGGATACTTTTGGTCATGTTTTCTTGCTGCCTCATTGGGCCCTGAAAGCTGTCACGAAGCCCTCATTCCTAATTTTTTTTTGGCGGGCCCCACAATTGCTATCTGCGGTGTACACTTGCTACGTGTCTGCTATTCACAAATCTTTCTACATATAGATGACGTAGCAACCGCAGACATTGAAACACTGTGACATGTCTCTTTTGCGCTCGACTGGTAGTCGTTCCCTCCATTCTTGGTGAAGTGCTCTACCCATTTGACACGTGTAGTGTTAACAAAAGTTCTTAGTGGTGAAAGAAAAGGGTTCATACGGGTAGCGAAAGGCTACCACGTGCCTAGCTAGCGGATCTCATATTTAGGCGATGGACTAGATGAACCGAATGATGCCATTGGCCGTTGCGTATCATAACCATTTGCACAAGAGTGTGACACTTGTCTAATCAGCCCTTGCCGGGACCACCGCCATCATCGCAGAGGATGCACCTGTGCCTGGAATGACTCGATGCTTTATTTTGAATCAATTCAATTATAACGGCCTTGGGAATATTTTGATTCCTGCATCATTGCCAAGGGATTGTGAAATCTTTTCGGTTGCTCTCCGAAGCATGGGGGTTTTTTCCCTGCTATATATACTTTTCTCTATTAGGAGAACCAGGTCTAGAATTTGAAGGAAAAAGCTGGTTTTAGTAAAAGACGTCAGGCCATTATTGTTGTTTTATGTTATTGCAAAAACTCTCAGATTGTGCCAATTGTTCGGCCTTTCTATTTTTTATGCTATTTGATCAAACTGTAAACTATTCTTTTTATTGTCTGGACATTTCATTTAAGAACTTCTATATATGTTGAATGCAATTTTACTGACCTAGACCATGTCTAATGACTCTTCTTGGTAGTAGGAATGTGTGCAATATTATTTTATGTCAATGAATGGATTGTCTATACTATAAGCTTAAGTTTCTAATGTTCAGGAATACTAAAACACCATTTAGGACCTTAGATCTATGATTTATTGTTGCTATCATTAAGTCTTGGCGCATCGCCTTAAGTTAGATTTATTTTATTATATCTGTTTCCTTTTCCCTTTCCAACCCCCCATTATAGAAGAAGCTGACTTCTCTAAAAACCTGGAGGTCACTTAGTTTAGCGCAAAAGGTCCCCCATAAACTGAGTTTCCCATAAGACACTATTACCTCATCAAATTTTGGCGTCAACAATTTGTTTCTTTTTCTGGCACATCCAGTGAGACCAAGCTTAAATGAAATTATGTTTTAGAAGGGTGTATAAGCCACCAGCCTGTAACTAGACCCCAAACCACAACCAACCCCAGTTTAATAGTACCCCCACTAGGATTAGTGCAAGTCATAAACCAGTTGGTAAACGTTCCATTCCCGCCACCCATTCCTCTAACCATGTTGTAGGCCACTAATAGGAATTACGTGGCCTGGGATGCTGGAAGTACCCTAGTAGCCCCAGTAGCACCCACTGCCTGTGGCGCTATCTCGGTTTCAACCCTGAAAGCTATACCCAAATTTAGTGGAGATGGCTCAAGAACACTAGTAGAACATTTACAGGATGTGGCAAACGTGTGTTTGGTACATGGGATTACAACGCAAAATGTAGCTCTAAGGCTTCTCGCCGCGTCTTTTAAAGGCAAGGCACTAGATTGGTACTGAACACTGTCACCTAATACTATTCACAACTAGGATGAGCTCAAAGATCCGTTCTATGAGAGGTTCTCAAATGACGAAGATCGTTCTTCACTGTATTATCAACTATCTATCATAAAACGAGCCCCCCAGGAGGCTCTGACAGACTTTAATGTCTGATTTCACACAAATTGGTCAGGATTCCTATTACTATATGCGTGACTCCTGAGTTGGCATTCATATTTTATCTAAATTCCATCAATTCTAGAATTTCCATGATGATCAAGTCTTTGGGAGGAGCTACTCTACCAGATGCTTACGGTGTCGCTATCAAAGCCAAGAATCATTTAATAGATTGCAGAAAATTTCCTCCTCGACATATTATGCCGATATTCCCTGAAATATCAATCCCCATGCAAGAGGTGGCATCAACTAGCGCACCTACAACTACATAGTCAATGTACACATATTTGGCCACCCCACAAAATGTAGCCTCTACATTAGGTTCTTCCAAGGATGAAATGAGTGACCTCAAGGAGATGTTGCGAACCATGGAAAATGATATAACCACTCTTAAACTAAACCAATCAACACCTCTGAAGCCTGCATATCAAAACTATCAAGGCAGGCGGTCCTCATATCAGCAGAATCAGTACCAATGTGCGCCTCACACTAATCCACCAGCTCTGACCGCAAACCAAATGGTGTCGGTGCCTACTCCATTGATGAGCGCGTTGCCAAGCTCGAGTAGGGAATTAAACGTAGGGAAAAACAACCTTATTGACAACATCAATCAGTGGTGCTTCCCTTGCAACGATGTGCATATACTCGAGAATTGTCCATGTGGGAACTTATAACAAAAGGTAGTGGAGAAATGTAGCCAAGGCGTTGCGACAGAACATGGAGGCTATATATATGCCTCACCACAAATGGAGAGTGCGGTTCTTACTGTGCAAATGAAAGGAATGTATTTAGAACAAGAATCTGATATTGCTCTTGATCACACGCTTTTCTCTTGGATGGAGGAAGAAGAAACGGTGTTTTCTAATGACGTGTTCATATCCAAAACACCGCAAGTGCAATCTGATTATAACACACGCTCAAAGAGGAGATTCATCGGTGAGTCAGCTGTTTCACATCTAGTCAACCCGCAACTCAAAAGTGTTTCAGATCAGACTCCTAGCACTTCAACTGTCTTATCACCATCTCAACCACAGAAGGAAATTATTATAGCAAGAACCAAGGAGTAGAAACCTCTGAGCTTGTTACCTTTTAATGTGGTAGAATAATTGAAGAAATCATCCGCTAATGTGTCTCTTTATGACATTGTAGCTATCCTAGAGCAGAAGATGCTATTATAGAAGGCGCTTCAAGAAGAGGTCAACCCAGCCCCAATAGATCAGTTTTCCAGTACAGAGGTTATCAATCAAATACTGTCGACTAAAGTTCTTACAAGCAATACAAAGGAATCCCCTGTTGAGGTTAGAGAGAAGTTAAAACCCCAACCCTTCTTCTTGACTCTCATTATAGGAAATAAGTTATTGCACAATGCTATGATTGATTCTAGCGCTAGTACCACGATTATGCCTAAACAGATAACTGAAGCTTTAGGACTTAGCTATGAACCTATGAAAAGAGGGGTAATGTAGCTTGATAGGAACAAATTTGAAACCATAGGTGTCATAAAAGCGCTTCCTTTAACTCTATTTACTTGTCCTAGTATCACGGTGTCACAAGACACTGTGATCATAGATGTTCCTCCTATGTTTGGTCTCTGTTTATCCTGAGAATTTACTTCAAAGGTGGGTGGATACCTATCCTTGGATTGGACACATCTGATACTCAGAACCAAGCATGGTGCAAAAATGCAGATAGAATCAGAGTCTTTGAATTATGAACATGTAGTGGACGAAGCCTTGATCAATTTTGAAGTTGTGCATACCTCTATCACCAAGCAAGAAATGTATTGCATTGAATTACTGGAGGAAGAAAAGGTGAGCGGAGACTAGAATGACAAAGAGGATGCTCTATTGAGTGAACACATGGACAATGATCCTTTCAGAAATTATCATGCTACAAGATTGGGAACCTATGTGATTTATGATGAAGACCAAGTACTTCCAAAGGTCGCCAAAGAGTCTGAAGGTAGCTAAGCAAGAGAGCTATGGACACTATACTTTGATGGGGCAAGAAGCAAAGTGGGTGATGGAGCGGGGATATATCTAATATCCCCACAAAATAAAAAAATTGTTAAGGTCTTTCCGTTTCCATTTTGCCTGCTCAAACAATGAGGCTAAATATGAAGGATTAGTTCAAGGTTTAAGCCTTGCAGAATGAATGGGCATAAAGCAATTAATGGTGTTCGGAGATTCCGAACTAGTAGTCAACCAAGTCTAAGGAATTTCTGCGGAAAATAATGTCCACATGAGATCCTATTGGCACTGAGTTTGGGACCTAGTTGAGGGTTTTGAAGCCTTCAACATCCAGACTATTCCCTGAGGACAAAATAGCAATGCAGATCGCATGGCCGTGATTGGTGCTCAGTTTGATCCTACTTCTGACCTTGTACATAACGAACATTCAGTACGATTACTAGTCTGACCGGCGATTCCTAACAATGATCAGAGTTGGAAATTTTTTGAAAGTGATCAACACATCACCTCGTTCATCCAGCAGTTAGGGGAATTTTCCGATCAGCTTCAACCAAAGATTGTCAAAGTTTATGAAGGAAAAATTATGCAACTCAAATCTAATTAGCTTTTGAAAGGATTGGTTTCTCGCAAAAAAAAAATGATTGTGATGATGCAATAAATGATAAATAGAAGTTCGTAGCAGACACAAGTGATTATGTGAACCTTCAGTTCGCAGATGGCAAAATCTTTGACTCGGGAAAAATGTCCTGAACCATGATAAAGAAAGACTCATCAATTTCTACGAAAGTTATGGAGTAGTGACCTGGTCCTATGATGTTCTAGAGGGGTATGATCCTAATATCATTTAGCACACTATTGAGCTAACAGAAGGTGCAAAACCAATCCGACAAAAACAGAGGCCATTCAACCCTAAAATTGAAGCGCTAATGGCGTAAGAGCTAACTAAGCTCATTGAGTCACACATTCTCTTCCCAATCAAGAATAGTACTTGGGTATCCAATCTGGTCCTAGTCTGAAAGAAGAATGGAGATATCTGTTTGTGTGTGGACTTCTGAGACCTAAACAGAGCATCCCTGAAAGACCATTATCCACTGCCTTCAATGGAGTCAATCCTATAAACGGTTGCAAGATCAGAAATGTTTTCTCTGCTAGATGGTTTCTCCGGCTACAATCAGATCTGAGTTAAGGAGGAAGATCAGCACAAGACTACATTCACCACAAAGTGGGGAACATTTTCATATGCTAAAATTCCCTTTGGTTTATCCAATGTAGGGGAAAATTTCCAGCGGGTGATGGACATCGCATTCACCAAACTAATCAATAAGTTTATTCTAATTTACTTGGATGATCTTACTGTATTTTATAAATCTAAGGATGATCATTTTGATCACTTAGAAATAGTTTTTCAAAAGTGCCAAGAGTTCAGGGTTTCCCTAAATATGAAGAAATGCGTATTCGAAGTACCCCAAGGCAAGCTTTTAGGACACGTCATGTCTAAAGAAGGAATTTCAATCGACCCCAAATGAGTAAAAGCTATCAAGGAACTCCCTCTTTCGGTGAATAAGAAAGGTGTTTAGTCTTTTCTGGGCAAAGTAAATTTTCATAGCAAGTTTGTTTCTGACTTTGTGGGAATAATTAATCCAATCACCCTGATGCTTAAAAAGGATCAGGCATTCAAATGGACGACCGAAGCTTGGGATGCCTTTGAAAAATTTAAGGAAGCTATTTCCACAGCCTCGATACTGGTTAATCTAGATCTATCTAAGGATTTTATAATGTATGCATTCAATAGCAAGTCCAGTATCGCTATTGTCCTAACCCAAAAAGATAATGAAGGAAAGGGGGAATATCTAGTAGTGTTCTACTCTTGTACCTTGAAAGAATATGAGGCGAATTATAATTTCATTGAAAGGTAGGCCTCTGCAATAGTGAAGGGACTTAAAAAAATTTATCATCTAATTTCCTGTAACAAGGTACTTGTGTATGTCACATATTCTAGTGTGCGCGAATATATCATGGAAAGGGAGATCACAAAAAAAAGAGCTAATTTGATCACCAAGATCCTAGAATATGACATTGAGGTCAAACCTACTAAAACTATTAGAGGAAGAGGAATGTGCAAATACATGGCACAAAATGAGGAGATACCTGCCGCAGAGGAGCAACCAGAGCTCATCTTGATAAATGAACCAGAATTAGAGGGTTGTTGGCTAACTGATAGAATGAGGTTCATGCAAACTAGAAAGTATCCGCTAGGTCTCTCACCCAAAAAAAGGAGATATTACTAGCTACAAAATTGCGGATATATGCTAGTAGGAGTCCTTTTCAAAAGGAATTTCAATGGTTTTCTCCTACGATGTGTTACTTCAGAGCAAGCAAAGAGGATCCTCAACGTGTTTCACAATAGCGTTGCAGGTAGACACTACTCTGCTAAGACCACCACCATTAAAATCATGCGTGTTGGTTACTACTGACCTGCACTATTTAATGACTCCCACTCTTTAGTAAAATCTTGCAAAAAATGCCAGTTCTTTACTGATAGAAGGAAGAATTTTGCAATGCCTCTCAAACCCATAGTGGCATACAAACCGTTTGTGCAATGGGCCCTGGACTTCATTGGGATGATTAACCCAATATCTAGTGTCAGACACAAGTGGATTCTGACTGCCACAGATTACTTCACCAAATGGACGGAGGCCATTCCGTTGAAATGTGCAACAAAAACATACATGTAGATTTCCTCAAAGAGCTGGTGACAAGGTTTGGTCCTCCAAAGACTATCATTTCTGATAATTCTAGAGCTTTCCTAGGCACAAAGGTATGTCGCTTCACATTAACTAATGGAATATTCCTCAAGACATCATCAAATTATTACCCGCAGGGAAACAGCCTAGCAAAGTCAAAAAATAAGAGCCTACTTTAGCTCCTTAAAAGGATTGGTTCGGAACACCAGAGGGAATGGCATAAAAACCTTTGAGCAGCACTCTAGGAAAACTGGATAACTCCTAAGCAAGTCCTTAAGACTCCACCTTATGAGTTGGTATACGAGAAAGAAGCGTTGTTACCAATGTCTATGGAGATTCCGACACTCCAATTGTTGAAAACCCTCAAGATAGAACAAAATGACGCCATGGAAGTTTGGCTTGCTGAACTGTTAGAAGTACAAGAAAAAAGGGAGAATTCACTAATAGCCATGACAAACCATCAACAAGTGGTCAAGTGATGGTTTGACAAGAAGGCTTCCGACCAAGGCCTAAAGTGTAGAGACTTAGTACTAAAGTATGATAAAAGGGCTGCTAAGCTAGGTCAACATGGCAAATTTGATAGCCTATAGGAGGGCCCCTTTAAAATCATTCGGTGCAAGGAGCATAATGCTTTCGAGCTAGAAAATATGGAACAGGAACCCTTAGGAATCTTGGTTAATGGGATTCATCGTAAGCTATTCCATTAGGTGTTGAGTTCTATTTTTGTACATATGTGAATAGTGCTTTTATTTTATTTCCCTTTCTTTGGCCGGTCTTTTCCAAAATTGGTTTGTGCCTATGCGGAGTTAACCCATTATTACGGAGGGTGGAATAGCAGGATCGCTTTAAATAAAACACACCCATGTGTAATGAAATAACACATATGCTATAAAAAGCCCATAAAACTGAAATACAAAATGAAAGAAAGAGCATGGATTTTCTTCATAAAGATATATATCTATTTATATATATTATTTGGCTTTTTACATTTCAAAATGGTCGGGGAAGCCATAATCCAAAAAAGTATGCGAGTATTCGAGCTATTCTTTTACATATGAAAAATGATAGCCTTTTTTAGGCTTATATACAAAACTATTGGGTAGGTGGTCTAGGCAACAACAGAAAATAGAGAAAATGGGGAGGTATTTTTTTTGGGAGCAGAGAGTGTTTTTCATCCATGGGCATGAGAGGCAGCAATTGAGGCATCAATTGCAACATATACCTCTTCCTCATCAGTAGGTTCTTCAGTAGTAGAAGCAGCATTGTTCAGCACAACCGCCATTGGCGGTGGAAACACCAGGTACCTGAAGTCAATATACCAATCTACGTCATAGAATGGTATCACGTTGTAACTATGAAACATGAAGTGCAAGGCCTGTGTAACCCTCTGTTGATGCTCGTTGTGTGTTTGAAGGCGGAATCCATTGAGAAATGATAGCTAAATGACTATAGCTTCTTCCTCGATAAAGTGATGGAGGTCGTTGGCTGACAGTAGACCTACACCATATGCGGCGTGAGCGACAACTTCAACAAGGCCGTTCAGGTACTTTTTGGGAGACATTTCTTTGACCAGCTTCAGGATGAGAGGCCTGGGGACGTTAATGTCTAACATAGAAGCTATGAAGTGAGAACATATATCAGTGTTCACTTGATACTTGTCCTCGTATTCTATGCAATCTTTATCCAGAACCCACTTTATGGCTACCAAGACCAAGGAATGGTTATTCTTGGTCATTATTTTTAGCCACCTAGTAGAAATCTCCCCTAAAAATGTTGTTTGTGACTTATAAGAGATTAGACGAACAGGAGTATCCATGACTCTGACACTATGCCTATGCTTTTTAGCCAATACTAAAATTTACCTATCACCTAACCTATGTGAAAACTTGCTTAAAACTCTGCTAACAACCTATCACTGCTCAAATGCTAAGTATGATTTCCTCACTACTTACTGGCCTATTTATAGAAAAAATGACAAGATGCATGCTAATCTGTTTGAGAAAATGTGATGATAACTAGATGCCAACTTGAAAGGCATGCCTGCATTTGCTCACATTTTTGGGCCAGTTGCATCTTCAAAGGTACGACTCAATGCATGCTAGATTAATAGGAGCTAATTAATTAGCTTTAAAAAGGTGGCGCTCATCAACTGTAAGCCACACGACTGTAGGCTATTGTGTCATCTCACAGACATTTCCTAGAGCCCAAGGCAATATTCATATTTTTTCAAGCCGTGATCGTTTACTTTGGCGTAATCATTCCGGCCAGGATATTAATTACCAGCGCATACTAACGCAAGGTTAGAAAGCAAATTGCTTGCTCAAGCTTCAAGAGAATCACAACGTATCACATGGTTGCCAAACACAATAATAAGCTTCTGCTGCCTCAAAATGGCAAGTAATTCATTTTGCACGAATTGCAAAATTAATGATACATGCCGAATTAAATGTAAAAGGAATGCTTTCATCTACCACCTTGAGGAAAGTAGCCAAATATTGCATGAAAAGGCTTGATAATTCAAAATCTTTTCACAAACACCATAGCTAACTGTGCAAAGTTATTTTTTTTAACATATCCAGAGCTGAGGAAAATTGCAGAATCTAGAACTCACAGTGGTCTTCATAAAAAGAGAAAATGTCAGAGGGTTCATCTCAACAAATGCAAGAGGAAATTAGCTAGGAGTTGTTTACAACCATACGTTCATCAGAGGGCATATATGTCTATGAGGATTTTGCGTATGCTACGCCTGGTATACCCAGTAGGCCAAAGAGGACCTATACAACAGAGCTGAAAAGGCCCAAGGATTGTAGAAACAAGAAAAGGGTTGAAGAGAAATGGGATAATATCTATGATCTATGGCTCACAAAAAACCCTAAGTCCTTAAGAGGTAGCCTATGTAAGGTTGATGGCACCAAACATGGATAAAATTACAGCAACCAAAATTTGGTACAGTGGTCTTCCACAATACATGGTCCCGTTGGTGCATTACTGCCCGAAGGTAGTTGACACTGCCATCTAGCATTATAAGCCTGATACCCACTACATCGAAGGCCAAAACTTAAGGGTTCACATCAGCCCATAGGCCATCTGGCATATGCTATGCATCTTGGACCTAAGCAAAAGAAGAGAGAACATTGAGTCATTTTACCCTAGAAAAGGAGAGAAAACATGGAGGGCAATGAAAAAGAACTCAAAATTCTTGTTGGAGGAGACTAGTAGGAAAGGCATCCTAGCTGCTAAACTGCCAAGTATTTTGTTGTCGCGCAGAGCGTTACATGAAGATTTGTAGGATGCCATGTCCATGCTAGCTTTTGTGTGCGGCCGAGACTCCGATGAGATGGTGGAAACTTTTCAACTGGGACCGACATTCTAATTCCACAAGCAACATGATACCTTCTGGTATGAATTTGTTGAGTTCATGGTAGAAGAAATGATACAACAAATTAAGAATTACATGGTGGAGGCAAATTTTAGGTTTCTTTCTTTCCTGGTTCACATGTTTCTGCATCAGAACCTTGATTTCTTCGCCCGGTATTTTCCATTATCATTTTTTGATGAAAGGAGTAAGAGGAAGCCAGTGTCCACGTGGACGCCTTTTCTTTCTGCATCATATGATTATTATGCATTTTCAGAGTATTTCATAACTCTGGTCTTGAATGATTTAATCGAAAAAGGAAACATAATTCAGCTCGACAAAGAGCAGACCGAATATATGCAAAGTTTCACTCCCACTTGTGATTGGTTCTTAGGAATAGATTTCACAATTCTCCAGATGTCGGGCTTCACTGGTCGACATTTCCTACTCCCAGCCTGTGTCACAAATAAGGTGTTCACACTGGAAATGTATCGACAGGTGTGTATCATCGATTTTACCTTTTGTAAAAGTAAAAGTGTCAAGAAAAAGGGATTCTTCTCTTGTCTGAAGAATTTCAAGTTGGTAACTCTGATAAAGAAACAATCGAACCAGTTAGTGGAGGATAAACTGGCTTATTTAGGGTTGGTTTTGGTGAATGATAAGTGGGAAGACAACCATTTCAATGACCTACCGAAGCCACATATGAGAGTTACACATGTTCCTCTACCTTACTAGGAGAAGCGGCATAACCCGCGGACAGACAAGGATGAAAATTTTGTTGAATTGGCACGTATTCTTATGCAAGATACTAGAGGGCCATGGCACAAGTTCTACTTTGTTGTGGAGGTGGCCCACGATAATGTCCTCATAGAGCGCACCATGTAAAATAAGTTGAAGAAGGATGAGGAGTGGGCTGCTGAAAAAAATAGAAGCTTTTTGGAAGTATTGCCAGGAGACAGGGCAATTGGATGCCCCTTACAATAGTCTCAAGGATGACAAGGAATTTCAAAAATGGTGGAATGAGGGCCACCCCAGCCCGAGCTCTAGTATTAATAAGAGTGAAGACCTGGAAGGTGAGTCCAAAGAGTAGGAAGAGGAAGCGTCGACGTCAGCCTCATCTGCGCCGAAGGAGAAAGTCCCCGAACAACTCGCCTATGTGGCCATGAATGTGTGCTTTAATATATAAAGGGCCTTGCGTACACTCACTCGGTCTATTAAGCCAGCTAGATTATCACTGCAACAAACACCAATAGCTGCCAAAGCTCAGGATAGTCCACCCACAAAGTGAAAGCACACAAAGAGCATTCCTGGAGAGGGTTCACAGGAACTAACCGGAAGAAAAGTGCTTGCAGCTAGCCAGGAGCCTGAGGCCGAAGAGGAGTCGCTGGTGATTCTAGAGCCGCCATCGACTAGTCAACAGGTAACATTTGCTCCTTCTTCCCTTGCTTCTCATTCCTTGATATCTGCCCCTACCTCAATGTCGATCCCCACCATGAGTACTGGCTCTATTCCTTCCACTTTTAATCCAACATATTCAAGAGGTTTTGCACAATTTTCACATACTGCTCCACTTTTCCTTACTCCTCCACGGACTCTTACACCCGCTACGACCGTTCAGTCTATCCTTGCCTCGCTTTCTGAAAACATACCCCCTGTGAGTGCCCCATCTTTTTTTGATATTACTACAAATCCTCTTCCATCGCAATAGGCTGACACCACATTGACAACTCCTCCATCATCCCAGCCTATGAGTCCTGCGGCTGATTCACCAATTCAGTCATTACAAGTGACTAGCCCTTCTGTTGGGCCTCAAACCAAACTTTGGAACATGCCTCACTTCTCTTCACAAACTATCACTCTCCATAAGAAACAAATGTCCACGCCTATGAGGGTTACTTATCCCTATGCCCTACCTTCTGGTGCTCCATTTGTAGGTGGACTAGTTGCATCACTAGCCGAATTTATAGCACAGATTGATTGCCGAAAGGAGGCATGCGCAAGTAGAATGTGAAAGTGCAGGGAAAAAGATGACAATGCTTCTACTGAGCCAAAAATACAGACTTTTTATGATGAGGCCCAGAAAGAATTGAATTTTGCAACCATGTACCTGAGGGTAAGCAAACCTCAGGGGGAAATGCACCTGGAAGATTATGAGATATATGCGGTAGGGCTCAACATAAAGGTGGCCCGACCATAGGATAAGGTTGAAATCATGGAGGAAATACAACGGGTAGTCACTTTTGACTTCCTTAAAACCAGACGCCAGCTAAAGAAGAAGGATGAGCAGCTTAAAGCGGCCAAAGAAAGGGTTAGTTTTTTGGAGAAAAAAGAGAAATCCTTGGAGACGGATGTCACACGTTTGATGGAAAGGGTGCTGATAGCGAAGGATGAGAGGAATAGAATTTAGGGTGAACTTGTGAAGACTTGGGTTGCAGAACCTGCCATGATAAAAGAGCTACAATATAAGAATCAAGAGACGGAACATAATCTGTGACTGAAGAATGAAGAGCTAGAGCAACTTCACCTTGAGTGTAGTCAAGTAATGGCACAGAGGAATGAAGCGTTGGAGCACCAATAGGCCCAATATGAGCAGAAAATAGAAGAAAAAGAGGCTGAATTTAAGGGTCTAAAATCTCAAATAGAGGAAAAAATCCAAGAGACAAAGAATTCTCTGGATGAGCACTTAGCAAATCACTCTTGAGCCGAGGAGAATTGGAATAAAGAAATGAGTAGCTCTACAGAACAACTAACATACGAGAAAAAGAAAAGGGCAGAATTGGCTGAGGCCATTATTTCAAAAGAAGAGGAGATTGCTTCTCTTAAAATCTCTCTCTTATCTCCCCCTACATAGCCAGACATCATTCCATTGGTTAGGTAGTTGTACATCTCTCACTAGGGAAAAAATAAATCTTTTTTCCTAACACTGCAGTCTACCCTCCAATTCATCGCCAAGGAATCAATGCTGAGCTAGGAGGCTCATGATATGATTGAGCAGTTCCCATGTTTCATCTTAGAGAAGGTTCCTGAAGCAAAAGATCTTCTCACCAAGCTATACTCGATCTCTGATGAAAACCTTGCAAGAGCGGGTATTGAAGATCAGGATGCTACTACTCAAATGATAAATAAGTTCATCCATTTTTACTCCGCCTTCCAACACACTAAAGCAACCGCAACTATTCTAAGCAAGACACTGGACAACATACAGGGGGAGTTTCTCCTTGTTAAGCAGGATGGGTTTTTCATCCTTGTTCCTTCAAGATGGCTCTATTTCCACGATCGAGTAGATTGCGGAAAAGATAGAAGAGAATGAAAATGATCCAGAGGCTTTCAGGGATTTCAATCATCCTCCCATGACAACCGACATTGAGGGAGTGATTCTTCCACTTGCACAACTACTATTTTATTGTGAAGCAGGGGCCAGTTTATCCAATGTGCTACCTCACAAGGAAACTACTGATCTAAGTGCAACATAGGAGAATTTACGCAACATGGTGAAGCCATCTAAAGATGAATGGTCACCTCTATAGGCGGCTCTTTCCAATATCTAACTCTATTGCCTAATGAAATGACACTCTGGCCTATAAACCAGAGAAATTTTGGGTTCTTCGTTCCTTAGTTGAAACACCCCTGATAGTCGTCAAAAGTTGTTAATAAATATTTAACTAGCTCCCTTCAAGTGTATTTCCGCTCTATGCATCAGCCCGCACATCGCAAATTCAGCTCGACATTTTATCTAGGTTCTGCTCTGCCACGCCATGTGTCTACTCCTCGCAACCCCCAGTCTCTACATTCCTTCGCATTCTAGGAAACTCCACTATGCTTCCACATGTTGTGGCTATGGGATACTTTTGGTCATGTTTTCTTGTTGCCTCATCAAGCCCCGAAAAGCTGCCACAAAGCCCTCATTCCTAAAAGTTTTTTGGCGGGCTCCACAGTTGCTATCTGCGATGTACTCTTGCTACATGTCCGCTATTCACAAATCTTTCTGCATAGAGATGAAGTAGCAATTGCGGGTAGCAAAACATTGCCACACATCTCTTTTGCACCTAGCTGGTAGTCGTTCCCTCCATTCTTGGTGAAGTGCTCCACCCATTCGACACGTGTAGTGTTAATGCAAGTCTTTAGTGGTGAAAGAAAAGGGTTCATACAGGCAGCGAAAGGCTACCACGTGCCTAGCTAACAGATCTCATATTCGGGCGATGGACTAGATTAAACGAATGATGCTATTGGTCATTGTGTGTCATAACCATTCGCATAGGAGTGTGACACTTGTCTGATCAGGCCTTGTCGTGACCACCGCCATCATTGTAGAGGATGCACCTATGCCTGGAATGACTAGATGATTTGTTCCAAATTGATTATGTTGTAATGGCCTTGGGAATATTCTGATTCCTGCATCATTGCCAGGGGATTGCGAAATCTTTTCGGTTGCTCTCCGAAACCATGGGGTTTTTTCCCTGCTATATATACTTTTCTCTGTTATGAGAACCAGGTCTGGAATTTGAAGGAAAAAACTAGTTTTAGTAAAAGACGCCAGACCTTTATTGTTGTAAATTATGTTATTGGGTGTTGTCACAATAGTGGTTTACAATTTATGGGAGATTCTAATTTTTCTTGAAATCACATATTTTTAGAAAATATAATGATTTAAGCTTTAAAAATTTCCATTTAAAGTATTCTAATTGAAGAGGGTTTGATCTAAGGTCCTTAGATCAAACCCCCTTAGATAGAACCTCGCTAGTTTTAAACCATACCTATAATAGAGTCTCCTTTACACCTATCAAAATGTTGATAAAAAACCACTTTTGATTTAACTTTTGGAGGATCAAATGAATTCGTTTAAAATTTATTTTTTTGTATGTAGTCCTTATTATAAGCTTTCCAAAAAGGATAATTTTAAATAAATTTGATTTTATTATTATATTTATTTTTTATTTCTTATGAATGTACATTTTTCACCAAAAATCAAGCTATTTGTTCTGCACATGTGGAAAAATAGCAGATTATCAAAAAAAAAATGAAAAATATGAGTGCATTAGATATTGAAGTCCTTGATCCAACCAAAAAGAAAAAAATTAATTTTGATACATACAAAAAAAGTTACGCGTTATACGGTCGCGCTATGTTTGTATTGTAATTGGTTTGACTTCAAAACTTGATTAAAGAAAAAATATTCAATAAGAAACTATCTAAACAAGTGGAAGCACTAGATATCAGAGTTAAAAATATAAATTCGAAAGAATTATAATTTTACCCTTCATGGAAAAAAAATTATGTGTTATATGGTGAGCATCACTTTTTTAAAATGTTGTTTTCTAAAAAAAACTCGTTTTGAGGGAGATGGAAAAAGAAGTGCAATCTAATTCCAAATTTTTTGAAAAAAATATATTTAGAATCTACAAAAAAAATGTCACAAAACTCTAGTTTGCATCATCTTCAAATTCCTCACGGTTTAGCCGCTATAGTTGTCTGAAAGTGAAGATTTAGTTAAAAAAAATTATTCCAGTGTCCAGTTTGGCCAAAAATTATAAACCACTATTGTGGGATCACCCTATTGCAAAAACTCTCAGACTGTGCCAATTGTTTGGCCTTTCTATTTTTTATGCTATTTGATCAAACTGTAAACTATGCTTTTTATTATCTGGACATTTCATTTAAGAACTTCTATATATGTTGAATGCAAGTTTGTTGACCTAGACCATGTCTAATGACTCTTCTTTGTAGTAGGAATGTGTGCAATATTATTTTATGTCAATGAATGGATTGTCTATAATATAATCTTAAGTTTCTAATGTTTTGGAATACTACAACACCATTCAGGCCCTTAGATCTATGATTTATCATGTTCCTATCATTAAGTCTTGGCGCATCACCTTAGGTTAGATTTTATTTTATTATATTTGTTTCCTTTTACCTTTCCAACCCCCCATTATAGAAGAAGCCGACTTCTCTAAAAACCTAGAGGTCACTCAGTTTAGCACAAAAGGTCCCCCATAAACTGAGTTTCCCATAAGACACTGTTACCTCGTCAAATTTTGGTGTCAACAGTACCCATGTACAATGCAATCTCTCTTAAAAAATAGAGTAAGATAGAAAACCCAGTGGGAAAAAAACTATCCTCAAAAAGAAGAGAGAAGAGGAGAAGACTAGAAATCCCCCCCAAGGATGATGATGATGCTGATATAGACAGCACACCAAGAAGAGCTCATAGATGAATGAACTTTTTCTCAGTGAGGGGTTTGGTGAAGATTTCAACAACTTGCTTTGAAGACTGGAAAAATACTAAGTCGATGATCTGACCATGAATCAACTCTCGAATGTAATGCATATGAATCTCTATGTGTTTAGTTTGTTGATGTTGAACTAGATTCCTGCATATCTAAATAGTCCTATGGTTGTCATAATAGATGGCAATAGGCTACCTGAAAGGAGTACCAAACTCAAAAAGAATGCCTTGAAGCCATATAGCCTCAGTAGCTGAGTTAATAGCCCCCTTGAACTCTTCCTGTGTGGATGATATAGCAATAGCATTTTGCTTCTTGCTAGACCAACTAATAGAGCCTGAACCAAGTGAAATGTCATAACCTAAAGTGGACTTACGATGCTCAGTATCACCAACCCAATATGAATCTGTATAACCAACCAAGTCAAGTGATGAACCAACTCTATAGTAAATCCCAAACCCAAGAGTACCATGAAGATAGTGAAGGATCCTCTTTGTTGCTTTCCAATGCAACTCATGAGGTTTTTGCATGAATCTCAAAACCATGCCAACAAGTTGTCGATACAATGTAGCATCAACCAATGGTGTAGTACAATAAGTATCAAGCTTGACTCCACAAAGAAAGCGAGTCTAAGATGGTTTGCAAGTAGTCATATGAAACCATGCAAGGAGATCAAGAGTATACTTGGGTTGTGCAAGAGTAATCCCTGAAGCTAACTGTGAAATCTCGATTCCAAGGAAGTAGTGCAATAAACCCAAGTCTGACATGTCAAATCTATCCTAAAGTGAGGTCTTCACTACTAAAATGGCAGATGAAGTACTCCCAGTAATCAAAAGATAATAAACATATAGAACCAGTATCAAAAGTGAATCATCCTGCTGTAGTAGATACACATTAGGATCAATATAACATCTAGTAAAACCTGAACTTAGGATGTAGGAGTCCATCTTGGCATACAAAGCTCTAGGAGCTTGTTTAAGGCCATAGAGATATTTCTTAAGTCTATTAACTAAGGATGAATCCTTAACAAAACCTGGTGGTTGTTCCATGTAGATTTCCTCCTTAAGGTCTCCATGAAGAAAAGCACTCTTCACATCCATCTGATGTACATTCCATCCATGTGATGTGGCTATAGCAAGTGTGAGTTAGATGGAAGTCATCTTAGCAACTGGTGCAAAGGTTTTTGTATAATCAATCCCTGCAACTTATGAAAAAGCTTTGGCTACCAAATGTGCTTTGTACTTATCAACTAACCCATTTTCTGCAAATTTAGTTCAATATATCCACCTACATCGAACTATCTTCCTTCCCTTAGGAACTGAAGTCAAATCCCAAGTGTGATTTCTAATCAAGGAATCATATTCCTCACCCATAGCAATATCCCACTCTAGTATGCCTGATGCCTCTTTGAATGTCTATGGATTAGAAACTAAAGCAAAGAAGGCATGTGGCCCCCCTGAAAATCTACTTGAATTAGTCTATCATCTGTTGAATCATGTACCCCTGTATCTTTCCTATGTATAGTGTAAGGTGTGGGTGAGTCTGGTGCAAATATATCAACTTCTAATGCAATCCCTGAAATAGGTGAAGATGAACCCTCATCACTGTGAGAAATGGAAGAAGAAGATACTACTCTAGGATTTTACTGAGAATGATTTGAATCATTAGTACTGTAATCAGGATCTGAAGAGTCCACAATATGTTGAGAAGTGTCAATTATAGTTTCAAGAGATGTTTCTTGAAACTTAACACCTCTCTCAATAAACAACTCATGTGAGGTAGGGTGGAGTAGGTGATAGCCTTTTACACCATCTGGATATCCCACAGAGATGCAGGGTTTGGATTGATGATCCATAGCCTTGCATTGCTTTTTAGGAATGTGTGCCATGGCATGTCAACCAAAGACTGTGAAATGATCAACTATTGGTTTCCATCCTTTCCAAGCTTCAAAGGAGTGATACCCTTTAAGGCTTTATGTGGAACTCTATTTTGTATGTAACATTCACAGTTTATTGCTTCTACCCAATATGATGGTGTGAGGCCCTTAGAGTGAATCATACAATTTTCCATCTCTTTTAAAGATCTATTTTTACGTTTTGTGACACCATTTTGTTGTGGGGTATAAGGAACTATTCACTGTAGGTCTATCCCCTTTGATACACAAAACTACTCAAAACTATTGTTGACATATTCTCTCCCATTATCTGTTTGAAGAACCTTGATGACTTTCCCTGATTGTTTTTCGATAAGAGCTTTGAAATCTTGAAAAGATTCAAGCACTTTTGATTTTTGTCTAAGAAAGTAGACCCATGTAAAACGTGAGAAATCACCAATGAAGGTGATAACATATCTAGCCTTTGTAAAAGATGGATAGGGAAAATCCCCTGAAACATCACTTTGAACAAGCTTTAAAACTTGTGTTGCCCTCTTTGATTTACCTTTGTCAAATTTTGCTTCTGGATGCTTTCCAAGTGCACAACCTTGACAAAGACCTTTAGAAAATTTAACCTTAGGTAATCCCTTAACCATATTCTGTTGACATAGTTGTTCAAGATAGCGGTAGTTAAGATGGCCAAACCGCTCATGCCATAGTTTGCTAATTTCATCTGAATGAGTTAGTAGTGATTTTGGAGCAACATCTATGGAAAAATTGGAGAAGGCATATAATCTGGATTGGTGATTTGCTTCTCCTATTGCTACCAAATTTTTTCTTTGTAATTCTCTTATCTCAACTGAATCTGGAGAGAATTGTACTCTCATGCCCTTCCCTAAATGAGTTATTTGATACACAAAAATGAGATTAGTTGAGAGTGAAGGTACACTTAGAACATTGGAAAATGTTCGTCCTTCAACTTCAACATACCCTCTCCCTTTTACCAATGCTAAAGTATCATCACCTAAGGTGATTGTGGACATACTTGATGGTTCTAAGGATGAAAAGACAACCTGTGAAGAACCCATATGGTGTGAAGCACCAGAGTCTAGAGTCCATGATGGAGATAAAGATGCTTTAGCAACTAAGGCTTTTCCCTTTTATTTCTCTTTGTCCTTTGTATTATCTTGATTTGATGAAGATGCCTTGATAGAATCAGGTAGACATATATTATTCTTTTTGAGAATTTGTTGTAGAACTTCAATTTTTTTCTTCATCTAGTGTTGTTCATCATGTCCAAGATATTTAAAAAAGGTGCATACAACTCTCTTTTTTCCTTAAGGATCCTGTTTGGAGTTGTCAATTTTGTTTTCTTTCTTAACTTGCTTGCCCTTTTTAGTGTTCTTCTCCCCTTTTGAATTTTGTGGCATTTCATTCCCTGCAAGCAGTACTTGAGGTTTCATAGACTTCAAAGTACCCATTTGAATTAACTTTTCTTGCTCCCTTGTGAGGTCAACAATGAAGTTATCAAGTGTGGGCATTGACCATGAGGCTCCAAGAGCCCTTTTAGTAGAGTAGAAAGTTGATACAAACACAAAAAAATTTGGACCTAGCTTGTAAAGTACATAAAGGATTAATTGATCCTCTTTCTTGTCAATTCCACAATCTTTTAAGTGCAACTTCAAGGATTTAAATTAGTAAAAAAGTCTTGTAAAGTTGAAAAATTCCTAGGACTAAGACCTAAGAGTTAATTTTCCAACAAAAAAAATTCAATACATTCCCAAACTTGGTTGGGTGTTGTTAAGTTCTTAACATGGAAGAACAAATGAGGAGATAAATTTAAGCATAGAAAGCCAAATGCTTGATCACACTTATTAAAAAACTTTTCTTTGTCTTTAGCTGCATTAGGTTCTTTCTCTGTTCCCATAGTTACCCTATATAAACCTTTGTTCTTAAGCACAAGAATTACTTTCACCTTCCAATCATGATAATCGAAAGGTGTTAAGGGCACTATAATAACACTAGATTCCATACTACTTTGACTAAGATAGTTTTTTTGAAGAAATGCGGAAATGAAAAGATAGAAAAGCGTGGAGAAGTGAAATTAAAACACAATACACAACCACCTCTCGAGGAAATGTGAAAGTGAACCATACAAGAGCCCCCTTGATTATTTGTTTCCCCCCAATTTGGCACTTTATAGGTTAGTGTTTTTTACAATGAGAAGAATTTAAATTTAATTTCACAAATTGTTAATGAAGGAAAAATAACTTCCCTCCTTTTACAAATTGATTGAAAAATTAAATTTGACCCCCTTTACAAACATTTGATAATAAACCAAGAAATATTTTTCTAACCACTATTAAATAGCAATAAATGCTAACGGTTAAAAAAAAAGAACTTAGTGCATTTTAAATACAACATTAACTATTTTACATAAAAATATCAAGTCAAAGGAGCGTTTATTAAATAAAATGGTTGCTTGAAAGGAAGAATGAGTCAAAGATTTTAGGGAAGATTAGAATCACCCCAAATTAGGCAAAAAATCTTTGTAGATCTTGGAGGCTTCTAGTAGAAATAGGTGTCTCTCTCAACCACACAAAACTGCACCCAAAGGTCCCTCTCAAATCCCAGCAGCCACACTAAACCATGCCCAGCTGAACCTACAAAAAGAGGCACAATTGGAAAATCCATAGACCTCCCAAGCCAGGAAGTCAGTTTGGTGGAATGCTGAGTAGAGGTGGCAGTTTGTGAAGGGCATTTATGCCATTCCAAAGTTCACAACAAGGAGAATTCTCCTTTCACTAGCAACACCTTTGAATAGGTGAAGAAGAGTAGAGAACAACTATGAAAGTATCCTTAATGTTGTTGCCTCCAGGTTGTAGATCAAACACCTTTCTTTGGTGTGCAGAAAACCCTCTTGAAACAGCTAAGAGTGGCTTTGAAATCAAATGGCCCTCTTGAAATGGCAGGTCAAAGTCTTCAAATCATGCTACCAAAGAAAAAGGAATGGGCCCACAATGGATGATTCCATGTAAAATCAATCAAACCACAAAGATTTAGATCAAGCACAACTTAGACTGCATAATATTGATCTATATGAGGAACTCATGACGTTCTACTCCTGGAGGTTCTACACAACCTTTCATAGAAGATTGTCACCTCTAGATAGCAGAAATCATCTATAGCATGAACCCTTTAATAGTTCACATCCTGCTAAAAACCTCAAATGCGGCTTCAACACAATCGCACAGTTCACGTGCCTAGTCCAAATGTATGAATAAACTATATAATCATGCTCAAGGAAGCTCAAGGGAATGATTGATGCGAAATACGTCAGAGCAGCTCAAGACGTGGGCCTAGGGGAGAATAAATCACGCCTCCCAACAGACTCTTCTAGCTAAAAATCACGCGTTGAGTGATTACGCCCTCCTCTAGAGATTTCTCTAGATTCACACGAGCTAAGAGAGGCAGACTTTCATCGATCGCTAATTATGATCCACATCCAATTCCTTAGGGACATGTGCCTCCCAAACTCATAAAAGCACCTCCTAGAGGTAATTTGCACTAGAGATAGAGGATGAAAGTGCCTACAGATTGCAAAATTTGACCTCTTTCTTTCAGCATCACTCACTCCCTTCCAAGAAAGAAATACATAGAAAATTTATACGGCCTAAGAACTCTTTGTTCTACTTTGATACCATGTAAAGACCTTCAGACATAGATATTTGACAAGCGCAATGGAGGCATATACTGCATATTGTCAATCTATATGAAAGACAGTCAAGGGGTCTCCTTATAAAGGAGAAATATCTAAAGGGAGCAAAATATCAAGAAAATATCTGGAGGGAAAACTATCAGGAGATATTTAACCTGGACAATAAATTCCATGCCTAAGTAGGCTTAAGTCAACATGTGGAAAGGAAAGCATTGAATGAAAACACTGACAATATTGATATTAAAAAATACACCCTTAAATCTACTACCATATATAATTAACATTGGCATATTAAATCTATACAAATTTATAATAGGAGAAGAGTAGTCTTACATTATCTTTGATGAATAACTTTTTTATTTCACTCTTGAATGTTTAGGGATTGCCAATATTTAAAAACACCTTAAAGGGTTGTCATTTCATTACAAGTAGAAAAATTATCATTCATCAACCTAATGGAACCTTATTTCTCATGTCCCATCTTAAGCCCTTATTTCTTTAAGGAGGGTTTTAGAATTTATTTCCTTGAAATCAATTGAGTATTCTATTCTGCTGTTGACTCTCTACTAACCATTGTCGGTCACTACTTTAATATTTTTTATTAGACAGTTGGTTCCCACATCATGAGTTTGGAAAACTTTGTTATAATGATTTTGGGGTTCTTAAGTTCTTTTTAATCTATCGTATCATCCTAAGAAGTCCCCTCTGTTAAAAAAATTGAGCATGTGCATTAAATTTTTCACTTAAGTTCAGTCAACCTTATGTCTTTATCACTCATCGCTAATCACTTTTGAAGTATATGTTTTAAACTAGTGATGAGAAATGAGGTGATATCTCTTTGATATCGCTCATTGCAAATTTTTCTTTGAACTTCTAATTTCCATTGGTGATGAGCGAGGTTCTTAAGGGATCGCTTATCGCTAATATTTTTGAATTCTTAAAGCTATAATAGCGATAAGCGATGACCTCTCAATTTATGATCACAGTTTCATTGCTCATCGCCAATATGTTGTGGAGAGATTTATTACAATTAGCGATGAGCGAGATGATGAGTTCCCAATTGTATCACACTTCATGGATTTGTTTTAAGTGCTAAGTTTATGATTAGTGATGAGTGGTATGGTACCTTGTGAGAAATTTTCTCTCGCTAACTTGACTATATCCTATTTGTGATATCTTTTGTATCATTGATTGTTATGTAGGTGTATGTGTCAAACTATGGTGCTTGTATCTCTTGTCGCTGATGGGAATCAAGATACAAAGTTAAACTAGCAAGGAGTGATGGGGATGAAGATGATCGAGAATTTGGCCATTGAGCTAATGGTTGAGATTTTATTGCATGAGGTACTTGCATTGTTGATAAAGATGGGAGAGAACAAAGTGAGCCAACGATTGGCAACAAATGCTATGTATGAAGATGCAATGTGTCAGAATCTTAAGGATTTCATATAAAGTAGAAAGAAAAGTAGCGAGGTGGATTGTCAACCATTGACACAGTTTTAAAGTTGAAGGATCAACGATCAAGGTTGAAAACTGAACGGCTAATTGTCAGTTCGCTTGCATGAACTTACTATCAAATATTAATTGTGACATGCTCCCCTCTTAGCCATAACTAAAAGTATATATCTAGTTTATCATGCATCCGAATTCATTGGTTGGCAAAAATAAAACTAGAGACCGAATAATTTGCAAGGAAAGCTCCAAAAATTATCTGCAATTGGGGTGACATAGTTTTCATGTGGGTAAGAAAAATTGATACTCCTTTTTAATTAAGGAAGTAAGGTGAATTCCCTTGAAAGCTAATAGGAAATTTGGTGAAAAGTGCAATCTAGTCTTTTCTGGTTATGTCAATTTAATAATTGAGCACTATTTAAATTGTGAAGAAGGTGTCATGTTCAATAGTAGAGTTTTATCATGTCATAATTGTGAAGGGTTTTGTCCAGTTGTAAGAAATTGTAAACCCTAGTCTCCATTTGCATTACAAACATGAGTGACCTAGAACCTAGTGAGTCCAATGTTAGACCTGAAAGAAAACCAAAGCAAAAAAGGGTCAAAAGACCTAAAACTCAACATGCTTTAGCTGAAGACGATCCCAAAATAGTAGTTGTGTCTAACCCTTTTCCTAGTACCCCTGCGGCTGCCACAAGGTCAAGAAGTGAAAAGAAGGAAACAAAAAAGTTTATGCAAGAAATTTCTGGAAGTATCAGAGAGGGAGGGTCACGAATTGGTAAAAGGCCCACAAGACAAGTTGTTACCACTAGATTAATTGATAATACTGGTGAAATTGGTGAGAAACCCCAGCCCCAAAGTGGATGGCAATTGTTTCGGTATGCTTTCAATAGGTGGAATTCTAGTTATCCTGCATGCTATTTCTAGAGATTGAACCTGGGAAGGTTAGTGGTTTCGAATGTGTTTGTGGAAGTGGATTTAATGATGGAGGGTGATCCCATAATAGTGGTTTACAATTTTTGGCCAAACTGGACACTGAAATTATTATTTTTAACTAAATCTTCACATTCGAGCACCTATAGCGGCTAAACTGTGAGGAATTTGAAGATGGTGCAAACTAGAGTCTCATCAAATTTTGTCTGTAGATTCTAAAAATATTTTTTCAAAATTTTTGGAATCAAATTGCACTTCTTTTTCCATCTCCCACGAAAATTGATTTTTTCAGAAAACAACATTTTTAAAAGTGGCCTTTCGTATAACACATAACTTTTTTTCCATGAAGGATAAAATTCTAATTCTTTCAAATTTAGATTTGTAACTCTAATATCTAGTGCTTCCACTTGGTTAGATATTTTTTATTGAATATTTTTCCTTAATCAAGTTTCAAAGTCAAATGAATTACAATTCAAACACCGTATAGCAGTAACTTTTTTGTATATGTCAAAATTTTATTTTATTTTTTCTGTTGGATCAAGGACTTCAATATCTGGTGCACTCATATTTTTCTTTTTTTTTTATAATCTTCTATTTTTCCACATGTGAAGAACAAAGAAATTCATTTTCGATGAAAAACATGTTTAATAAAACTTAAAAAACAAATACATAACAAAACCAAAACATATTAAAATTATATTTATTGGATAGCTTGTTCTAAGGAATACCATAATCATTTGAAATAAATTTTCAATGAATTCATTTGATCCCCCAAAAGCTAAATCAAAAGTGATTTTTTATCAGCATTTTGATAGGTGTAAAGGAGACATTTATAGGTATGGTTTAAAACTAGCGAGGTTCTATCCAAGGGGGTTTGATCTAAGGTGATTTGATCAAACCCTCTTCAATTGGAATCCTTAAAATGGAACTTTTTAAGGCTTAAATCATTATATTTTCTAAAAATATCTGATTTTAGCTAAAATTTGTTCCTCTCAGGAATTGTAAACCACTATTATGACATCACTTTGGACCTAGCAAGGAACTATGACCCTACTGACAGGACAATCAAGAGTGAAAAGGGTAATAAAATTCTAGAGGTAACAAAGGATAAAATGGTGGATGTGTTTGGGTTGAATCCCAATTACATTGCAAAGTTTAGGTATGCTGACTTGTATGTTGAATATATCAAGGGAGAAAATTTGCATATAGAGAAGCAATACTTGTGTGACATAGAAGGAACAGGAAAAAAATCATTGTTCAAGATTCAGAGCCTTTTGAGTGTGAAGAATTTGAAGACTATTTCAAGAACACTTATTATTGTTTGAACTAGGTGTTATCTCAGGATTTTGAGGTTAGAATAGCCCTTGATTTGATGGTGATGGTGGCAGATATACAAGAATATAATTGAAACACTAGTTTTGATTATGCTAATTTTGTTGCCCAATAGATGCATGAGGATTTTTTCAATTTGAAAAAGGAATCGCTCCCTCTATATTTCCCTCATTATTCCTTACTGATGGATATGCTCTTGTGGGAGGGAGATTATGAGTGGAAAAGGAAATTGAATTTGAGGATTGTGAACAATGAAAATGAGGCCATCCCTGTGCAAATGTGGATATACATTTGGGACTAGAATTGCTCCAATTCCAACTACATCTCGTTTTCCGATGTTGTAAGACAAGGTATCTTAGAGTCATTGGGTGTGGCACCTAGATTCAGAATTTCTCCAGAGATCAGGAGTGTTATGCACCCAAATGATATACCAGGCTCTGCAACAACACATAATTGGGCCGACTGGTTTCTGCATTCTGAATATACTTTGATTAGGGTTTATGGAGCTAAAGTGACACCCCATTGTTTACCCTTGTATGTCTCAGACAGATTGGATTTCATGGAGCTCATGTGGCAAATGGAGGCCATGGATTATGAAATGTTTAGAAAGGATAGAAAGGGCTCTGTGGTATACCCCCAATGTTCTTTTACTTATTTTGAGGTCACTGCCCTTGAAGGGTATGAGAAATTAGGAATTATGGTGAATAATCTTAGAATACCTATAGATGAGGTCATATTTTTTGATATGGAAGGATTTGTGGTAGGAAAAAGAAGACAAAAGAACTTAGGCATCATACATCATGAATTTTTCTATAAAGATGATTTACTAAGGAATCCGACAAGTGATGAGGCTGTTATGATTAGGAAAAAGGAATGGAAAAATATGACAAACCTTGAGGAAAAGATTATGAAAAAGAATGCATTTTACATCAATCCATACAATGAAATTGCAAACCCTTTGGAGAGAGCCTTTGCTATGATAAGGGACTATTAGTCTCATGAATTTAAAGTGAAAGTAAAAGAGGTTGTAGAGAGAGCTTAAGTCCTCTTAGAGCAACAATGACAACAACAAGCTATGGATATCCCAAAACAACTTGAAGATGTTCAGGAGGCCAGGGAAGAACAAGTGGCAGAACATGTGCCAGGAAATGAGGAAATTGAGCAAAAATTTCCCCTTCCTCATATTGAGGAGACTCATAGTTCAGAGGTTCCTCCTGACAAGATTGTCTAATGGCAGTGTGACAAAGAAAATGATGATGATCCCAGATTTAGAGAGTGTGATGAGTTTTTGGCTAATGATAAATTTGTGTAGACCAAAGAGTTTCAGGAGTTTATGATTCAATAGTGGAGTAAGGAAATAAAAGAGAGACTAGAAAAAACTCGAGTCAATGTTGAACCACCTCATCAGGAGGAAGCTGAGACAACAAAAGAAGAGAAGATTAAGGCCAAAATTGCAGCCATTACTCCTACTGAAGCTCGTAGAATTGTTAAGGATAGTGGAATTATGCTATTACCAGGATGTACTATCACAACTGCCATAACATATGATGCAATTAGAAGAGATCCTCAAGCTTTGATATCTGAAGATCAGTTTGAGAATAAAGTATTTGGTTCTGGATATAGTCCAAAGTTGCATACCCTTGCAATCTGGTCTATGGCACCTAATACTAGCAAAACTAAGGTTGTTATGCCAATTGAAGAGGTCATGGGTTCACTAGTGGTCAAAAGAGCTACTGACATAACTCTGATCCAGGTAGTTGAATTAATTGCACATATTGTAATGCTTAGTGTGGATACTGCACATATTTCTCAAAAGAAATATGAATCTTTGGTCAAGGAATATAATAAGGCTTTGAATGAATTGAGTGGAATGAGTGCTACCATTCAAGCTACCCAAAATAGAGTGAATCGGCCTTCTCCCTCTTCCTCATTTGATATGTCTATGCAAGATAGATAAACTTTGGCCCTCATAATTGATGATTTAAGAGGAAAATTAACTATTGTAAAGGAAAATGTCAAGCAAGCCAAACTAGAGACAATCAAGGTGGCCAATGAAATTTTTAGGGATGTGCTTAAGCATAGAGTAACTGAGTTGGTCCACAGGACTAATGAAGTATGGGCCACGTATAAAAAATGTTCATGAGGAAAATACAAAGTATCTACAAGTGCATGAGGCCTTTACGAATGAGTGAAATAATTGGATTGCTAGGGAAAGTGCTTTGAAAGAAATGATGCCAAAAATAAAGGAGGATCCTAAGGCACCCACAAATATTCCTGACATTGTGAAGACTGTTGACTCAATAAATGAGATAACCACTTTCCATGGGAAATTGGGAATACAACTCCAAAGCAAGTTGAAAATATTCAAGGAAATGGAGAATTGTCGTATGCCTCAAATATTTAATTCAAAGGTGAATTGCATCCATTTGGCACCTGGAAGGAAGATTTGGGAGGGTTGCTTGATGCTACTATGATGCATTTATCTGTCACTGATTACCTCTTGCTCAATTCAGACATTGATATGATGGTAGAGATTGAGTAAAAAATGGATATATTTGTTAAGGAAGCTAGAATTCTAATTGATGCAAGGTACTCCTAGTATACTACTAAGGTGCAGGATTTATTGAATGTTAAATGGCCCACTAAAGAGGAGTATAATATTTGGTTGGAGAGATATAAAAAATGAATAAAAATAGCAATGGACAGGAGGAGAATAATACATAGCCTGAAAACAGTACAGATTAGGCTTTTGATATAACATGGTAAAATATTATTCTCTCCTCAATGCTCAAATTGATTAGCACATGGTGCTATTGTGGATTAAACAATTTTTGACCTTTTTTTGTTTTCTTTTCCTTGCTTTATAAGTTATGTTGTTTTGATTTCCTTACTATTGTCATTTGGAAAACATGGAGAATATCTTATAACTGTTGTAACAAACTAATGATGTCTTTTAAGGTGGGACCTATTCTCCATGAAGATTTGAGGATATTTATGCCTCATGTTTATTTGCTTCACCTAAAGACTTAAGTGTAACCATGAAGGGAATATTGCTGCAAGCAGTCCTATGAGATCATGACATGTGTGCTAT
Source organism: Sequoia sempervirens (assembly GCA_007258455.2). Taxonomy (NCBI): domain Eukaryota; kingdom Viridiplantae; phylum Streptophyta; class Pinopsida; order Cupressales; family Cupressaceae; genus Sequoia; species Sequoia sempervirens. Next base: position 82,757,084 of record VDFB02000363.1, on the reverse strand, counting down.
CTGGGCTGAAGCTTATTTTTCTCCTTCATCTCTATAAGAAGGAATTCAGGACCAAAAGCACGAGAGTTACAAAATTTTGAGTTGATACTGTTAGTGTTATCAATAAAAATACAAAGAAAGTTTTAGAGTCTTTGTTTTAAGTTCATTTTGGAGTTCATACTCATGCATGTAAGACTGATAATGGTATGTGTGTTATGAGTTATGATTGAAAGTAGTCAAGGATTTCTTTCATTTGTCTCTGCCATTATCTGATGGATGTTTATTTTCATGTTTGCCTATCGATTCAATGAATTGATGTAAATGCTTATATGAGAGTGATTACTTATAATTACTATGTGCTAGCTAGGATATTTGTAAGAAGTGATAATCTTGGAGTCACAGAGAAATATTGTAATGCAAGATTTCTTGGGATTATATGTGTTATTGTTTGAATTGTTATCAGTTTATGTGAAAGGATATTGACTCTGTGCTTTAGATAAGGACACTGGTTCATTCGGGATATTAGTGTTATATTTACAATGTTGATTCATTACTACTCAATCTTTCAACCATAAAATTTCAAAGGAACACTGTTGTTCCTCGTTCTTTTAGGTGTTTTTTCTCTCATAATCAACTTATATCACATTAACATAATAAGCTGCCAACTGATTTAATGTTGCTATTAAGTAGTGTCATGAGAGATATTTGTTATTAACAATGTATTTGATTGCAATTGTTAAAGGTTTTTTTAGGTATACATTGTGGGATCACCCTCTCGGGTTTCACATAGCCCAAAGAGCAGGAATAGAGGTTTAAGTTGTCTCTATTCGTTCGTTGGCCAATCCTTTAGTATTACTAATAATTGGAAATAGCAAAATCTATAGGTATGTCTAGAGATCAGTTTGGTTCTTAAAAAAATAACCAACACAACCCTCATAATGTGTGTAAACATTGAAGACAATGGGAAAGGGCCCTAGAATGCAATTCTTTACTCTTTTAATTGCACTAAATTGAAATGTGTCACTATTAATTGATCCTTCAATGCTTTAGAATGAGAAGGGATGTGTAATTTGGATTTAGATTTGGTTACTAGAATGAATAAATTGAATATATTTAAATACTAGTGCATAGCATCAAATTATTTCAAACATGAGTTTCGTTGATTTAGTGTGGGAAAATAAAGGGAGTTGGAGTCAACGAAATTTGAATTTTTAAAAAGAAGGGGGCATGTCTATGATAATGCAGTTGCTACCATGATTGTGAAATTATTCTAGTGTGGGTAAATGGTGTAAGAATGAGTGATAAATAGCTAGATAAGTTAGATGCAGAGAATTTTGTATATGGAAAGATAGGGTAGGTCTAAATGTGTAAGGATTTAGTTATATATGGATGCATAAAATTCCAAGCAAATAAAACCAACCTCATATAATGTTATACCATTTATCATTATATATTTCAATCAAAATATTTTTCCAAAATGAACATAAAATTAAATAAAAAGTAATATGCATATACAAATTTCACTTGCATTGTCTTTGTATTAATTTCACTTACAATATCTTACCCATTTAAATTAATGCTAATCAAATAATTTTCAATTAATTTCAATAAGTATGTCTAGAAATAAAACCATTTTCAGATCCAACTATTAATACAAAATTTCAACTCTTAAATGGAAATAATCAGTACTAAATATTTTATCTATATTTTCTATACTTTCCATTTAATTTCTACATTTATATAGATTTTTTTAATAAATGTATATAAAATTTCTACCCAAATTATGTTATCTATTTCATAATTATTATGATATTTCATATCTTTTTCCTCCTTAACTTTTCCTCTATAACTATTTGAAACTAAGAATGGTTCTCAATAATTCCTACTTTTTAAGGCCAGAACAGTCCAATACCTCCAATGAAAAAAGCAAAAACAATCATACAAAACGAGGGTCACAGATTTTTATTCTAAGCCTTTCATTCATTGATTGAGTCACTGTTGCTTGTAAATATGAAAGAGATCTTGTCTCTTGTCAATTACGTTGCTGCTATCCACCAAATTCAACTGACATAACCTATATTTTGTTTCTACATGTAAATGGAATTGTTTTGATTATTTTTATCCACGAAGTTGTTATCTATAAATGGATGAATTTTATAAGATGGAAATTGAATCCTCAAATAGAAAAATCTTTTATCTAAAGGAAAGCAATTTTGTTGGAACATTTTTTTTGGTTCATTCTCTTGATAAAAGGTTATTAGATGTTGAAATGTTGGATAATGAGGATTTTAAGGTGTGATTGTTGAAAATTAAAACAAGGAAAAGATATACAATTATCTTTTTTCAATTTTTTTATAAAATTTTAATATTTTCTTTACACAATGTAATAAATATATGATGTGCATAGATAAAAGACAACAGTAAATATATTACTTTAAAATGAAATAGGGATAAAATAAAATGTGATTGATGTATATCTAATAATTAAGAAAGAAATAATTGAGGATAGTCAAGAAAACAAAGATTCCCACATAAACAATTATAATGTGGTTCCATATAAAATACCTAATGACCAAGAAAAGGAGACAAATGAAGATAATGAAATGCCAAGAAGATAAAAAAAATCATATAATTCAATTGAAAGATGATAAGTGACAATAATATAAAAAAGTAAATAAACAACTCCCAATACATCTTGAATAAGAGGGAAGAAGAGATCACCATGCTAAAACAAGAGCTAATCTAAGTGAAACTAATAAAATAAAATAAATTTAAATTCCTACAAAGAATATGCCATGAATTTTCTAATTGTATATGCGATGAATTTTCCTTGATGGTGAATTGCTGGTTATGCTCTAGGAAAATTCACCACCAGCGATTCACCGATGGAAAATTCACCCCAACAATTCATGGTGGTTAATTTTTCGTTGAGATAAATTTATCATAACGGTGAATTTTCTTGTGGTATTTGTGAATTACTGACAGTGAATTTTCCTATAGTCAAAAGAAAGTACACAGCATGAATAAAAGATATGTGATTTGCAATCATAAAAATGAACATAAGAGAGAATAATCTAAGAGAACAAATATGGGGCACAAGTACCAAAAGGACTGATAGAGAACAAAAATGAGGCAAGAATAACTTACTGAGAAGTAAATAAGCCGGTCATTTTAAGTCTTCGACTACAACAACAACGATCCAGCAACTACCTATATCTTGAACGCCCGGCTATGAAAATAGACACAATCACAGCCTCTGCCTCTCACAAGTTTCCCCTTTAATCGTTTTAAAGCAGGAATTTAATGGCGGACGAAGTTAACAAGCCTGTGAAACGAGTGTGTGTGACTGGAGCAGGGGGATACATAGGATCATGGTTGGTCAAAAATCTTCTAGAAAGGGGCTACACAGTGAACGCCACGCTTAGAGACCCAGGTACTTGTTTTTTAAGCAGAGAATATAAAAACTAACATTATAGTTAAGATTTGTCTATTAAAGCGTTCCAATTCTAAATGGCTTGATGATATTCAGGGGACGACACAAAATCTGGGCCTTTGTTGAAGCTGCCGGGGGCAGAGGAAAGGCTTAAGCTCTTTAAAGCAGATTTATGTTTAGAGGGCAGCTTTGATTCTGCAGTGGAGGGTTGTCAAGGAGTTTTTCAAGTGGCAGGTCCCATGGATTTTACAAAAAATAATCTGGTAAGCAGATAAAATGACTCTTCACCTCTTTATCCATCCAAACACTTTTTTTCTTAAGAACTTTCTGAAACGAGTGTTGCTTTACAGGACGATTTTATTCTACCTGCTGTAAATGGGATACTCAATATTATGAGAGCCTGCACAAGAGCTAAATCTGTTAGACGTATAATTTTCACTTCATCAATTTCAGCTGCTTCTCCACTGAATGACAAGGGGGAATTCACCCAGACATGCCTTGATGAAAGGAGTTGGAGCCCCCTAAGCTTCCTTAAATCTCAGACAAATACGACAGCTTGGTATATGATGGCTAAGACATTAGCAGAACAAGAGGCCCTTAAATATGGCCTTAATGATAACATCGAGGTAGTGACCATCTTGCCAGCTGTGGTGATTGGGCCTTGGTTTACAACTGCCCCTGCTTTTTCATCTGCTCAAACAATATTAGCCCTTACTGGAGGTATAAATATTTGTGTGTTTAGTGATAATTTTTGTATGATATATTCGTGATTCTGTATAGTTCTAATGTGACCTGACCTAACAGGAAATGATGAATTTTATGAATTGCTCAAGTTCGTCGAATCCATGGTGGGATGTATACCAATTGTTCATATTGATGATACTTGCAATGCCCACATATTCCTGATGGAACATACTGATGCTCAAGGTCGCTATGTTTGTGCATCTGACTCTATGAGTCTGAAGTGTCTCAAAGATTTCTTTGCTAAACATTATGTACAATTCAAGAATTCTATCAAGTAAGCAAACATTTTTCTTTTCAATCTTTGAGGTTAATTTGCGGAATCCTCAATTACAATAATTTGCTAATTTTTAATGGTGTTTGGTATAGGTTAGATGAGGATGACAGACTTCATACATATTTGCCTGCTTCTTCAAAAAAATTGTCCGATTTGGGTTTCTCTTATAAGTATCAATTACGAGAGGCTTTTGACAAGACTATAGAATGTGTCATAAAGAATGGACTGTTGAAGTTGTAATCCAACAAGTAGATTGCTTAATCAATAAGCTGGAATTCATAATACTCGATTTACGAAGTGTTGTAAAATGGTAACATGTTTAGTGTTTATTGGTTGAATTCATTTCATAAGTACAAAGTGTTTTAATTTAGAAACGGAAGAGTTGTGCGGAAGTATAAATTTTATGTTTAATGAGTAATTATAGGAACTTCAAAAATATTTAAAAACTTGTGGTTAAATATTATTAAAAGTGTAGTGGGTATGGCGATAAAAAGTGTAGTGGAGGATTGTATTGGATAATTAATTCCTTTCAAATTCTATGAAGACAATTGTTTGTATATGCAAGCATGTATAGGGTGGTCAAGTGGGAAAGATTCAAGATAAAATTTATAAATTTTAATTTAAATAAAATATATTTTCCTTTATAGAAAGATGTTAAATAAAAAAAAAAAATTTTAAATTAAAATTTAATATTTTGTATTTAAGAAGAGTAAATGGGAGGCATATTCTATTCTCAATGGAACAATAATAGAACAACATCAAAATCATGTAAATGGAGATGAACACAACATTTTCACCATTTTCCCACTTGTTTTCTTTTTTGGCATGAACCCCCTTTTTTGATGTAAGACAACTACAAGATTGATTTCTTTCCCAATATGGATTTTTCTTGTCTAAAACTACATTTTATTGACAAAAATTATAAACTATTTTGTACATATCGACTATTATTTTATGAACAATATTATATGAGTTGGCTATGGCCTTGGAAAATTTGTTTTAACATTCAAATATTTGATGGTATGAAACTTTTATAATAGATGGCATAAAATATAACTATAAGGGTACATTTTTGTATTTCTATTGCATTATTTCAGTTGTGTTTCTATCATGTTGTTGTAGTGATGAAAAATGTATCCCTTTACATCTTCTCACTTATTTGGGCCCTCCTAATTTAAATTGGACTTAATAATGCCTTAATTTATTGTTGTAAAGTGTATCCCTTTACACTTTCACACTTATTTAGGGCTCCCTTAATTAATTGAGCTTAATTAGGCCTTAATTAGCCCTTTAGTTCAATTACAAGCCTATTTAATTAGATTTTCCAAAGGGGAAACCCAGCATCAATTAATTCCAATACATAACACTTCACATTGAGAAATATGTGTGTAGTGTCAAAAAAATGATTGTTTGACATTTTTTGCACTCCTTTGGGTCCTCCTTGTGGGATTTGGCTTAATGTTGCCTTGATTTAATGTTGTAATGTGGATAACACATTCACATTAGGTCTTGGGACCTTGTGAACTAATAGATTTTAATGGTGCTTTGCAAACGTGTTGTGAAGTGTTGTAACACACTTGTACACTTTTCTAAGGTTTTATGAATTAAATAAGCATAATAAACATAATTTTAATCTTAATTAATCTTAATCTTCCCTTATTTGGAGTGTTGTAAAGTGTTGTAATACACTTTCACATTCTTCTAGGCTTGTCATTAATAATTGGGATTTCTTATGCTTTAATTGGCCCTATTTTACATCCACAAGCCTCATTTATTGCATCTTTTCAAGGGTAATCCTGACACCAACCAGTAACCAATCATAATTTAGTTGTTCTTGGCTTGTGTGGCCCAAATTTAGTGTATGGGACTCATTCGCCACCTTGGGCGAATGAGTCCCACCTAGGTCTTTTTGGCCCCGATGCAGGTTTCACACATTTCTAGACACTTTTGATTTTGGTCCCATACATTATGTGTAATGGGACTCATTCGCTACCTTGGGTGAATGAGTCTCGTGTGATCAAAAGTAAAATTTAAATCAAATTTCTAGCAAGATTTAATTCTCCTAGATCTGATGTCGGCTTGTAGTGGTGTAATTTCAAGAATTCTTGCATAATTGAGTATAAATACAAGGTTCTTTCACTCATATCATCACCTAGCATTCAAGAGAGTTCACAAGAGAATTTCAGCATTCACAAGAGCATTCAAGGAATTTCAAGGGAAAATTATCAAGCATTCAAGAGCATTCTTCAATTTTTAATCATCATGTCAAAGATTGCTTGCATCATGTTGTTTTAGAGCTAACAAGTGTGATGTAGGATTTGTGTTTCAAAGCAAGCATTGCATTCAAGATCAATCAACATCAAGAAAGAGTCCAAGTCTACATCCATTGGAGCTATTACTTACATGTTTGCAACACCTTATTGCTACGGTTTGGTGAGTTACAACATTGCTATTTGTTCATTCATCATTCTCTTTCCATATTTCATTCCATTTCAAGGTTTAATTACAAACAAGGGGTTCGACCATGGAAAAACCCTATTCACTAACCCCCATAACATTTTTCCCTCTTCTTGTGTGTGATTTACAAAGATAGGTTACAGGTTTTCCAACAAGAAAAGTTGGATAAAAGTTTTCAAGTCCCTAAAAGTTGTCAAAGTTGTCATCAAGCCTTGGAGAAGCTTGGAGAAGACCTACATGTGGTATTTTACAGTTTCAAATTCAGAAATCAGTCAAGAAGAACAAAGTAGACCGAGAGGCACATAAGCCACTTTAGAATTTCTAGAAAAGAAAAAGTGGACTAATTCACCACTATTGATGAATGAGTCCCATTGTATAGGGCTAAACAAGATTTTTGTAGATCTAGATACCCTTTTGGCTAAAAATTCTTCTAGTACATTTTCTAGAAAATTAGGTTGATTCGCCTAGCCTCGCATATGAGTCCTAGTTAACTTCAATAGTAGAATTTTTAGTGATCCAGACTTCCATTCTGTAATCTTCAATTTTCCAGGTGCACACTTTTAGTTTCATAGATTTTCATTATAGTTTGTTCATCTTTTTAGGTTATTTAGCATTTGTTTGCATATCACATTGTGTTTTCCAATTCATTATCTTTTCCAAGTTTACACTTGGTGGTGAACCCCTCATTAGAGATTATTCAATCCCTAAAACCTTTCCTTTGTTAGATTTCAATCTCCTTTGCATTAAAATATCAAGGGTTTTTTCTTGAGTGAAAGGTTGAAAAATTGGTCTTTCTCCTTTTAGGTCAAAAACCATAGAAGAGAAAGAAAGTCCCCCATTTTTCTTCATTTCAATGTGTTCCAAGAATTAGGGCCTGGGACCCATTCCTGCATGGGAGAATGGGTCCTACCTAATTACCCATTTTTAATTATGTTTTTGGTAGTATTTTTATGATCCTAAATTCAAATTTCAAAGGTTGGCTTGTAATGTTTAAATTTAAAGAAATTAAGGATAAATGTCTATAAATACAAGACTTTTTTATTAAATTAACTTTAGACTTCAAGAGAACAATTGAGAGAGCTTTCACAAGAGAAAAGATTATTGTCAGGAGCATTCAATAGCAAATTTTCTCATCATTTTTTGCAACATTCAAGATCCAAACATTATGTCAAAGTTACGTTCATTCATGCATGTTTTTGGAGTTGACATTATGATGTAGGTTTCAAGATCTAATCCAAGCATTCAAGTCAAAGATTCAAGATTCAAGAATCAAGATCCACATCCATTGAATCCATTTCATGCAAGATCAACATCAACATTTCAAGGCTTATTCAAGGGTTTGGTGAGTTGCAACATTGAGTTGTTCATTCATCATTCCCTTCATGCTATTTTATTTCATTTCAAGGCTTAATTACCAAAATGGGGTTTGAGCAAGGAAAACCCCCATTCACTAGCAGCAAACATTTTTTCCCTCTTTTTGTGTGTCACAAATTTGCAAGTTGAAGAAAATTTGAAGATCTCAAAAGTGAAAAATTGTAAAGTTGCATTTGTTGTCACCTTTGTTGTCATCTCGCAGAAATCCAGATCCTAGATTTATTTTTGACTACCTGACTATGAAACCTGGAGAATCTGGAAGTGTAGAAACATGAGCAAAGGACCTAGCAACCAATTTTAGAAAGCTCAACAAAGACCCATTTTCCAATAGGTGAATGAGTCCTCAAACATCTTATAAAAATAGTTTTTTGTAACAGGTGCACAACATTTTCCCTTTATTTGATTTGCATGAAATAAACTAATTTGGTTAGTATTGTGTTTCATCTACGAAATCCACTCTTTACATGTTATTAATGAGTGCATTTAGTATTTTTAATCTTTCTCCCAAAACCCTTGTTCAGTCATTTCTATCAAAAAGTTATCTCATGAAACTTTGCAACCAACAGGGACACTTTGCAACTATTTTCACATAGGTGTTTTATGTCTTCTTCTCATTTTATTTGCATGAAATAAATTGTGTCTATTAGCTCTATGTTTTATCTACTCATATCTAGTCTTACATTTCAGCTTTGAGTTGATTGCTATTTTATTTTCATCTCCCAAAAGTGTTGTTTAGTCCACACACACACATAAAGGAAATTGCAAGATTCCTCAAAGAATTCACTCACCTAAGGGTTGAAAGTGGATTTTAACTTGAGAGATCTCATTTCCAGAATTAAATAGAAGAATAAGTGGGTTCATTGCACCTCATTTTCCCCTTTCTATTTATAATAAGTTCGGGAAACATTCAAAATTTAGTATAAATCCTATGTTTTGAACCCATACTCTATTTTTCTATGTTTCATTTTGGTGAACCCAAGTATTTGAACATTCCAATTTTTGATAGGGAGTGTATTCAAACCCTAGATCTAGGATTTGCATCAATTCATTGCATTTAGGGTTTCCAAATTTGTCTTAAAGTTGCATTTCATTTTAGGTGTAAACTTGCATTTTGCATTGACTTTAAATCTAAAAATTCAACAAAATTTATCTAATTTTAGATTGATTTTGCATAGTATTTACATATAATAATATACTTTCAATCACTTAACTCAAAAAATTGGATCAAAATTACATTTCAAAAAGTGTCATATATTTCATCATTTTTCATTAATTTCACTTGTATTTAGACATCAAATTCTGGAAAATTTTGTTACAGAAGTTACAGTCTGAGACTTAGAACATAGAACACATATAATCACTCAAAAATTGCATTTCTCATTTTAAAAAACCATGAAGAAAGACCCATTCTCCCATGGATAAATGAGTCCTTTAGGGCCTATAAAAACAAAATTTCCTAATATTTTTTGTGGTTTTCTACACTTCTCAGATCTCTTGGTAACCCATTGTATTAGTCTAGAAAATTTCAGAAATTTTTGTTTATGCATGCAGGTCTAAAAATCCATTTAGTGTAGTCATTTTTAAATCATTCCAAAATTAGTTTAGTGGTGAAAATCATCAAATCTGAAAATGTTCATGTTCATGGAGCTTTGCATGATATCCATGGATAAAATTACTTTTCACGTTTGGATACACAACGTTTACATTCTTAATGCTTTGCATAAGTTGGATAAAGGTACTTTTCACTTTTGGATAGACAATGTTTTCATTCTTGAAGCTTTGCATAATTTGGATAAAAATGCTTTTCATTTTTGGATACACAATGTTTACATTATTGATGCTTTGCATAAGCTGGATAAAAGTACTTTTTTCCTTTTCGACACACAATGTTAGTATCTTACCTTTCTAAGCATGCCAAGAAAAATTTCATCTCTCCCACTTATGAGAATGTTTCAGTGAAAGAGAATACAATAGTGGACAATCATGACAATCAAACTTGGTCTTCTCCCAATATCTCTTCTATTTGTGAAGAAGATATTTTTGTGTTAGAAGATCCAATCAATGAAATTTATGAGAATCCTATTTGTTTCTTTTCCCCTACCTCTCCTACTTGGAAGACATTGTTGGATACAAGGATGAGACCATTGACACATCCCCTAATATCACTTTTCCTTTTTCTTCTATTTGTGAGAATGATTTGATACCAGAGGATGCCATCATTGATAAGTAAGACAATACAACCATTGATAATTCCCTTACTTGTGATGAAGTTAGAACCAACCATTAAATTTCATGAACATATATTTTTTTCCCGTCTAAAAACTCTCCTACCAAGGAAGATATCATGGTGCAAGAAAATGACAACATTGACAATAGTAATGTGGCTTCACTAGGTGAATATGGTAAGGTGACTTTAGACCCCCCTTTGCTAAGAGACCATCAAAATAAGGATAATTATTTTGAGGTTATGCACATTAGATATCCATTGAAGTTATCTCTTGAGCCACTTCTTATGCTTTACTCACCCTCACATTAACCTCAAGTTCAAAACAAACCCATGCTTATATTAGAACCACCTAAAAGGAAACCATTAGCTCTAAGAGATATCTTGAACTTTACAATGCAACTTGATAGTGACAATGTTTCACATCAACTGAGTTACAATATCATTTTTCACACATATATAACAAGGAACTATAGACAACCACAACCGGTTCCTATTTTGTTACCACTACCTCAACCTATATTGCTTGTGCTCCTCATTTTCCTTTACATAGTGGAAAGGAGTATGATCTTGTTGAACAACTTAAGAATACTCTTGCTAAGATATCCTTATGGGATCTTATTCAAACCTCACCTAGTTATCATAGTATGTTTCAAAATGAATTGCAACAAGCTATGGTTCCCCTAGTGCAAACCTGAATGACATAGTAGCCCTAATTCAAGGAATGAATTTAAAAATTATTTTCCACCAAAGTGAGATACCCCCTTTGGATGTGTAAAAATAGAATGAAGGTTTCATGATAATAGCTATTAATAATTAGGTAAGGATAAAGAGAACCCTTGTGGAAAATGGCTCGACCCTTAATGTCTATAGCATAAACCTTTTGGACAAGATTGGAGTAGAAAAAAGTTAAATTCAACCTGGCCATTTATTTATTCATGGGTTTGATAATGTAGGAAAACAACGGCTTAGTGTGATCACATTACCTATTATAATTGGAAAGGATACATTGCAAACTCTTATTCATGTCATGCATGATAATATTTCATATAATCTTATCTTGGGAAGACCATCGATTCATGCATTGAATGGGGTGCCTTCTACCCTTCATCATAAAATGAAGTATGTCTACAACAAAAAAACTGTGTACAATCAAAGCTAAACCTAAACCAAAAAAAAATTTGCACATTGATAAAAATTAAAAAAGTCCTTTGAAAACATTGATACCAACTTCAAAAGTAGATCCCATCCAAGAAGAACAAAACTATAAGTTCCCTAAACCCTTCAAAATGTTATAAATTGATGATTTGGGATCATTGTATTTCACACCTACATTCATGGGAGAATACAAAATTACACATAAATCAGAAAAAGAGAAAGAAACAAATAATATGTCAACACAAGCCGAGTCATAAAAAACACGAGTCTACAAATTTTATCAAAGAAGAAGAGAACAAAAATTACACATCTACATATGACAAGCGTGATCATGAGAAACCACCAAATCCAAAAGAAATGGAAAATATTTATAGAAGAGGTTATGTACTTATGAAACAACTTGGTTACAATGGAAAAGGATGTGGTATGAGAGAACAACCTGTATATGTGTCCTTATAGAGCATAACACACAAGAAACAACTAGTGGTCTCAGTTATTGTCCTTCAAAAGAAACAAAAGCATCAAACACGCCTTCACTCAATATAAACAATGTTACAAAAGATTCTTCTAAGATAACTTTAACTTTAGGGCACTCAGAAATAATATATACTATATGTGGGAATATCTCATTAGATATGCATAAAATTGACACTTTTTCTACTCATTATAATCAATAACATTAGTTGTTGCTCTTTGTCATGTGGTAGTTGTAAAGCGTCAAAGCATATTCACTACCATGCATGAGGGTATAAACTTGGTTTTATGCAATCATATTTTCCTTTTGCAAGGAGAAGCATACCATCATCCATCTTCATCTCACCTTTTCTCCTTGGCAGGCAAGGGGTTAGGTAGCCTTGTCCTAGTATGACACTTTTTGTTGTCCATTTTGGCTTGTTGACCACCTTCCATGTATATATATTAGCAAGCTTGGGATGCAGATAAAATTCCTTAAGTTGGTTGGTGTGTGACATACTTTCTTTCTATGTTATCTTTAGCATTGCATTTTGGGGGCAACCCCTTATTCATGACATAGCTTCATTTGGAAACATATGCTTGACATAGGGCTTTATGAATAAGCTCGGATGTCTTCTTTATTGCTAGCATTGATTATTTTCTACTTTAAAGTAATTACTCACAGTATGGTGTTAGCAATTTCTTTAAAGTGGGGGCATAAATTGGCATTATCATTTATTGAAAATTTTGACTATATCTCATGTTTCATAGTGCAATCTTCTTACTTCACATGATGTGTCTTCTTCTTGGTGGTGTTATTGGGTTTTATGTCCTCCAAAGTGTGACCTTTCATGGCATACAACTTTCCTCTTAGTGGTAATGCTACATGTTGCATTCCCTGAGTTGAAAATCTTTTATCCTCGACTAGTCCTCTCCTGAATGCATTAAGCATGATGTTCCCTAAGTAGAGACCTTTCATGAACTAAGAAAAACCCCTTTGAACACACCTTATCTTATTTTCAATTTTTTCATAAGTGCTTAGCATAGAAAAGATGCTATCCTTATGAAGGTCAAAGTTCATATTGTGGTTCCTTATCAAAGTTATCATAGGTATAGCTTTGGTATGGTTAGTACGATGAGAATCCTGTAGACCTAGCATGACTTTCTCATTGTATGATGAGAGCCTATAGACTTGGCATGAATTATCACATAGCCACTCTTTGGGGGCTCACCTAGTGGATGGCCTAATCTTTCATTAGCTCATGTGAGCATGCATTGTTGTTTGCATAGTGGACAGTGGGTTTCACTTGTAAACATTTTTGGTAAAACAACTAAGGCCTGATCTAGATCAAGTTGGAAAAATAGTGAATTTTGATCTAGTCAACTCCTTGTTCTATAAATCCTTGATTTTATTGTTATATTATTCATCCAATATTCCATGAATGTAAACCCTTATGTCCTTAATAGGTAAAACCCTAGGAGGAATTTTTGAAAAAGCATCTTTGGGGTCATTTCCAATGACTTTCCATGACAACCTCTTGAATTTAGGTCTAGGTATCTCTGTTATGTTAACTATAGTTGGTGTGGCCATTTCATCTTCAATTCAACCTCAAATACTTATAAAATCACTTCTATTTCAAACCCACAAAGCACATATAGCTATAAATACCTCTTACGCATTCAACAGAATCTAGCATTTAACGTTCTACACTAAATTACTTTGAATCGCCTTCAATCACTCTTCAATTCACTCTACTTTTCTCAAAATATGGAAAAGTGATTAGAATCCACTTAGAAACTCGCTTTATGGCTTATTGATTTGCCCTAATTTTGCATTAATTACTTCAAGTTTTGAAAAAGCTAGTAAGCTCTTCACTGATACATTGTAAAGCCTAAAATGCTTTGCAATTCTTGAGATTTACAAATTTTCTACCAAAATCTTTTCTAGAAGCTTAAGAATACCATTTTACACCATATATCTTCATGTCACTACTTGACACCTCATATTTTTATGGGTTTGTTATATTTTTCTTTTATTGCTCCCTTAAGTGCATGCCTGGGTTTAGTTTTCAAGGGAATTGTCTACACTAAAGGGAGGTATAGATGCATTTGATTCATCTTTGTTCTCAGGTTCCTCTTTCTTTCTCAGAATCTTCTCCTTTTTTTTTTTACTTTAGTAGGACCAACTTTCTTCACTGGTTCATTTCTCTTTCCCGGATTAGTCTTCCTTCCATTCTTACTTCTGCAAAATCTTGAAATGTGTCTAGGTTTGTTGCAATTGTAGCATACAAAACTTTTCTAACCAAAATGACTTCCATCATTATTGATCTACACTGGTTAGCGTTATATCCAAATACATCTCACGTATAATAGTAACCATTGGAAGATTGAAACATTCTACTAATATTAAATTTATTCATCATCTCACTTTTGCACTCAACAACTTTATGTCCAAACTGAAATTGCATGCCAAACATTGTCCAAACAAGGATCCAACATTCTAATTCATCCCAATTCTACATTCTATAGCCTTATGTCCAAATTTATTGCATGAAAAGAAAATACCATTGAAAGATGGGTACCTTTGAGCATTTGGTTGTCTCATAGGAGGTCTTCAACCATTGCTTCTTTGATTTTTGAATTGTCTACCATTTCCTTAAGTCTTCTTTTGATTTTTATCCTTGTTAGGTGTTTGATTTTCATTTGAGATTTCTCCTTCTTCAAGTCCCAAGCCACCTTTATCCTTAGAAGGTTTCTGACTAGTAATCAATTCATCAAGCATTGTAGTACTTGTTTTGAAATTGTCTGAGCATGAGCTCTTGCTTTCTCTAGATTTGATCTTAGGGTTACCACTTCTTTTTCAAGTTTTGTACATTCATCAGTCTTGCTTTGTATAGTTGCATTTAGAAACTCCTAAATTCTCTTCTTTTCTTCCACTTACACTTTTAGTCCAGTAATATCTTCATTTTCCTTCTTCAATTGTTTATTGAATTCTTTATGTCTTTCTCTAAACTTCTTAATTTGTTCTCTTAATTTTTTGATACATTAATTTTCTTTCCCTAGGATTTCCTTTAGAATTTTTTTCTCACTTTAAACACTTTCAAGATCTTCAAGAGTATCTTTACGTTCTTCTTTTTCAAACATGTAGTCATCTTCTACATATTCAATTGCAAATATTTCTTCCAAAGGAATATGAAACCTTTTATCAGCCATATGTTCAAACTCCAAGATCTTCGTCAGCCTATTAGGCTTCTCAAAAGGAACCATACTTTGATACCAATTGTTGAATAGCCAAAATATTGAGAGGGGGGGTGAATTAGTATTCTATTAAACAATTTAATCATAATCCATCCAATAATCAAAACATATCTAATTGAAACTATGAATGAAAGCATGAAAGGAATCACAAGATCACATAACACATGAACATCAAGATTTTTACATGGAAAGCCCAAAAAGGGAATAACCATTGTGAGGATTAGATCACAACATTTTATAACCAATTATAAGATATTATAGGGGCTCACTACTAGGACATCCTATCCTTATAAGGCTCACAACCAAAATTAGATGCATAACAAAAGTGGCAATACAAGAAAAGTGTAAACTAATACAAATTTCACCTTCCTTATTGAATTCAGTTTCTTTAAACTTTTGAGTACAAAATACTACTCTACTTAGTAGTCATTCAACACTCACAAAATTTTTGTACTTATTCTAATCTCTCACATCTAAATTCACATGTTTTCACAATGTCAGATCTATTGCACATCATATTACATGTCATCATTTCTTTACTCAGCTCAAAACTGTTCTACATAAATACCCAATTACATCTACATACATCAATTAGGTCGACCTAATTAGATGTAGCCCTATTTTAATTCAAAATTACCTTGGATCCATACATGATTCAAAACCTTCTTCATGCTCAAATCAACCATGAAACACTTAATTTTGGTTGGCATGGACCTAAAATAGATCCCCTTAACATCCACAATACATATTTAATCTCCATAACATATATCGAGCATTAAGTCAGCCAAGAATTATACCTAATCACAAAATAGTCCAACTAAACACACACCAGTAGGAATATATAGAGTACCAAAAATTATAAACCATCTCCCAAAATTGTAGAGTCTAAATCCAAATACCAAAGAAATGCAAACCATATTACATAGACCCATTTACACTATATAAAGCCAAAAACTACATGTCAAACTTCTATTACTTTTAACTTTCAACGTTTTTACCCAAAATAGTTGAAAACTTGATCATAGGTGAATTTAGTAGTCTTGAATAACATACTATAATCTCATAATCTGATCTTATAAAACAAGCGATTCTGGACCAAATTACCAGATTAGATGTCACCAAAATTGTTTACCAAATTAGACAAAACTGTCAACATATAATTTTTGCATCAATGGCAACACATAAAGGTTTTCTTCTTCATTCTTTCAACATATTCCCCCTAGACCCTCCACCTATGGACTTGAGGTCACAAAGGAATCCTTCGCCCAAGGACTGCCTACATACTTGCTTCTAAATAGATCAAAGTCACATGCGATTCTCCTAAAAAAGTCACTCAAAGGACACCTACACATAGGTTCCCATTACCAAATTTTCATTATTATGTATTATTATTGGATTTAGCATGGAGGATAAAATGAAATTAAAGTAATTTATTACACCTATTTCCACTATATTGAAATTTATATATTGTCCATTATTAAATACATCTTGATATCTTCTTGATATAATGCTACATCTAATATTTCCAAATTCATAAGTATCTAAAGCCCATGGATCATACAACATCAGTGTATCCTAGCCTTAGCCAAGAATCCCACAAAAAATATAATCTTCCTTAATAACTATAGATCACCTTCCTTAATTCACATAATAGTTCTCTTATTAGGGCTATTATACTTAATGGGTGAATAAACATCATGTAGCCATAATATTGATAAAGATGCAAGAATAATGTAAAAGCCTTGATAATGCTCTCAATGGGTCCCACTTCAATATGGTTTTATGATATCGAGTATCATAATAATATATGACATCATCCTAATAAAGCCACATAGATTCCTTTGGAACCTCAAAGACATATGTGTGAGGTGTTTACAAATTTATTTTAATGTTTGAGTCACACTCTATACAATTGACAACACTAGGCCCATCAAATTTTCATATAAAGATATACACTCTGTAATATTAATAGTAATAGGATTCATAACCATTTGGTTTTATTTATCTTAGGGAGTAACCCATTATTCCTGTAATAGCTTGTTTCTCAAACTATATAATATTTGCACCTGACCTAGAGTTTATTGAAGAAGCTAAGGATTATCTTAACCATGTAAAATCATTTTGATGAAATATGCAATGGTATGATTTTACCCAATGAATCATTTCAACATTCGAAGGTAGTATATCACTATGAAAAAAGGCTATTTAGTTACATACACATAGGGTGGTCCTAATTATCAACCATTATAAACTTAGATGAAATAAACAAACTATATACAATGGTATGAAAAAATGCTTGTTTCTCAAACTATATAATATTTTCATTTGACCTAGAGTTTTTTGAAGAAGCTAAGGATTATCTTAACCATCGAAAATCATTTTGATGAAATATACAATGGTATGATTTTCCCCAATGAATCAATTAAACATGTGAAGGTAGTATATCACTATGAAAAAGGCTATTTAGTTACCTACACATAGGGTGGTCCTAATTATCAACCATTATAAACTTAGATGAACATTAACATATCATTATCTTAAATGATATACTATTGACTACAATAGTGTCTTACAAGGAGTACCATTAAAATCCAATCTATACTCATGCATTTATGCATAACAACTTAATAAAATAACATCCAATCATAATAGAGCATAGGGAAACAATGGTTTGAATATTATTACAAAGCTCCCTCTACATATTCCTTACACAAGCAATTTATATTTTTATATTTAGGATTTCTCATTTTTTATGTCTAACTAGGTCAAATTTGAAGACCAAAATTTCATAACAATATATGATTATTTTAGCACTAGACATAAGAGTGCTCGAGCATTATTACCACTCTAACACAACATAGGTAGGAGGGTCCAATGAAGGACTATCTAGCCTTGAAACCTAATCTACTAACTCCATGATCATAACAGATATGCAATAAAAGCTAACAACTAATCAATAGAAAATTAAAAGATATTTATGAACACATGACACAAGATATATCCTAGGAAAACCCTAATAGGGAAAAACCTATCCTTCAAAGCTCATTCCTCATATATTGTAATCTTAAAACACATTACATATGCCTCTCAAGCTTGAAATATTCTAGGTTGTAGCCAAGGGATTACAAACAACTCATACAATAGCATTCTTCCATCAACTCTTTCTTATGTTCCACACTCCCTCTGCTCTATGATTCTTCTGGATCAAAATACTTTGCCACTGTGCTTCATACTTTGTACTTTCGATCAAATCCCCATTGGTTTTCTTGTAAAAAATACTTCTCCTTCATTTATATCCTCTACAAGTCTTCTAACTCTTAATAAGTTGGCCTAATTACAATGACAAGTCAGGTAACATGTGCATACAGATAGGTTGGCACCAAACATAAGGCATTGCCATGCAGACACATAGAACTTCATGCAATTCTCATTGAAGATCAGAAAAGTCCTATACTTTATTGATCAATATTCCTTTTAGCTCCACAAGTCACATAATATCTTTGCAAACCAATTAGACTTCATCAGACACAATTGGCTTCCTCTATGAACACAGGTAATCTTCTGATGATGATATCTATTCGGAAACAAATCCAAATGATCTAAATTTTTGATATGGCATAGGTCATGGTGTCTAGTAACTAATTCCATCTTCACAACCTCTAACACTTAAATGCAATAAAATATGGTAATTTCCAATGTGCTTCCCTGGCACTCCACAACTTACTATCAACTGTCTCAGTTTGTTCTGAATTATTTTGAATGCTCCTACATTAGACTCTCGAGGTTATTTGAAAAGTGAGCATCTTCACTTTGGTCTATATTATGTCAAGTCAATGTTATCTCTTTGAATTGGTTCGATGATCTATCCACATGTACTTGTTTGGAATTCTACTTACAGGCCTTGTACTGCCTCACAGGCCTTGTACTGCCTCACTGGTCGACGATCTAAACAATCCCATCCTATAGGTTGCCTCAAGCTCTTCTAAATTCAACATTCTACTTGCAGGCCTTTCACTGCCTCAATGATCAGTTTTCTAAGCAATCCCACCCTGCAAGTTTCTTCAAGTTATTCATCTTGTCATGGTCTAGGTTCAGTGGTCTACTTGCAAGCCTTGCACTGCCTCATTGGTCAGTGGTTTGAGCAAGCCTTCTTTGCAAGTTGCCTCAAGATCATTATCCTTCTCTATTCCTTCATTCATAATTACTTCGCTCTGGTACATAAACTTTCTCCTTAAGATCAATGCTTCACCTTCTGCTAGTTTCTCTATTAAATCTGATGACTCAAAAGGTTCCTCTTCTTCTTCATAAACTATCTTTGTATCAACAGGCTCTTCTTCATTTGCACAAATTATCTCTGCATCATTTACTACTTCCCCTTGATTATCTCCTCCAGTATTCAGTTCTTGATGACATTTAGTTTTTTATTCTTTCCTCCTCCAAACTTGAAAAAAGGTTTTATCAAAATCTCAAGTTTGTATCCTTCACTATGATAAGAATTATGACTCTGGTCATTTCTCCCTCTGTAGTTTGAATTGTTGGCCATGTTCTACACTGCATACGATCTTCTTTTTCTACATCTTGATCCCTCCTTTTCTCCAACATATGAATTCTTCCATCTCTACAATCTTCTAAACATACAAGTAACTTGTTTCCATTCTTCCTCATCAACCATCCATAATCCTTCTGCATACAATCTGTCACAGGCTTTCTTCTTCTCATTCCATTCCAACACCTCTTCTCATAATGATTCCTTAACCTGGACATAACTTACAAGGATATAGATCCCAACATAATTCCTAAATACATTTCCATGTCTCTTACAATGTGAACAATACACACCTTTTCTTCCCTAATTTGAACTAGCAAAAACATTCTTACCTCTATCATATCCAAGGCCTTCGCTTCTTCATCTTATTACTAGCTCAATAGGTTTTGTAATTCCTTGTTGATGCATTCTCAATACCTTTCATTCATATCCCTTTCTCTACATGATTTTGAAATCAATACCATCACCAACAACTGCAAATTCAGTTACAATATCATCTTCAACTTCACTATCTAAAGAAGCTTCTACAATATCACACAAATCATTAGTATCACAAGAAACATCACAAAAATTAGGCTTAGATACCATATTCTCATTCTCCTTCTTTCATGCTACAAGCGACTGCTCTAACTTCTTAACATAATCCTTTAGGTCAGATATTTCATTTCTCTATAGATTGTTCTTCCTTTTCAACTTTTATAAGATTTCTTCAAGACTTCTATTCCTCTGTTCCACCTTCCTAAACAACTTGAATCCTTCTTCCAATTCTAGCAATTTATTTTCAACATCCTCAAACATATTCAACTCTGCTTCTAGTTCTTCATTTCTCCTTACATTTTTTAGTTCTTCTTCAAGTGCTTCATACATGTCTCCTCCTAGTTCTTTCATCCTCTCCATCAATTCTGAATTACACTTCTTTATTTCGCACAATTCTTCCTACAAAGTATCCCTTTTGTATATAAGTTTTTCATTTTCCTTCTTCATCCTCTTCTCGATCTTCCCCATTGAAACAAATTAGATAAAAAACTAAATTTGAAAAGCTTTCTCACCTTGATGACACTTATTACTTCTAGGGTTTCACACTTCTTTCAATGATGTCTTCCTTCCCAATAGATTCACAACCATCTAACAGATTTTCAACTAGCTCTGATACCACTTGACGTAGTCAAGGTAGGAGGGTCCAATGAAGGACTATCTAGCCTTGCAGCCTAATCTACTAACTCCATGATCATAATATAGATGCAACAAAAGCTAACAACTAATCAACAAAAAGATAAAAGATATTTATGAACACATGATATATCCTCAGAAAACCCTAACAAGGAAAAACCCAACATTCAAAGCTCATTCCTCATATATTGTAATCTCAAAACACATTACATATGCCTCTCAGGCTTGAAAGATTCTAGGCCACAACCCAGGGATTACAAACAACTCATACAATAACATTCATCTATCGACTCTTTCTTCTACTCCACACTCCCTTTTCTCTATGATTCTTTTGGATAAAAATACTTTGTCACCATGCTTCATACTTCATACTATCAATAAAATCCCCATTGGTTGTCTTGTGACAAATCCTTCTCCTTCATTTATATCCTCCAAAATTCTTCTAACTCTTAACAAGTCAGCCTAATTACAACAAGTCAGGTAATGCGTACATACAAATAGGTCAGCCCTAAACATAAGGCATTGCCCCACAAACACATAGAACTTCATGCAGTTCTCACTGAAGGTCGGCTAGGTCCTATACTTTATTGAACAATATTCCTTTTAGCTTTGCAAGTCATGAAATTTCTCCACAAACCAATTAGACTTCATCGAACACAACCATCTTCTCTGTGTGAACACAGTTAATCTTTTGATGATGATATCTCTTTGGAAACAAATCCAAATGATCTAAATTTCTGACATGTCATAGCTCTTGGTGTCTAGTAACTAATTACAGCTTTGTAGCCTCTAACAATTAAATGTGGTAATTTCCAATGTGCTTTCCTGGCACTCTACAACTTATTGTCAACTATCTCAGTTTGTTTTGAATGCTTTTGGATGCTCCTGCATCACACTCCCTACATAGTGGTAATATATTTATCAATATATATGTACCAAAATTACAAACAACAACTTACCTATGCATCGATAGATTTTTCAATAGCATGAATATTATAACCCTTAGTTTTTAGAAATGACAATCTAGGAAAAATATATTTCTTTAAGCATTGATTATATAATAATATTTTGATTTTCCTCCAACTAAATGAAGGATTTAGTTTTCCCTGAATGTAAAATTTTAGTCCTCTATCTTCTATGTACTTTTTATGATATGATTACAGTAATATAGTACATTGTTGTTGTTTCCTTAAGATGTTAAGAACTAGGATATCTCTTGCTTAATAGTGTAACCTTATCTTAAAGATTATTTAGCATGTATTATGTGCAAGGTTTATTTATTTATTTAATTTTTCTATGAACTATGAATGGCCTTTGCATGTATTTAAAGTTCAAACTATGCATAAGAATGTATACACCCATTATGCATGCAAAAATATGTTGATAATATACATATGGAAATATACCTAAATTTGTAATGAATAACATATCCAGATCTATATATAATCACAAAGGAATTACAATGTGTTTCAATATGTATTTAAGGCTACAAAGATTGCATGGAAATTTAATTTGCATCCAATCCATGAAGGATGGGAAGTTGTGTAAAATCTTTATATTCTCTGCCCTAAACTATGATTGTCCCCAAACCCAAAATGAAGGTATATCATTATGTTAGAAATATTTAATCCACTTACCTGACCGAGTATCTCTATTAGTCATTCCTTACTGTTGTCCATTCTTTCTTTTTCTAGTAGATGTGATGATTTTACCTAGGAATGAAGCATGTACAAAAACACATAACCTACTCCACTAGAATGTAGGTAGGGAGAATGTTTGAAATTACCATAGAATTTGAGCTTTGCATCTTCCCATTGTATTTTCTTCAAAGTTTCTAACACCTTTTCAATAAAAACATTTTATGGATAACTTGTAAGTATCTTAACCAAGAAGACCACATTTTTTTAGATATTTCATTAAAAATATTAAATGCTTCTTCCAAACAACCACCATACTGTGTATTCCTTTCTTGCACAATTTTTTCCTTCACTATAAATTCTATATAGTATGTCTTTTAGCTCTACACCATTACACAGTTCCTCACACCTTACTCTTCTCATGTCTCCTCCAAAATATCATGCTCTCCTTCCCTCTTCTTCCTCTCCCTCTCTCTTTCATGATTGGCTACCTAAAGTGAACCACGCCTCTATAGTTTATGAGGTCACAAGGTTTAAAGGAAACCAAAATTTCTTCTTTTCCACATGACCTGCCATTATGGATGGCCGAGGGAAGGAACATCATTCCTTAGTAAATGCACAACCATACCTTCTACTACTCCCTGGGCAATTCCTCATAAATTTTTGGCCACCTCTTTTCTTCCTTCACATGGTACCCATGCTAGCACCATTCCCATTTTCCTTTTATGCTCATGTATTTTATTTTAGTTTCATAATACCCATGCTTTCCTGTTTAATTCAACCTTGGAAACCTTGTTCTAAGTCTTTGGCTATGTGGGATGTAACATTCTTCCTCCCATGGGAATAAGCCTTCCCAATTTATGAGAAGGTTGAAATTGTTAATTTCTTCAAAATTCTGGGTTACTAGAAAATTTAGATGCATTTGAACCCCTTATCCTTGCTTGTCAAGTGGCCACCTTTTGCTAATTTGACCAATTTGGAATATTTTTTATAATATTTAGGAGGATGGACACTAAAAAAATACCCTCAAGTAAGAATTTAATCTAAATTCAATCCTCCATGTAAATTTATGAGTTATTTTTTTCTAAATGTCACTTTTATGCGATCAAGTACACACTTTTACAATTTAACCCTTGCAAAATAAAAAATATTATATGCATCAAGGACCACACTTTTTAGTGAAGCACACCACATTTATTCAATTTATTTCATCAACTTCCACTCAAGTTCCCTTAATATAGTCATGTTACTTACTACATGGGTTTACAACACATTATAGTGTCCCATTACACCAATGTAAGTGAAATTTCAATTTAACAAAGTATACTTAATCATTAAGGATACAAAAACAACTCTATGTGTTCCTTGAAAGTTACTATTTACATTTCTTCATATCATACTAATTACTATACAATCTCATTCACAAACTTGTGACTATGTGATCAAATGCTAAGGTAGTCACAAATTTCCCATTAATGGTATTGTTGCTTTATCTTTAATACATACTAACCCATGAAAACATACAGTCTTATTTATTTGTAGTTTACATTCCTACCAATTCATATTCGAACCATGAGAAGGATTTTGGGCATGTGCAGGATCATGGTATGCCAAAAAGTGGCAATGGAGAAAAAAATACGTGTTTCTACGACTCAAAAACGCGAAAATGCTGAGTTGACTTTTTGGGGCTAGGTAGTTGAGGTAGAGCAAAAACCTAGATTTAAGAATTAGATATTCGATTTTGTTGACATATATATATATATTATATATCGGGCGACCAAAACTCATTTTCACATTTTCATTCGGCTTAACCGCGGCGGGCGCACAGTGGAAAGCGCAAATCAGATATCCGATTTGAAAACCATCTCCAACAGGTAAAATTCTTGATTTTTTATTTGCTCTAATCAAATTTTCAATTAGATTTGTTTAATTTTAGTTGATTTTTTTCAAAATAGGGTTTTTTGGTAGATTTTTTATGAAAAATTTGAGTTTAGCATGGATTTTGATGAAAATTGAATGTTTGCAATGGATTTTCACTTAAAAATAATATTTTTATGTATTTGGATTAAAAATTAGAATTTTATTAATTTTTGTTAAAAACTAGGGTTTTTGTTGGATTTTAAAAAAAACTAGGGTATTTTTATACTATTTTCATTTATATTGTCTAATTTTAATTAGATTGATTTGTTTTTATATTTAATCAGGCATTAACATTAAATTGTTTTAAATCTTGTAGAAAATTTATGAGCTTCATGACCTTGTGTCACTTCACTAATACCCACATGAGATGTAGTTGTAGACTTATGGCTTCCTATGTTGCAATCATAGCCAATGTTGAGCTTGATTCTTATAACTCTTTCACTCAACGTATAATGTCTACCCAATCCATCTTATATTCCCTCCCTAGTCCTACATTACCCATGTCTTTTTTGTAACCTAACATTTATGTGGACTTGGCATATGTTATTTCTAAGGTCCCCAATGATAATCTAGAATAATTGGATAAAGACCTACAATGAATTCAACAATTCTTAAGCATTGAACCTTTGGATGGAGAAGCAATCCCTCTTTTGGATAGCATTGGGAAGTTGGTAAATGATTAGGAAGGGATAGAAGTGTTACGTAGCCTAGCTAATATAGTAGATTCTAATATTCCTTCGGTAGCTAGTTTCACAAAATTTTGACTAATGCTCAAAATCCTTTTGGAAAATAAGTTTCCTCTCCCACAATAATGCCTTCTATTCCAACTTTACACCTCCAATCTATAGCATCAATGATGGAATATAACAATGGTTTTAAACTCAAGCTTAAGGAATTTCTAGTAAAATTATAATATTTTGTCCCTTCTTTCTTTTATCATATTCACACCCCTCTAAACATAAAATATAATATCACCATTCCTCCTTACTAGTTCACCATACTTGAAAAACTCTCACAACATGTGGCCCAATGATTTTGTGATAAATCAACTTTTTTAAAGCATGACATTATTACAACAACAAATTTCAAACTTAAGCCAAAATCAAACCAATAGTAAACATCCAAAATACCTTACACATAGCTCATTAATGTTCACTAACATCCAAAATACCTTACACATAGTTCATTAATGTTCACTATTTTAAATACACCTATACTACAAAACATTGAAATAATTCTCGCTTTGGAGTACAATGGTAAAAAATATCCTAATAACCATTTGTTGTTTTACCACCTTGTGTAGAGACTTTTATTTCAAAGAAATCGCACCAAGTGTTCCTTTTCTAGATCATTGAAAGACATGGCCTTGGATTGGTTTTGTTCATTGTCAAACAATCAATTACCTCCTTTACACAACTCATTAGTGATTTCCTCCAACACTTTCAAGTGAACATCAGTCCTCAAGTTACATTAACAAATTTAGTTCATTGTAATCAAGGACCTAAAGAGAAAATAAAAAAATTTATGAAATGATACTAATCCCTTTATTTTAAATTCTCCTATAGTCTTCAAGATGTTGACATTCAAAGAGTGTTTATAGGTAACTTACAAACTAATATTCAAGATAAGAAATTGCTAATGAAATATCCATCCTTAACACGCTTTTGTATAACCCTTCATGATTAT
>VDFB02000363.1:82714875-82730671 GCA_007258455.2 Sequoia sempervirens | reverse complement strand
TGCCTCCATTATTTTGAATGGCATAACATTATTTGACGCCCTTGAATCTATCATACAATTTCTTAAAATTTTCCCATTTATATCCACACTTAAGAAAAAGGGAGTTATATTCTCAAGGCACATGTTAATAGAACTTCCTAAATATACAGGAGGAATTTGTGACACAATTTCGTCCACTTCCTTTTCTTCTTTTCTAGTTCCTTGTCCAATTTTATTACCAGCAACATCTGTGATCCAGGCTATTGTCTTTTCATTGTGTTCATTTATTCTCATCATTTCTAACAAAGGTATAGTTACTTTAACCTAAGAAAGCACATGAAACATATCTACAGGTGTATACTTAGGTAGATTAGACATCATACCTTCATCATTTTCCTTTTTCTCC
The DNA here is from genome assembly GCA_007258455.2 of Sequoia sempervirens. Classification (NCBI taxonomy): domain Eukaryota; kingdom Viridiplantae; phylum Streptophyta; class Pinopsida; order Cupressales; family Cupressaceae; genus Sequoia; species Sequoia sempervirens. The sequence continues at coordinate 82,730,286 of VDFB02000363.1, read as the reverse complement.
TATTGATTACCTCCTCCTAGCTTCCTTTGATTCTTATCTTCTGCAACAGGTTCAGCTACCTTTGTGATCACCTTAGTCTTCATCAGTGACGAAGTCACATCTTCTTAAGGCTTTGGGGTTTCATTATTTTGTGTCCAAACCTTATCATTTTTAACCTTTTTGACCTTCACAGCATCTTTTTTGTTGTCGACCTTAACACCTTTGTTTTTATCCTTTTGTTCTTTAATAAACAGGCTAGCAGGTTTACCTTGTTCACCACCCACAGTTCTATTTCTCAATTGAAGTGAACTTCTCAATTGGGCAGCCATTTTTTCAGTTAATCTTGCAATCTCTTCTTCTGACAGTCTCCTTAAAGACACTGAATTTTAGTCTATTCCATATTGCAAGCATTATGATCAAAATCACCTTCCTCATCAGAAAAGATTTGTTGATGATACGCCTCACTTCTCTACCTTTGATTGTCCAAATCATATTCTTGTACCTCATCATCAGAAGAACAATCTTCCTCATCAACATATGATCTGGTCATACAAACATCTACATCATTCTGCTCACATTTTGATGCTTGATCATGGACATCCTCTTCTCCTTCTTCAACAACAAGCAACTGAGCAACACCATAATAATTTTAATCATGAGGGTGTTCACACACTTTACACCATGGTCTATCTGCTACTAGATTCACTAAATGTTTCTGCAAGGGGTCTAGTGTATGCTAATCATTTTTAGACTTCTGGCTAGGCAAAATTGGTTTTCCATCTTTCCAATTTGTATTATAAGGATAATTTTGCAATCTGAGTGGCCTATCATTCTTATTATAGGGTTTCCTTTCATGTCCTATACCCTTATCTTGCTTAGCAATAGTCTGCTTTATGTCTTTCAGAGTATTATAAACCTTTTCCCACTTTTCATCATCCTTAGGCTTTGCAGTCGGAATCTTCTCAGTCTTATTCTTAGGATTTTTGAAAAGTACAGGTTCTTCTCTCCTACCACACTTCCCAAAAGCTCTTCTATTACTGTCAATATTTATAGCCACCCTAAATGCATCCCTCATAGTCTGAGGGTCCTTATCTCTGAGGAGATATGCCATTTTAGCATCAAAAGCATTGAAGTATGTAGTTAAGCGAACATTTTCATCAAGCTTTAAAACCTAAAGTATTTTAAATACATTGCTTTTTGAAATCTTAAATTAAACTCTGTCACAGGCTCATCCAATGACTTCTTGATGTTATTGAATTCATTCAACATAAAACTAGCATTAGTTTTATCACCATACTGCTCCTTGAAACACTTTTCAAACTCATCCCATGAACCAATACTAGCATTAGGTAGACCTCTATACCAATCCCTCACATCTTCTACTAGAGATTGTACAAACAATTTCATTACAATATCTTCATGTTCTACCTCATAATCATTCAACATATCTATAAAAGCTTTCAAGTGTTCCTCTGCTATTACAACATTATTTCCAACAAACTTATTCATCTTTTCTATCAAGTCAGTAGGGATGGAATTTGGATAACCAGGGATACCATCAAAGAATAATGGCCTATACCTTTCTAACTGTATAGGTCATCATTGAAACAATCCCTCATTCTTCTAAGGATCAACACCAAACCCTAAATCTTGTACTTTAGAACCATCCTGATTTGGATTTATAGATCTATTTGCATGAGTCTTTAGGCTAGAGTTGTTTATGGCGGGGTCTTGGTGACTCGATGAGGTGGCAGCTTGTGTAGCCTCATCCATGTTTAACATCTTTAGGAAACTTAGTTTCCTCTTCATTTCTGCATTTGCAGCCTCAATTTTTTCTTTCTCCAACTCTTTTGCTAGAGCTTCATTCTCCTTTTTAGCCTTTTCTAAGGTAGATTCTATTTGTAATGACACGTGGTTGAATATCTTGTTGAGTGGAATGGGGAATCACTTTCTCATTTATTTTGATCCCCTCAACTTTTTTCTTTCCCCTATCTAAGACAGGCTTATTTGGTTGAGAACTAATATGATTTGTGGGTTTTGGGTCAACAGGTTTAGGCTGGACATCAATGTGGCCTATTGGGTTTTATTCAAACATAGGCTTTGTTCCTCTATTAGAAATCCTCTATAAAACCAGACCTTCAACACTTGGTCTAGGCTCTTGTTGGTTTAGGAACTTCATGCTTTTCAATTGTCTCATTACCCTACCCCTTTCTATCATCCTGTCAGTATGTGCGTGGATCAAGGATGGGGCCAAAAGTGCAATATGATGGGTAAGTGTGGCTAACTAATTATTTTTTTTACCCAAAATTGATGAAAATGAAAAGGGTTTTAAAGGAGATTCTCGCTTTTCCACTGACATAAATTATTATTTACTTTGAATTTAATAAGCAATTATTATTCATTTTATATTCAAATTACGACTAAAGTCCTGATTGATAGACTAATTGAAAAACATCTATAGCTTTCAAACAATATCACATTTTTTGAATCCAAAACATGCGTCACATTCTATGCTTCAGATACTATAGAATTAAAAAAAGAAAAATTGAATTTCATGAAGTTTTGACCAAGTTAGGTGGTCAGACATACGACTTTTTATATTTTTTAAAAATTTGTATTAAAAAATCATAATACATCATTTACTTGGAAAAAAAATTGCCATAAAAAAAATGCACTACATCAAGCATAATTCCTCTACTTATATCTAAAATATTATAAAAAATAATATCACTTTATTGTGGTTAGGGTGGTCAGACAGACACCTACTTATTTTTTTCCTGAAATTTAAGTACCAATGCATTGAATTTCAAATTTTCACCAAATAGATTCTTTTTTCAACAAACCTAGTAGTTTAGAAAATACATTCAATTTTCTGCTGCATTCTATTCTACATATTTTTGGAAATAGTATAGATAACTTATTCAAATTGTTACATCAAGCTTCCCTAACTCTAATTTTTCTTCAATTTTACAATTTCTATGGGCCTATTTTTTTCCATGATGATCATGCACATACTCGCTTTTCTTCTTTCTTTTCCTTCTAAGATCAGCTTGCTTTTGGATTTCTCTCCTCAAAGAATTAATGTCTCTAAGAACATCATCAGGGTCAGGAAAAGTCACATCAGAACTTGATGTGTCACTTAGGTCTATTAAATTGACCTCTTCCAGTACATGTTCAAACAATAAAGGGTTTACATCATTTTCAGCAAGAGGAGGCACATCACTGGTGCATTCTCTATGATGGCTTCGACTTCTACTCCTACTTCTTCTCTTTTCAGCATATTTAACACTAACGGGCCCTTTATTTTGACATGTCACATCTTCTTGAACTGGTGTATTAAATAATGCATCTAAAAATCCACAACTATCTGAATCTGAACTTCTAGATACTGAACTTCTAGACACCTTTTCAAGATTCTCAGGGATAGGGTGTAAAAGCTTACTTGTACCTTCGTGTATAGGGTTCTGTGATGTGGGAACAACATTACTAGATTATGGTCTTTTCTTTATCTAGTCCTTCTTCATTTTGGGAAGTCCACCTTCCAATCTTTGTTCCGGGTGATTCCTCATGAATGACCTGGTGTTCTTCATTCCTCGTACTTGTCCACAAGTTTTCCACTTATAATAATATTTTTACAATAAAATGCACACTAGTGCAGAGACAACAGAGTTGCCACCCAATCAGCTTGGGAATACCAAATACCTAAAGGCACGTGGTGGAGAATGAAAACTTTTGGAACCTTGTACTGTCAACACACAAAAGTGCTTTATAGAAGAAGTAGACAGACTTAACACATAATTTTACGTTCAACCTTCAAATCACAGAAATACTATGACAACTCTATGCAAAATGGACAACTGACACACTGACGAGAAATATTAAAGCTAAATCCCTAGCAGAGTTTCCATCTTGTTGGTTTCTTTTTACACTTTAACCAGGTTTGTCTCCTAATCTACCTATGGGACTGCCAATCCCAATCAAGGGAAAATCGAAGGACCTGGACCAACTGACAAGGACTTTAAGAAACCTCCTACACTTTGGGATCTGCAAGACCTAGGAGGGTGATCCCTTAATGTGTTTACAACCTTTGCACTGTCATTATAAACAACATTAACAATAGCAAATGATCTCACTTAATAGCTCAACAAAATAGGATAATACTGAAATAAATTGGTTGTTTATCAGTAAAATCAACTATTTGGAGCATGAGATAACTACAACACAAGGTAGTATAAGATGGTCATTGATTTTTCAATTTGCAACAAGCTCTAGGAAAAGACAAGAAAGCACTGAATCATATGGGTGAATACAACTTAGGCCAGTGCCATATATCTATTGGGCAGGAGTCAAATTTATAAGCATCTAAAGGCATATGACAGATTTAACACATAACATATGAGATCTTTGACAAAATTACCTTGTAATCTCATCAATATGTATTCTAACTCAATACTACTTACCAAATCTTTATACAGTACATATCCTCCTATAATCCCATTCAAGAACTTTAATTAATTCTTTGAATTAAAGCCAAAATGAGGATCATACACACCACAATAGTGAGATAGATAAAACAACCCTTGGTAATTTTATTCAAGGTTCAAATATGGAAGTACAATGGAGAGACATGAGCCTAAATTTTTTCATTTAAAATCAAATGCTAGTACTGTTATACAACATTAAACCTCCATGAACTCAAAACCTGTTATAGACTAACACAAAACCTAAGTTGCATTTCTCTTTAGATGCATCAGACTTTACATATTGCCTTGTAACTTCGCCAAGACTTGAGAAAAAGTTTTCTAACTTGTTACCTTTTACCTTTGGCCTTGAAATACTTCTTATAGAGAATGAAGGAGCCACAAGTATCGAACCCGAAGTACACATGTCGCCAACTGATTTGCACACTGAAAAGAGTTGATGTAGCACAAATATCACCAAAACCCACGCCATGACTACCATTAAAACAACACTGGAAATCTGCTGCAACCACAACATCTGAATCATTGAATTTTTTCATGCTAGTAAACATCCTTCCTAGCATTAAAACTTCACCTACTCGCCTACACAAATGGCTCCAACCATAAGCTAATTCTACTCTTTAAACTCAGCCATCAATCCTTCGGCTTGAATCCCACTATCGAATGGCCACCTTCAAACCGGGTTTATTATAATCACCAATGTGGTAGACAAGGGCCCATCACAACATAAGCTACGAAGGAAATCCACATGGCAGTCGCGTGTGATATCGCAATACTACAACTTTTGATCATGCGACAGAAGGCTACCGTTGATCTTGAACATCGACGATCTTGTCCCTTCAACATAGTCACCGGCCTAACCAATAACTATCGGCATCCTTTTCACTGAGATTAAATCATCTTCATCGATTTACATCACATGCATCCTACAAACACTTTAGTAACCCACCCTTTTACTCCTTCGGCTACATCGGCTGATACACGTGGTAGTCACCCACGATACTGCAATCCTACAATTCCCGACCATGGGATGGCGGGCAACCATAGATCCTGACAATAATCGATCGACGACATAGAAACTTATCTCCATCGGCCCCACCCAGGAAGAGACACATGGCGCCCACCCGCGGATATCAAGATCTTGCGCTTAGGATCATGAGATGGCGAGGAATGGTTAGGATGCGCCTAGATTTAACTTTCAATCTCATGCATCTTTTGACTCTGACCTCGCTGCTCCCACCTTCACTTGGCGCCGATCATTTAATGCATTGCCACGGCCATATCAAATATTTCATTTTAAATGTTTTTGCTATGGAAGCAATAAAACATTTAAAATAAATTGCACAAAAATTTCCTCGAGCCCCACCTTGCACATGTGGCAACCACCCACAATACCACAATCCTGCCAATTCTCGACCACGGGATGGCGGGCAATCATTGATATATGAAGGCACATGATCAATGACAACACAAACACCATACTTCTACAAAATATAACCTTTATTAATAGGACAAGGGGGCATTACTAGGCCGACGGGACAACAATGACATAAGTTGTTTTTAAACGATGAAGCATAGGTCGACCTAGACTTTAGGGAAAATAAAACCTGCGGAGGCTGCAAAAATTAAAACCAAAGGGACCAAAGTCTAGACAAGATGATGGGGCATAAGTTGGGGTAACCCCAAAAAGGTAACATCCAAAAGAAACCCAACCAAGGCATACAACAAACACTAGGGTTTTACATGAAAAGAAAGCTAAAACCCCAACCTTAGGATTTTGCAAACACCATGAAAGACCAGTTGACACCAGGGAGGGCGAAAAAAACTTTTGAAGCTCCAATAGAATGGATCCTACCTAATTACCCATTTTTAATTATGTTTTTGGTAGTATTTTTATGATCCTAAATTCAAATTTCAAAGGTTGGCTTGTAATGTTTGAATTTCAAGAAATTAAGGATAAATTTCTATAAATACAAGGCTTTTTTTATTAAATTAACTTTAGACTTCAAGAGCACAATTGAGAGAACTTTCACAAGAGAAAAGATTATTGTCAAGAGCATTCAATAGCAGATTTCTTCATCATTTGTTGCAACATTTAAGATCCAAACATTATGTCAAAGTTATGTTCATTCATGCATGTTTTTGGAGTTGACATTATGATGTAGGTTTCAAGATCTAATCCAAGCATTCAAGTCAAAGATTCAAGATTCAAGAATCAAGATCCACATCCATTGAAGCCATTTCATGCAAGATCCACATCCATTGAAGCCATTTCATGCAAGATCAACATCAACATTTCAAGGTTTATTCAAGGGTTTGGTGAGTTGCAACATTGATTTGTTCATTCATCATTCCCTTCATGCTATTTCATTTCATTTCAAGGTTTAATTACCAAAATGGGGTTTGAGCAAGAAAAACCCCCATTCACTAGAAGCAAACATTTTTTCCTTTTTTTTGTGTGTCACAAATTTTCAAGTTGAAGAAAAGTTGAAGATCTTAGAAGTGAAAAATTGCAAAGTTGCATTTGTTGTCACATTTGTTGTCATCTCACAGAAACTTAGATCCCAGATTTATTTTTGACTACCTGACTATGAATCCTATAGAATCTAGAAGTGAAGACACATGAGCAGAGGACCTAACAACCAATTTTAGAAAGCTCAACAAAGACCCATTTTACCATAGGTGAATGAGTCCTCAAACATCTTCATAAAATAGTTTTTTGTAACAAGTGCACAACACTCTCCCTTTATTTGATCTGTATGAAATAAACTAATTCTATTAGTATTATGTTTCATCTATGAAATCCACTCTTTACATGTCATTAATGAGTGCATTTGGTATTTTTAATCTTTCTCCCAAAACCCTTGTTCAGTCATTTCTATCAAAAAGTTATCTCATGAAACTTTGCAACCAACAAGGACACTTTGCAACTATTTTTGACACAAGTTTAAAGTGTCTTCTACTCATCTTATTTGCGTGAAATAAATTTTGTCTATTAGCTCTATGTTTCATCTACTCATTTCTAGTCTTACATTTCAACTTTGAGTTGATTGCTATTTTATTTTCATCTCCCAAAAGTGTTGTTTAGTCCACACACACACGTAAAGGAAATTGCAATATTCCTCAAAGAATTCACTCACCTAAGGGTTGAAAGTGGATTTTAACTTGTAAGATATCATTTCCTAAAATAAATAGAAGAATAGGTGGGTTCATTGCACCTCATTTTTACCTTTCTATTTATAATAAGTTTGGGAAACATTCCAAATTTAGTATAAATCCTGTGTTTTGAACCCATACTCTATTTTTCTATGTTTCATTTTGGTGAACCCAGGTATTTGAACATTCTAATTTTTGATATGGAGTGTATTCAAACCCTAAATCTATGATTTGCATCAATTCATTGCATTTAGGGTTTCTAAATTTGGCTTAAATTTGCATTGCATTTTAGGTGTAAACTTACATTTTGGATTCACTTTAAATCTAAAAAATTCAACAAAATTTACCTAATTTTAGATTGATTTTACATAGTATTTACATAATAGTATACTTTCAATCACTTAACTCAAAAAATTGGATCAAAATTACAATTCAAAAAGTGTCATATATTTCATCATTTGTCATTAATTTCACTTGTATTTAGAAATCAAATTATAGAAAATTTTGTTATGTAGAAGTTGCAGTCTGAGACTTGGAACATAGAACACATATAATCACTCAAAAATTGCATTTCTCATTTTAAAAAACCATGAACAAAGACCCATTCTCCCATGGGGGAATGAGTCCTTTAGGGCCTATAAAAACCAACTTTCCTAAGCTTTTTTTTTGGTTTTCTACACTTCCCAGATCTCTTGGTAACCCACTGTATTAGTCTAGAAAATTTTAGAAATTTTTGTTTTATGCATGTAGGTCTAAAAATCCATTCAGTGTAGTCATTTTTAAATCATTCCAAAATAATTTTAGTAGTGAAAATCATCAAATCTGAAATTTTTTATGTTCATGGAGCTTTGCATGATATCCATGGATAAAAATACTTTTCACTTTTGGATACACAATGTTTACATTCTTGATGCTTTGCATAAGTTGGATAAAGGTACTTTTCACTTTTGGATGCACAATGTTTACATTCTTGAAGCTTTGCATAATTTGGATAAAAGTTTTTTTCATTTTTCGATACACAATGTTTACATTATTGATGCTTTGCATAAGTTGGATAAAAGTACTTCCTTTTTAGACACACAATGTTAGTATCTTACCTTTCTAATCATGCAAATAAAAAATTCATCTCTACCACTTATGAGAATGTTTTAGTGAAAGAGAATACAACAGTGGACAATCATGACAATCAAACTTATTCTTCTCTCAATATCTCTCCTATTTGTGAAGAATATATTTTTGTGTTAGAAGATCCAATCAATGAGAGTTATGAGAATCCTATTTTTTTCTCTTCCCCTACCTCTCCTACTTGGAAGACATTGTTGGATACAAGGATGAGACCATTGACACATCCCCTAATATCACTTTTCATTTTTCTTCTATTTGTGAGAATGATTTGATACAAGAGGATACCATCATTGATAAGCAAGACAATACAACCATTGATAATTCCCCTACTTATGATGAAGTTAGGACCAACCATTAAATTTCATGAACATATAGTTTGTTGCTCTCCCAAAAACTCTCCTATTAGGGAAGATATCATGGTGCAAGAAAATGACACCATTGACAATAGTAATGTGACTTCATTAGGCGAATATGGTAAGGTGACTTTAGACCCCTCTTTGCTAAGAGACCATAAAAATAAGGATAATTATTTTGAGGTTATGCAAATTATATATCCCTTGAAGTGATCTCTTGAGCCACTTCTTATCCTTTACTCACCCTCACATTAACCTCAAGTTCAAAAAAAACCCATGCTTATATCTTAAAACCACCCAGAAAGAAACCAATAGCTCTAGGAGATATCTTGAACTTTACAATGCAACTTGATAGTAACAATGTTTCACATCAATTGAGTTGTACAATATCATTGTTCACACATATATAACAAGGAACTATAGAAAACCAAAACCTGCTCCTATTTTGTTACCATTTCCTCAACCTATATTGGCTAGTGCTCCTCATTTTCCTTTACATAGTGGAAAGGAGTAAGATCTTGTTGAACAATTTAAGAATACTCTTGCTAAGATATCCTTATGGGATCTTATTCAAACCTCACCTAGTTATCATAGTATGTTTCAAAATGAATTGCAACAAGTTGTGGTTCCCCTAGTGCAAACCTGAATGACATAGTAGCCCTAATTCAAGGAATGAATTTAAACATTATTTTCCACCAAAGTGAGATACCCCCTTTGGATGTGTAAAAATAGAATGAAGCTTTCATGATAATAGCTATTCATAATTAAGGATAAAGAGAACCCTTGTTGACAATGGCTCGACCCTTAATGTCTATAGCATAAACATTTTGGACAAGATTGGAGCAAAAAAAAGTTAAATTCAACCTGACCATTTATTTATTCGTGGGTGTGATAATGTAGGAAAAAAATTGCTTGGTGTGATCACATTACCTATTATAATTGAAAAGGCTACATTGCAAACTCCTATACATGTCATGCTTGATAATCTTTCATATAATCTTCTCTTGGGAAGACCATGGATTCATGCAATGAATGGGGTGCCTTCTACCCTTCATCATAAAATGAAGTATGTCTACAACAAAAAATTGTATATAATCAAAGCTAAACTTGAACCAAAAATTTGTTTGCACACTGATAAAAATAAAAAAAGTCCTTTGAAAACATTGATACAACCTTCAAAAGTAGAGCCCATCCAAGAAGAACAAAAATATAAGTGTCCTAAACCATTCAAAATGTTATCAATTGATGATTTGGGATCATTGTATTTCACACCTAAATTCATGGGGGAATACAAAATTACACATAAATTAGGAAAAGAGAAAGAAACAAATAATGTGTCAACACAAGCCGAGTCATAAAAAACACATGAGTCTACAACTCTTATCAAAGAGGAAGAGAACAAAAATTACACATCTACATATGACAAGCCTGATCACGAGAAACCACCAAATCCAAAAGAAATGGAAAAGATTTATATAAGAGGTTATGAACTTATGAAACAACTTGGTTACAATGGAAAAGTATGTGGTACAAGAGAACAACCTGTATCTGTTTCCTTATAGAGCATAACACACAAGAAACAACTAGTGGTCTCGGTTATTGTCCTTCAAAAGAAACAAAAGCATCAAACAAGCATTCACTTAATATAAAACAATGTTACAAAATATTCTTCTAAGATAACTTTAACTTTAGGGCACTTATAAATAATATATACTACATGTGGGAATATCTCATTATATATGCATAAAATTGATACTTTATCTACTCATTATAATCAATAACATTAGTTGTTGCTCCTTGCCTTGTGGTAGTTGTATAGCGTCAAAGCATATTCACTACCATGCATGAGGGTATAAACTTGGTTTTATGCAATCATATTTTCCTTTCGCAAGGAGAAGCATACCATCATCCATCTTCATCTCACCTTTTCTCCTTGGCAGGCAAGGGGTTAGGTAGCCTTGTCCTAGTATGACACTTTTCATTGTCCTTTTTGGCTTGTTGACCACATTCCATGTATATATATTAGCAAGCTTGGGATGTGGATGAAATTCCTTAAGTTGGCTTGTGTGTGACATACTTTCTTTCCATGTTATCTTTAGCATTGCATTTTTGGGGCAACCCCTTATTCATGACATAGCTTCATTTGGAAACATATCTGGTATGTGGGGGATCATGATGGGCCAAAAGTGGCAATATGATGGGTATGTGGCTGTGAATACATTTTTACCCAAAATTCATGAAATGAAAGGGGTTTTTAAAGGAGATTCTCATCTTTCCAATGATATAAATTATGCTCTACTTTGAATTTAATAAGTCATTATTATTCATTTTCTATTCAAATTATGACTAAAAGTCCTAATTGATAGGCTGATTAAAACATCTAAAGATTTCAAATGGTATGAAATTTTTGAATCCAAAACATCATCACATTCTATGCTTTGCATACTATAGGATTAAAAATGAAAAATTGAATTTCATGAAGTTTGACCAAGTTAAGGTAATTAGGACATCACGAGTTTTATATTTTTAAAAGTTGTAATAAAAAATTCATAATTAATTATTTACTTGGGAAAAAATTACAAAAAATATATATCACATCAGGGCATGAGTCCACTACTTATATCTAAAATATTATAAAAAAATATTATCATTTTATTGTGTTAGGGTGATCAGAACAGCGACTACTTCTTATTTTTCCCTAAAATCTAAGTAACACATTGAAATTTCAAATTTTCACCAAATAGATTTTTTTTTTAAACAAAGCTAGTAGTTTAGAAACTATATTCAATTTTGCTACAGATTATATTCTTACATATTTTTGAAATAATATAGATAACTTATTCAAATTTTTATGTCAAAATTGCCTAACTCTAATTTTTTTGATTTTTTTTGCCACTTAAATTATTTTTCCATGATGATCCTTTTATACCTATTCTTGAATAGGGCTTTATGAATAAGCTCGCATGTCTTCTTTATTGTTAGCATTGATTATTTTCTACTTTAAAGTAATTACTCACAATATGGCATTAGCAATTTCTTTAAAGTGGGGGCATACATTGGCATTATCATTTATTGAAATTTTTTACTATATCTCATGTTTCATAGTGCAATCTTCTTTCTTCACATGATGTGTCTTCTTCTTGGTAGTGTTATTGGGTTTGATTTCCTCCAAAGTGTGACCTTTCATGGCATGCGACTTTCCTCTTAGTGGTAATGCTATGTGTTGCATTCCCTAAGTTTCAAATCTTTTATCCTCGACTAGTCCTCTCTTGAATGCATTAAGCATGATGTTCCCTAAGTAGAGACCTTTCATGAACTAAGAAAAACCACTTTGAACACACCTTATCTTATTTTAATTTTGTTCATAAGTGCTTAGCATAAAAAATATTGCTATCCTTATGAAGCTCAAAGTTCATATTGTGGTGCCTTATCAAAGTTATCATAGGTATAGCTTTGGTATGGTTAGTACGATGAGAAGCCTATAGACCTAGCATGACTTTCTCATTGTATGATGAGAGCCTATAGACCTAGAATGAATTATCACATAGCCACTCTTTAGGGACTCACCTAGTGGATGGCCTAGTCTTTCATTAGCCCATGTGAGAATGTGTTGTTGTTTGCATAGTGGATAGTGGGTTTGACTTGTAAACATTTTTGGAAAAACAACTAAGGCTTGATCCAGATCAAGTTGGAAAAATAGTGAAGCTTGATCCAGTCAACTCCTTGGTCCATAAATCCTTGATTTTCTTGTGATCATATTCATCCAATATTCCATGAATGTAAACCCTTGTGTCCTCAATAGGTAAAACCCTAGGAGGAATTTTTGAAAAAGCACCTTTGGGGTCATTTCCAATGACTTTCCATTGAAACCTCTTGAATTTACATCTAGTTATCTTTGTTATGTTAACTACAGTTGGTGTGGCCATTACATCTTCAATTCAAACTCAAATAATTATAAAATCACTTCTATTTCAAACCCACAAAGCACATATAGCTATAAATACCTCTTACACATTCAACAAAATCTAGGGTTTAACGTTCTACACTAAATTACTTTGAATTGCCTTCAAGCACTCTTCAATTTAGTCTACTTTTCTCAAAATATGAAAAAGTGATTAGAATCTACTTAGAAACTCAGTTTATGGCTTATCGATTTGTCCTAATTTTGTATTAATTACTTCAAGTTTTGAAAAAGCTAGTAAACTCTTCACTAATACATTGTAAATCCTAAAATGCTTTGCAATTCTTGAGATTTGCAAATTTTCTACCAGAATCTTTTCTAGAAGCTTAAGAATACCATTTTAGACCATATATCTTCATGTCACTACTTGACACCTCATATATTTATTGGGTTGTTATATTTTTCTTTTATTGCTCCCTTAAGCGCATGTCTGGGTTTAGTTTTCAAGGGAATTTTCTACACTAAAGGGACATATAGATGCATTCGATTCATCTTTGTTCTCAGGTTCCTCTTTCTTTCTCTAAATCTTCTCCATTTTATTTTTTAATTTAGTAGGATCAGCTTTCTTCACTGGTTCATTTCTCTTTCCTGGATTAGTCTTCCTTCCATTCTTACTTCTGCAAAATTTGAAATGTGTCTAGGTTTGTTGCAATTGTAGCATACAACATTTTTCTAACCAAACTGACTTCCATTTATTATTGATCTACACTGGTTAGCCTTATATCCAAATACTTCTCATGTATAGTAGTAACCATTGGAAGATTGAAACATTCTACTAATATTAAATCTATTCATCATTTAACTTCTACACTTAGCAATTTTTATGTCCAAACTTCTTGCATGCCAAACATTGTCCAAAAAGGATCCAACATTTTGATTCATCCTAATTCTACATTCTATAGACTTATGTCCAAATTTATTGCATGAAAAGAAAATACCATTGAAAGATGGGTACCTTTGAGCATTTGGTTGTCTCATAGGAGGTCTTCAACCATTGCTTATTCGATTTTTGAATTGTCTACCATTTCCTTGAGTCTTCTTTTTATTTTTAGCCTTGTTAGATGTTTGATTTTCCTTTGAGCTTTCTCCTTCTTCAAGTCCCAAACCACCTTTATCCTTAGAAGGTTTCTGACCAATAATCAATTCATCAAGCATTGTAGTACTTGTTTTGAAATTGTCTGAGCATGAGCTCTTGCTTTCTCTAGATTTGATTTTAGGGTTACCACTTCTTGTTCAAGTTTTTTACATTCATCAATCTTTCTTTGTATAGTTGCATTTAGAAAATCCTGAATTCTCTTCTTTTCTTCCACTTACACTTTCAGCCCAGTAATATCTTCATTTTCCTTCTTCAATTGTTTATTGAATTCTTTATGTCTTTCTCTAAACTTCTTAATTTGTTCTCTTAATTTTTTTCATACATTAATTTTCTTTCCCCAGGATTTCCTTTACACTTTTTTTCTCACTTTAAACACTTTCAAGATCTTCAAGAGTAGCTTTACATTCTTCTTTTTCAAACAGGTAGTCATCTTCTACATATTCAATTGCAAATATTTCTTCCAAAGGAATAGGAAACCTTTTATCAACCATATGTTCAAACTCCAAGATCTTCCTCAGCCTATTAGGCTTCTCAAAAGGAACCATGTACTTTGATACCAATTGTTGAATAACCAAAATATTGAGAGGGGGGTGAATCAGTATTCTATTAAACCATTTAATCATAATCCATCTAATAATCAAAACATATCTAATTGAAACTATGAATGAAAGCATGAACGGAATCACAAGATCACATAACACATGAACATCAATATTTTTACGTGGAAAACCCAAAAAGAGAATAACCATTGTGAGGATTAGCTCACAACATTTTATAACCAATTATAAGATATTATAGGGGATCACTACTAGGACAGCCTATCCTTATAAGGCTCACAACCAAAAATTAGATGCATAAAAAAAGTGGCAACACAATCAAAGTGTGAACTAATACAAATTTCACCTTCCTTGTGTTGAATTCAGTTTCTTTGAACTTCTGAATACAAAATACTGCTCTACTTAGTAGTCACTCAACACTCACAACAATTTTGCACTTATTCTAATCTCTCGCATCTAAATTCACATGTTTTCACAATGTTAGATCTCTTGCACATCATATTACATGTCATCATTTCTTTATTGAACTCAAAAATGTTCTACATATATACCCAATTACATCTGCATAAATCAATTAGGTCGACCTAATTAGTTGTAGCCCTATTTTAATTCAAAATTACCTTGGCTGCATACATGATTCAAAACCTTCTTCATGCTCAAATCAATGAAACACTTAATTTTGGTTGGCATGGGCCTAAAATAG
>VDFB02000363.1:82690703-82714775 GCA_007258455.2 Sequoia sempervirens | reverse complement strand
AGGATTGAGCACAAGGGGAATCTTTGGGCAGGATGTTATCTATGAGTTCTACCCTCAGTTGCATTTGGGGAGCTTGAGTTACATGAGGGTGAATGATGCATTCACCATGCATATAACCAGGTTGCTTCAGGGAGCAGAGCATGTGAGGATTTCAGACCAAGCTAAGGAGCTAATTAAGAAATATGGTGCTTGGTTTATTCAATTCCCAACCTTCTCATACATCTGGGTTGATGGTTGTCAAAGGGCTCCATACAGGCTTCCAAGGTATCCCACTGATCATATCATACTTTTGGAAGTCCCTCGATAGATATGTGACTTTGATGCTATTATCAAGAGGGACAAGCATAAGACTAGTTTTGGTGGAGACTTCCCTTTGAGGATTGGCACTATAGAGGCATGTCCTTCCATTATTTATGCCCAGGCTTTAGAGAAGGAGATGAGTACTCTTGGCTTATCTTTCCATTCTAAGAGGTCCAGATTTGACATCACAGGTGAAGCCCAAAAGAAGGACAGTAGAGAGTATAGCCATAAGGTTGATTTGGAAGACTACTGGGCCAATTGCAGTGATGAATTTGAGGTCAGGAAGAAGTTTTCTCGACTGCCAGTTGAATCAGTCTGACTATATAATGTGAAGGCAGTTCCTGATCAGCTTGAGGATGATGGGGACTTGATTCAGGGCCATGCTTATGAAGCAGTGAAGGATAGGCCGATTGGTGATGTGGATTGGTTAGAGGAAGAAAAGATAGAACTAAAATAGTTGATGGATCCAGTCACCAAATTCACTAGAATGTGGGTAAAGCATAAACTATGGTAGTTGGAAAATGAAGGTGTACAATGCACTTATGATTTGATGGGAGATTTGGATCCTCACTCCACTTCTGAAGAGTCAACTAAGCAAGATCCTAAGGGAAAGGAAAGTTGGATTCTTCTTTCAAGATCAAGATAAAAGGTGTTCAAGAGGAGGGATTCCAAGAAACAGAAAAGAAGAGAAAACCAATGGCTAAGAAAAGGTCAAGGACTAAGAAGTCTGAACAAAAGGAAACTGAAAAGCAGGGTCCTGAGGTTGATGTTCATGTGCCCAAATGGAGAAGGGTCATAAGATTTTCATAAAAGGCAAGCTCCAAAGTAGGAGAAGAAGAAGTTACCCCACCGGTGGTAAATGTAGAGAGCTCAGAGGAGAAGGCATAGGTGTACACAAGGAGATCTAGGACTCCTTCTCCCAAGGATAGTGTGCCTAAAATAGACCTTCCTCTAGTTATTTCTCATGAGGAGCGACAGGATGATGTTCCTTCCTCCCATGAAGCTCAAAGCAAACCAAGTGAATTTAAGAAAGTTGAAGATCATCCAGACACTAAGGGAGAGGAATTTCATGAGGGTAACCTCTTTAGTGCAGAAGCAGAAGTTGAAAAGGTAATGCAGTCTCCCTTGGTTGCATATGAAGAGTCACCTGTTCGAACTGAAGAAGTTAAATCACCTCCAAGAGAGGAAGAGGTAGATAAGGTTCCATACCTGAGCATAAGGAGGAACATGCTGAAGAGAAGGAGAGCAAGATGGATGAGACTCCTAAGAAGTAGGGTTTGAATGAGGAAGATCCTAAAGGTCAATAGGAGGAGGAGAAACAAAGCAAGGTTCAATTGGAATCCACTGTTCATGAGTGGTTGGACAAGGAGATAAAGAGAAAACAAGTTGATGTGGAAGATACTCCACCGAACTGGGATGAGTTGTTGGCTAAGATTGGAAAGGACAAAGGTAAGAAGAAGGCCAAGGTCATCTCAAGGATTGAAAGAGATGAGGTCAACAATAGAGTTGTCCACATTGCAACGCCTGCTCCAGATAAGAATAGTGATGAGGTATCTGCAAAAGACTATAATGTGCAGACTTTCAATTTGGGGTCCACTTCTGTTGAGCAGGATATTGAAGATTATTAGGGTTCTAACACGGTTATCCTATGGAGATTGAGGAAGGAAATTCAAACTAAGTAGGAGCTAAAAAGGGAGAATGAAAAACTTAGGAAATGCTTGGAGGATTTGATGAAGCCCTTGCAATCTATTAACCCCTCGGTTTCTGCTGCGAATCCCTTACCCCAGAAAACTATCACCGAGCTGGAGAAGATGAAGGCTTCAAATCTTGCTACTACAAATTGGCTACAAGGAGTGCAAACAAAAGGAAATGATGCTATCAGGGACATTCTTTCATTTGGGAAAGATGCTATGAGAGCAACTGATTGGTTGAAAGAAGTACTGGCTCGGGACAAGGAAGATACATATCTCTTGTTGTAGAAAATGAAAACTATCATAGAGTATACCAAGGATAAGCTAATAAGTGAGAATTTTCCCTTCCTCCGGAGCTGCTGAACCTTGGGAGTGGTTTGAAGCATTGCAAATCAGGCAAAAGGTTCTAAGAAAGATATACAAATAGAGGAGGTAGATTGATGATACCTTAATTGGTGTGTATAATGGATCCATTGCTTTCTTTGAGATTATGACAGGGAGAAGGAAGATTGCCCCTAAGTATTTGAGTTTGGAGCAGTTGAGAAAGTAGTGGCATGATGTTTATGCTCCAATTAATGATGATTTCATTTCTGAGCACCAGTTGGATGATGTGGCCACCTACATTGTTGTCATTGACAAATACCTAACTTATAAGGTGGAGTGGGATAAGTCGGTGAAGCAATACAGGGAAGAAATTGCATCAATTGAAAGGCAACTTAGGGTTTTTCCTTTACCACCTGTGGCTGACTTGGATAGGATGCTTTTGAAGGTGCATGAAATGTTGGATCAAAATAAGGACAAAGGGGAAGGTAGTTAATGATTGGCGACATCAAAATTTGTGCTTCCCTATTATTTTTCCATGCATTGGTCCGAGCTGCATTGGAGATCCCGGGCCGACTTGGATGAAGTTCATGCATTTAATACATATTTTATCTCATTTTGAATTTCTCTTGGCTGACTTGTTGTGCCTAATTATTATTGTAAAATCCTATCTAGGCTGACATGTTTTGGGGGCTCTATAAAAATGGCATTTTTCCTCATTTGTAAGTGTTAAGAAGTTTTAGACATAGACAAATAGAGAGATAGTTAGAGAAAATTAAGTAGAGCAAGAGTTAGCAAGTAGTTGTTCTCAAGAAAATATTGTAACAGAAAGCTAGAACTGTTGCTACAGTGGATAATTTGATGCAAGTAATGACATTGTGATTTGGTACCATACTTGTGTTCTTCTTATCTTGCATGGTTCTTGTTATTATATCTTTAGAATTGATTTGAGGAAAATTGATATTTAGATTAGATTTGATTCAATGATGTTTATGGTTTGATATTTCAAGTGTTATAGTAATCCCTGGCCCATACTTTTCGCAACCAACTGATTGTTAGTTGCTTTGCAAAGTTATCCTGGACTTTATATTCATTGTGCTTAGTTCAATTTTGAGGGTCTATTCATTTCAATTGCAATAGGTTTGTTTGAATGAATGTTCATGATTTGAAAATCTAACACCTTAGAAGATTGCACTGTTTCTATAAGATTGCAGATTCATCTGGGTCAAGTAGGAATCAGTTTTGAGGGATTGGTCCATTTCAAATATTTTTTCATTTACATTGTTAATCTTAGGAGTAGTATTAATCTAGAAATCTCTTTGAAACCCTTATCTTTTGTTATTTCTTTGATTATTGGATTAAATTTAGGATTGAAGTATCATCATATTGTTAGATTTGATAAATTGAATTCAATATTTTGCTTGTAGTAAGGTCCCATTGTGATTACCAACATTTTCACATTTATCACTGAGTTGTTTATGCATTGTCAAGACCTGACATTAGAGACCTTGGGGTTATCTCTTGAGGCCTACTGATAGAGATTTACCTTTCAAGAGAGATAGGATATTATATTTTGTCTAAGTTGTTGCTGTGCAGAAAACATCATCAACATTTAGGAGGATGGACACTAAAAACAATAACCTCAAGTAAGCATTTTCTCTCAATTCAATCCTCCATGTAAATTTTATGGGTTTTTTTTTTTGGATGTCACATTGATACCATCAAGAACACACTTTTAGAGGTTAACCCTTTCCTAATACCAAAGTATATTCATCAAGAACCATTATTCATAGTCAAGTACACCAGATATACTCAATTTATTAAATCAACTTCCACTTAATTTCCTTTAATATTGTCATGTTACTCACTACCTGGGTCTACAACACATATCATAGTGTCCCATTAGGCCAAAGTTAGTGAAGTTTTAATTGAGGAATATTTATTTTATCATTAAAAATACAAACACAAATCTATGTGTTCCTTGAAAGTTACTATTTATATTGCTTCATATCATACCAATTACCATACAATATCTTTCCGAAACTTGTGGCTATGTGATCAAGTTTTAAAGTATTTACAAATTACCTATTAAGGGTATTGTTGCTCTATCTTTAATACATACTAACCATTAAAATGTATACCCTTTTTTAATTGTAGTTTCTATTCCTAGAAATTAATGTTTCAACCATGAGATGGATATTTAATACCTTCAAATATCCAATGATAATTTATACATAATAAAGGGTTAAAATCAAATCCAACAAGTGGGTTAGGAGAAATAAAAATCAGGAAATGAAAAAAAACCTTCCACTATACAATTTGATTTTCCTTTACAATTCATATATCAAACATCCTTGGAGGTCACCCATCTCAGTACTACTCTGGCCCAAGTGCATGAGCAACATGAAATTCTGATTGGATCTGGTGCACTAATGTTGGTATGATCACACCACATAGATTCTCTAGAAAAAACTAGCCAACCACTATCACAAGAATAAGAGCCCACTTAAGAAGTTCAAGGTAGATACATACTTAGAAAGTGACCAACTTAGTTATAGGGGGTGAATAGTGCAACAAACTCTACCTTTTCTAGAGTGCACAAATATACATTATCTAGAGTCAAGTGAGATTCAAGGTCCAGTGTTTGAACCTGGTTGCTTTGATACCCATGTAACAATAGCCCCTCAGTTGTTACAATTTTTTTTAAAATCAATTGAATACAAATACTAAGCTTAATCATGAACATCATTTGTGTAGCTTAGAAGTGCTAACTTCAAAACTGTATTGACCATGGTGGAATGAATTAGATGTCACCACTTAATTTCATACACATGGGATTGGTAAGCTCCCAAGGTTAAGGTCATTCCTAGGAATAGACTTAAGCCTCAAGGGTTCATTCCTAATGATCCTACCTATGTATCCCTTTGTAAGAAATCAGAGACTTCAAAGTTCACCCAGCATGGCCTAAGAGAGCTCATTCTCTCATCTTGTATGACATCTTTGATGTCATCTTTAAACCACAAATATCTATGAAGCATAAGTCCATTGCAATAAAATCAACTCACTATTAATTAATGGTTCCATACCAAACATTACCAATCAATAGTGCAATCATACACCAATTCACAAGGGTCATATCATTCCATAATTCCCTAATTTTTCTAGAGAGTGACTCAAGCATATATCACATATACACATGGTGACTAGCTCATACACATCACATATTCATAGTGATTGGTTCCAACATACATCACATATACATAGAGACTAGCTCAATCATATGTCACAAATATATTGTGAGTAGCTCAAATGTCCATCACATATACATAGTGACTAGATCTAGCCTACAACACATATACATGATGGCTATCTCCATCATACATCATAAATAACCATTGAATTATTTCAACTTATGTAATATATATATATAGTGACTAACTCATACATGCATCACAAGTACATTAGTGATAGGTATATATGTACATCACATCATAACAGTGACTAGGTCATACATACATCACAAGTACATTAGTGATGAGGTCATAAATACATCTTAAGTACAATAGTGACTAGAACATACATGTCATATATATCATAGTGAATGGAAAACACATTCAGATTGGCTAACACCCACTTTACCTTAGTGCATCACGGATAGAAAAGAAATTTTGATGCATTGTTCAATTCACCATTGTTCGCATCCTTTTCTCTAATCCTCTACACCATTAAACAACTAGGAAGAGGGTTTTGTGCATCTCATACTACATCAGGGATTCACCCTCAATTAAATAGGGTCAAATACACCATTTCCACTTAAAATATAGCAAAACTATAATACGAGGTTGGTAAAACCAACACCAAACTATTATTTATTAGAAGCTCTCTTACTTGTAGTTCATGGGCTAGATAAGAAACCAATCATGGCCACCACCGACATATAATTATCCTGTACTATTTTCCATCTTGATTATAATAGTATTTCTCCAAGACACCTTTCAATCTTCATCATATTACTACTACTCCTTGACTATTATCCATATATCAATCATTGTACTAGCCCTAGACACCTATAAATCTCGAGCATAATTAACCTACTCCTTGAATATTATCCATCTCAAGCATAGTACTTCCCCTAGACATCTATCAAGCTTGAGCATAATAGTACTCCTCCTTGGCTATTGTTCATCTTGAGCATAGTACTACCCCAAAAACCTATCAATCTTGAGCATAATATAGTGCTCCTTGACTACTATTTGTATCAAGCATAGTACCACCCCTAGACACCTGTAAATCTTGAGCATAATAATATTGCTCCTTGACTACTATCCATGTCGAGCATAGTACTACTCCTAGACATCTATCAATATCAATCGTAATAGTATTGATCCTTGACTACTATCTATCTCAAGCATAGTAATACCCCTACACACCTATCAATCTCAAGCATAATAGTACTACTCCTTGACTACTAACCATCTTGAGCATAGTACTACCTCCAGACACCTATCAATCTCAAACATAATAGTACTCCTCGACTACTTTTTGTAGACATGCAAATAATCCTAATCAACATTATGCATCTAAATCTAACTAATTAACATCAAATTCCTCTACTAATCAAATGAAGTAATTTATTAGATTAATTTCCTAATGTTCATCCTGTTTGATTGAATAAATCAATTTATTTAATCAAAATTGTAAATTCCTCTCATCTGATTTTATAAACCAATTTATTTAAATCAAATGTCAAATCCCTTAATTCCTTCAGTTTAATTAATCTGAATTAATTAATGCCTAACCATCATTACCCATCCTCTAGCTTTTGACTCAACCTAGTTCAAACCTAAACCCCTGATTAACTAACCCACTTGCACATGAAAATCAATTCTTTTAATTAACTAATTATCTCATTTTCCCTCACAAAGACATATTCTAAGGGAATATTCCTTCGTTAACTCCATTTATTTGAATTTCTTGTCCAAACAATTTCCCTCCAAAACATCTCAACCACAATCATTTAATACCTCTTACAAATGCATTAATCTCTCTTACAGCTCTCAAATCCTCAACCACATGCATTAAGTATGCACATTCTACAAAATGTGCTCTAACTTCATCAATTAGATTTGTGACAAGGGTCACAATCTTATTAAATCTCCTTTAGTCCCACATTCCTCCCATTTCTCCATTCTTTAACAATTCAACATATAAATAGAAGCCACAATCATCCACAATCTTATGCATTTGCACTATAGGCACTTTCATCTCCATCATTTGTATCTTTACATCCTCATCATTACAATATTATCAAAGGGGGTGGGAAAGTGCATCCTTTCCACATCAAAGGAGGAACACTCCCACTATGGGCTAAGGTATGAACATGATTTTTATGTATACCCTCAATTAGTTTCTTTGATCTTTTATTGTTTTGTTTTCATTATGAAGTATGTTGGAATATCTCATAGGAATGTTTGATTTTCTTTGTTTAAACTGACTAACAATGCTAATATATGTCAAAGTTTAAGCATTGCAGGTTTAGCATCTACATAATGGCGCTAGAAGGAGGGCCAAATTTTTTGGTCAATTATCTTTTGGAGTCTATTTTAATTGCTAATTGTAGGTTTATATGAGGTTTATTACTATTTGCAGGTTGGTTTACATTGGTGTGAACTTTATTTTTCCTTGTTTAGATGGATATCTTTCTATCTATTCATTCTCTACATCCTAACTGTGTTGGTTTATATTGACATGAACTCTATTGGTTTACATTGGCATGAACTTTCTTTAGATCAATATCTTTGGTTTACATTGGCATGAACTCTGTTGGTTTATATTTTCTCACACCATGAGCAATCAATTGTAATTCATCTATTTCTGGTTTTTTCTTTCTTTACTTATTTAGCCACATATGTTGGAAGGAAACAATCTCTTATATATGTAATATCTTTGAAATAGAAGGACAAGTCAGTATATTGTTGTATCAATAGTTTTGAGTTTCCAATGGATAGGGAACTTTGTTTTAAATAAGACAAATGTTGTCATTAAATAATGTTGTTTTTCATCAATAGCATTTTTTTCTTAGATTCAATAGTGCTATTTTTCTCATCAATAGTAACCCTTAGTGATAACTTTTGTAGTTGATTTGTTAGAGGTAGCAAAGACATTCCATTGACTCAATTCGAAGAATTCAAACATTCCCTATGTCATTCCAGAGGAAGCAACATGTGCATTTCCCATGCCTAGGCCTATGCATTTATCTTACACAAGTATATTGCTTGTGTAAGCTTGTGGATGTTTCTTGTGGTACAAGATGTTTCTACTTTATTCATTAAAAATATAACACCAAAGAGATAGCATACCCAATTTTTTTAAGACATATCTTATGAAATTGACCTGAGGGTGATGATTCGGTACTTGCTTAAGATGTGAATTTATTCCTCCAATAGTGGATTGATGGGATCTTGATTTGAACATTACATCAAATTCTCTCTGTTTGTTTTTTGAAATATATGTCTTTCTCTAAGAATATTTTGTTATGTGACAAGCAGGTGGAAGGAGTAAATTATGCCGACAGACTATTGTTGCACCTTACTAATGCTCTTTACTATTATCAGTCTTATTAAATCATTGTTCTACTCACATTAAATCACTACTACACATTGCATTTCTTTGAATTACTTCTATGAAATTCATTTATTGTGCCTAAATTTTATACAAGTTGTAGCATTCAACTTTAGTAGAAGTAGACAATGAGTACAAGTAAGTAACAGTCATATATTGCTACTAAAAATCTGATACATTGAGGGAATATTAACATTGCCATCTGTCTTGTTCACATTTTTGTTCTCATTAAATGAATGGTTGCATAGGGTGGTTGTAATAAGAAATTAGCATTGATTGTGAAAGGATCATATATTTAGTGATCTATTTCAATTTCCACTCATTGATAGAGTTGTAGAGTGTTGGTTAAGCCATGCATGACTGATAGGTGCAAAAGAAGTTAAAGAATTTCAATACACTTTAATGGCTAGTCGATCTCTTCTTATGCCCACTTTGTCTTTGCTTGGGCGACACATGTGAAGGCACAAAATGGAGGGGAAACTATTCAATTGAGAGAACTTGGTATACAACATTGAATTGTTTGTTTATTGCATCTTCTTGATTTGACATGACAAATATTGTGCTCTAACCATTGTTTGTTCTTACAGAGACTTTGCATGATAGGAGTAATTTTTTTTTTGTGATAATGCATCAAGCTTTTATTGATTCCTTATTTTTGATAACTTTGTACTATTTGTTGGGATAGCATAGATTTTGTTTGCACAAGGAACTTGCAAAACTAAAGTGTAGGAAACAATCTTTGGAGAATTTTTGAGTTGAAAGTGGGCCTTGAACTTGAAATTAGAAAATAATTTTTAAATTCTTATTGTAATAGTCTAGAGCATCGAATTGTTTCTTTTGTTTTCTGTTTTAGGCCAACTAGATCAATTTGGGTTTAAAATTAATCTTTGATTGATTTTTTTCAAAGTTGGGCTAAAATTGAACATTAGAAACTCATTAGACTTTGATTTTGGTCTGGAATTGAACAAACAACTTCACACTTGGTTTTTGGTGCATAAAACAAACTCATCATTGCTTTGAGGCTTAAAATGAACTTGTTCTTTCATTTTATTGTAATTTTTTGCAATTCATGTCATTCAAATGCATATGCACTTATCTCACGCTTTTCGTCGATCTTGAGAATCAAAAGTATTCTAGCAACATTGGTTGTCTAAAAAATTACCCACACATTTCAAATTTGGGTTTAAAATTGAACAATCATGCTATTGTGAGAAAGAGACATTGTGTTTGTTCCCTCCTTGCACTTTAGATGAATTGGGTTGTCAAACTACAAGTGTACTCCCTCAATTTTGTTTACCTTTAGAGGGGCCTGCCTAAGAACAACTCGAAGGAAACTCCAACCAATTTTTCACTTACGTTGGTATATAAATGGATAAGACTAAACTATCAAGTCCTCATGATATGTAGGCCATAGCTATACAATGTCTTTTAGAATGGGGTACTACTAGAAAAATTATAAGAGCCCCTAGTAGGATTGATTAAATCCTTTAGTGATTTTCCAGATGTTCGCAAGGTTCCATGTCTCTGATTACCCAAACTAAGAACCAATTTGTTTAGAGGCCAAAATCCTTACTACTTTTTTGGTACAAGAATGGTCATTTTGAAGCCACCCCACATTTTTACTAATCAAAGTAGAAACAAAATAAATCCTATTGATCTCCAAATTTTAAGGATTTTGAGATTTGGTGGTCCTAAGAAGTGTGTGTCGTGGAGGGGAGCCAATGTCACCAAATCTCTAGTTGTTCACTTTGTCTTAGTGTTTGGAGAAATCCAAGTGGGGACTCAACAAATATTTTCTTTCCTATCCTAGGGTTGTGCGATTTGTGAGTTAGTCAAATACATTGCTCAAAATTTAAAAACTTTGAAACAAACATTCAACAAGTCATCAATATTTGACACCCTTTGGAAAGAGCGAATATCCTTAAAGAGTCCAAATGTTACTGCTTGTCCCTAGGGATTTTATCCTTAAAGGCTTCTAAATATTTGGGCCCATATCTCAATTTTCTCTCTCTAAAGTCAACCTAGGAAAACTATGCCTTTGATTCTTTGTTTTTCACATAATGGATCTTGTGCAATGAAAAGGAATTGAGACAGACATTTAGTTTGAAATCTAAGTAATAAGTGTTGATTTGGTAAAAAGAATCCATTTAATCAAGATAAAAGACAATTGAACCCCACATATATGTTTGATCAAATGATTTCCCGCAAATTCAAAATCCCTAAACCAAATTCTATCAATCGTCATAAGCGTCTTACTCTAAAAGCTCTCAAGAAACATTTTTCAACACTTTACGAAGTCAGAGATAGATTGGTCTACAACTTTTACAAACATGCTTCAATAAATAATCCAAACTTGTATTCCTTCTATTATTGTCAAAATTCAAGTATTTTCCAATGTTTTGAGTTTCTCGCATAGGATTGAAATTTTTTCGAGATATAGCATGTTATTCAAAACCTTGATCTTAAAAAAAGGTTTCTCTAGGTTCATCTAGGATCAAATCAACAACTTCATTCATCCCAAACATCAATCAAATCCCATTTCAAAAACAACTTTTAGAACCTTGGAAAAATCATTCATACTAGACTTTTCGTAAATCCTTCAAATCTAATTCAAAATCACCTTGTTTGGCTAAGTGTGTATGGATGAATCCTTCTTCATACATTTAGTGAAATTATCACCCTTGTGGAAAATTTTATTCCAAGATAACATCTAACATCTTGGGATTTATAAGTCCATTATCCAAATCAAAAGAAATCCAAACCAAATCGAAAAGGACCTAAAGTTTAGTATTCCTCCAAGTTTCTCAAAAGTTTAAACATCCATATTAATCATCCTTCATTTATCTCATCACCATCATTTGATCCTTAACATCCTAGATTTTCTTTTTTGTGACTAGAGTTTAGACCAACCTAGGGAGTTAGAGATTCATCTCCCATATTCCTAAAAGTGTATCCTAATTTTATTGTCCAAACGAGGTCAGAACACAAGAAGATCATGGAGAAAAATAAAGAAACATCCACTATGAGTGATTTGAGTCAAACTGAAATAGAATTTAACCTAGGATATCCATCAAACTTCCACTTAATCGTCCTCAAATACCTCAAAATTCTCAAGAGGGAGGCTTCCAAGTGTAGGAGATCACCAAAAAATTTCAAGGGATGACCCAAGATGAAATAATTGAGCTAGTCCAAAATCCTGAAACACACAAGATTGTCAACAAAATTATGATACTCAATCCCACACAAAACATGTTAGCATTAACAAAGGAAGGGGCTAAACTCCCTTCTGATTTTGATGTGAGAACTATTGTGCAACAACCTCTTGGGCATATGCCATCACTATCATTCACATCTTCCTTCCCAAATATCATCCAACCCATCATATAACTAACATCATCTCATGCTCCAAGTCAACCCATGATTACCAAGGGGATTTCATTACTCCAAGGTCTTCAAACACATCCCCTTGTGACACAACCAAAACTTGGATGCAAACACAATCTTGGGTATGCCTAAAACCATCCCACAAGACCCAAAACATCTATTGCTGCCACTCATTTTGGGTATGTGTAGGATCATCATGGAAAAAATAGGCCCTTAAGTGGCAATGAAAATTTAGAAAAATTAGAGTTAGGCAACTTGACGTAAAAATTTGAATAAGTTATCTATATTATTTCAAAAACATGTAAGAATAGAATATGTAGCAAATTGAATGTAGTTTCTAAACTACTACGTTTATTTTTAAAAAAAATTAATTTGGTGAAAATTTGAAATTTCAATGCAGAGTACTTAAATTTCGGGAAAAAATAAGTACGTGTCTGTCTGACCACCCTAACCACAATAAAATGATAACGCTTTTTATGATATTTTAGATATAAGTAGAGGACTCATGTCTCAATGTGATGCATATTTTTTTGTAATTTTTTTCCAAGTAAATAATTAATTATAAATTTTTTATTACAACTTTTAAAAAATATAAAAACCCGTATGTCTGACCACCTTAACTTGGTCTAAAATTCATGAAATTTTTTTTTTTAATCCTATAGTATGTGAAGCATTGAATGTGACACATGTTTGGGATTCAAAAAATGTGATACCATTTGAAAGCTATAGATGTTTTTCAATCAGCCTATCAATCATGACTTTAGTTGTAATTCAAATAGAAAATGAATAATAATAATTTATTAAATTCAAAGTAAAACATAATCTATATTGGTGGAAAGTTGAGAATCTCCTTTAAAAATCCTTTTCGTTTCATGGGTAAAAAAAAGGTCGTTAGCCACATACCCTACACATACCCATCATATTGCCACTTTTTGGCCCATCATGATCTTGCACATACCCTTTTCCATGATACAAAAAATCCTTCCACCTTTTCCACATCACCAGCATACCTTCTTGATACACAAGTCTCTCTCCCCATGCTATCAGAAGGACAAGTGGATCCCTTTAGGCAAGTGGGAACTTTTAATGCATCATCTTCACTTTTGCAAGCGAACACACCACCAATCTTCCCATCATTCCCTCTTTTGACATCAACATCCACACTAATCCAAGGTATAGGGAAACCCCCTTTACCCAACATACCAATCCAAAACTAATCAAATTAAATAAATCCACTAATCACAAATCAAATGAACACATCAATCATATCAAATCCTCCAAGAATGTCATTGTCATTGCAACACCAAGTGGCACTAATCCAAACATCTCAAGAAACCATCACTCAATCTACAACACCCCAAACTCTCCAAAATGTGGTCTCTCAAGGACCTAGCACATCAACCATACCATCTACCACTCAACCCATTTTCATCACTAAACAAGTACCTCCACAACCATCCCAACAATCTCTCATCAGACCATCTCACACCATTCCACCAAATCCAAATATGGAAAATCAATACAGTATCACATTGCAAGTATCCCAACAAGTGCGTCAAAAGGAACTTTAACAAAAATTCCAAGCTCAACAAGCCGCACAACAAGAATAGGAACAACAATCCATACAACAAGCACACCAAGCTTCCCAAGCACAAGGGAAAGATTTATCACAACAAGAAGCCACAAAAGCCACAAAGGACGCACAACCCACACAAACCGTACAACAAGCTCAATCTCAAGCACAAGCTCAATACTAAGCACAACAAGCCCAAGCACAAGCCTTGTTACAACAACGAGCTTATCAACAAGTTTTGCCACAATACCAAGCACAACAACAAGTAGCTCAGCTATAAGCCCAACAACAAGCATTGTTCACGCAACAACAAAAAGACCAACAATAAGCATTGTTGGCACAACAAAAACTACAAGCATACCAACAAGTGTTGCTTGCACAACAAAACTTACAATAATCTCCCATGAACACGCAACAAAATTCCTTGAATATAAACACATAATTCAACCCACCACTCACTCAAGCAGCAATATCACCACAAAACACATTCATCCCATCGCCAGATCCACAAAATGATTTTTCCACACAAATTAAACTACTCTCACAACAAGTGCTAGACATACAATCAGGAAAGAAAACAAAATCACAAGGGAATTTATGACCCTATCCATTTGACAAAAGCATTGTGATGGTTCCATTCCCACAAGGATTTGAGATACCAAAATTTGACAAATATTGTGGGACCGGTAATCCTAAAGATCACATTAGGGAATTCCATGTATATTGTATGGAAGTTGCATATGATAATTCTTATTTAATGCGACTCTTCCCTTGGAGTTTGGTTGGTTCAGCAATGGAATGGTTCTCCCACCTTCCTCCTATAATTAAAAATATTCAAGAAATCGTGGACTTATTCATACAAAATTATTCATTTAACATAGGTGTGGATGTGAGCTTGGAAGAATTATCTGGCCTAAAACAAGCCAAGGGAGAAACATTTTCATCCTTACAATGATGGTGATCCAAGGCCAATAGGAGCAAATGGGCTATGCCAGAAGAACAACAAATCGATACTATCATCTCGAACCTTGAAGGGACCTTGTCCTTCCATTTGAAAATGAAATGCATAACAAAATATGACCAATTGATCCCCAAGGCACTCAACATCAAAATATCCCTTATAGCAAAAGGGGTCACACTCGCATATCAAGACAATCGACCATCAACAAGTTACAATGACAAACCTCGTACATGGGAAAAGAACAAAAATGTCACCAACAATGGTGGAATTGATGCCAAGGTTGTTATTAGCAACCCAAGGTAGAATACACAACAACAAATGTACCAACAACCACAAATCATACCCAAATTAATCTAAAAATCAACCCATCATCACAACAACAACCAAACAATCAAACTGTAAACAATATAAATGCTTAAGGCAGACCACCCCCAAGGAACAAATATCCCCCTAAACAAAAAATACACACCACTAGGGGAACCAATTGAATGTGTCATGCAACAACTAGTAGAAAAAAATCTCATCAAAATCCCCATTTATGAAAATTATCAAGAGCCTCAAGTTAAACCATCATTGTATAACAAAAAAACACCTTTGTGATTTTCACAAAATAAAGGGTGACACAACAATTAGTTGCATAAGACTCAAGAATCTGATCCAAGATCTCATTAATGATAATACCATAACCATTGAACAACCATCTAGGAATCAAGACCTAAAAATATACACAAATTTGATGCCATATAATAATAAAGGAAACAAAAATGGTAAAGGAAAGAGCTACAACATTTTAAACCATATTTATGACCATGTTGTTGCATCCTTGGATGAATGGATCATAGTTGTCAATATAAAAGGTTCTAGAGCCAAGTCTGGAGTCACCACACTTAGCAAAAGAATTACCATTCTAGGACCTTCACCACCACCCAAAGAACCTACCGCAATCCAAAATTAATCCCTAATGGTTATAATGTCCTACATCAACTAAAAAAGACCCTTGCCCAGATCTCCATCATAGAGTTGCTAAAAATCTCACCCACACATAGGGAAATCCTAGAGAAAGCATTATCTACATCCTCTATCCCTACAAATATTGATGCAGACCTATTCCAAGCTATGATCAGACATATCACTATGCCACATCGCCTCACATTCTCTAAGCATGATCTCCAGACCCAACCACCTCCTAATCGTTCACTCCATCTTGAAGTCCTAGTCCACAAGAATAAAGTCAAACAAGTCTTAGTGGATGGTGGTGCAGGTTTGAATATTTGTACTCTATAGTTAATAAAGAATCTAGGATTCTTCGAAGATTTCATTGAAAAAGGAAAAGATTTCACTATTAGGGCTTACGATGATCAAGAAAGGGTGTCTCAAGGAACCATTCAATTCCCTATCCAAGTAAGGCTAGCAATCATGGAAACCACTTTTCAGGTCATAGACCTTGAACTCCCATACAATATCCTCCTAGGGTTCCCATGGATTAATGGGATGCAAGTTGTCGCACCCACATTCCATCAATGTGTCAAATTACCTTATCAGAATCAAGAAGTCACAATCTATGGTGATCTTGAACCATTCTATTATCACAAAAATATGGAGGCGAAGTATTACAAGATCCCTCAAGTCCCAAAAAATGAGGAGGGACCCACATCCCCTTACATTGACCCATCCACCTTAGCCTCCACTTCTGAGACAAAGACACCTTCCATTTCGAAAATCCCAGATGTTAAGGTTATTATCCAAGATCATGGGTGTGGAGACTATAAAATGAAAAAGAGTGCCTTTATGATAGGAGAGTTACCTCAATCTACTAGATCTCATGGGAAACCACAACCAATTGACACAACATCTCATACCTTCAAAGTAGAAGCTACCACCTTCAAAAAGTGGCGAGACCTAAGCGAAAAGGTGGTAGATGAAAAAGATGTATCACACCTATTATATCAAGATGAAAGGCCCATGCTAGATCTCCCCATGGAAGAAAGCAACAAAGGTCTTTAATTAATGTTTTATTGGGGCTATAACAAAAATGAGAAGCTTGGGAAAAATGTTAACAATTTTTTTTAACCCATTGTTCCTAAGAAGTACCCTAAGAATCTTGGCCTTGGATATACACCTAGGAAGATAACCATTCTTGGAAAAGGTACCCCTGTTTAAAAAGTCAACTCCTCCTCAATTACTAGTATCCATAGGTCTACCTTTAGATAACTATACCTTCAATATAACTAAAATGTATGATGGGGATTCCATCTCTGATTTACCCATGTTATTTTAGGATTCCTCACTTTTTATGATAACTACCATGTATTTCGAGTTGAGTAACCAAACCACTAAACTGAAACTTGTTTACCCCCAACTCATCAATTGTGACCAATGAGGACCACTGATCTTAGACACATTCACAAAAGATGAGGCTCTCTCATAATTCATGGGACTAAAGGATACTTTACTAGATGGAGATCACAAAGCAGGGTTTGATATTGAGTTGGACACACATGCATACTATGGGGAAACGATTGAATCTCTTAGTTGCAAAATTGAAAATCTAAGAGTAACATATAGGTCTTTAAGTGAAAACCACCTTGTGGCATTTTTTTATCACAAAATAGTAAAAAGAAAGGACATGTCCGATGGTGAAAAACTCTCTAAGGTGCCAAAGGATGAGGGATTCAATCTTCCCCTTAGTTCCATCCATCAAAAAAAGTTAGCACTATTGGCAGACAAATGTAACCCAGTCAATCTAGGAACCAAAGAGACACCACACATCACTTTCTATGTAGAATCACTTTTGACCAAGGCACATGAAATTCTAGTTGTATTTCTAAGAGAAAGAAAAGTAAATTTTGTGTGGACCTATGTTGACATACCTAGCCTTGATCCAGAGGTAGTAGTCCATCACCTAGCAGTCTATCCAAAAGAAAATTTGGTAAGAAAAAAGCTGAGAAAAATGCATCTACAAAAGGAATTATTGGTAAAACATGAATTATAGAAAATCCTTGATGATGGCTTCATACGACCCATTGACTAGCTTGAATCGAATTCCAATATTATATCTGTTTCTAAGCCCACTAGGGGCATCTGAATCTACACTGACTTCAATGACCTAAACAAAACATGCCCTAAGGATGATTTTCATCTTCCCAATATAGACATGATTATAGATCTAACAACAGGGGACAAAATTCTATCATTGATGGATGGATTTTCAGTGTACAATCAGATTATGATAGCTAAGGATGATCAACATAAGCCAACTTTCACCTGTACATGGGGGACTTACTGCTAGAACATGATGCCATTTGGGCTAAAGAATGCTAGAGAAACATACCAAAGGGATATGATTCTCATTTTTCATGACATGATCCACAAATCCATAGAGGATTATGTAGATGACATATTAGCCAAATCAAGGAAGCGTCAAGACCACATAGCAACACTAGGCTCCATCTTTGATAGACTCAAAGAATATAAGGTTAGACTCAATTCTATGAAATGTTTCTTTAGTGTACAATCAATAAAACTCCTAGGATATATTGTATCAATGAGTGGAATCGAGATAGACCTTGCAAAATTCAAAGAAATTATTGAAATGGAAGCACCATGAATACTGAAGTAGTTAAGGGGCTTGTAGGGAACGCTTCAATCCACTCACAAGTTCATAAAAAAATTAGTAGATAAAGCTATCCCATATTCTCATCTACTCCACAAGGGGATAACATACAAGTAGGACGAGAAATATGATCAAGCATTCAATAAAATAAAAGAATGTGTGCTAACACCGCTAGTTCTCATGCCACCGATCTAGAACAAATCACTCATCCTCTACATATCAAAAACATTAGCAACACTTGGAGCTCTCCTAGCTCAACATGATGAAAGAGGGAAGGAAAGATCCATTTAGTATATCATTAGAACCATGGTAGGCCATGAGCTAAACTACACGTCCATTGAGAAGGCTTGCCTAGCGATATTGTTTATTACATAAAAATTTAGGCACTACATGTTGGCTCATCAGATAAAGCTCATTGCTAAGATAGACCCCTTAAAGTATCTACTATCTAAAGTAACACTCCTAGGGTGAATGGCTAAGTAGGTCATGATCTTAACAGAATACAACATCGAATATGTAAAATGGAAAGCCATCAAAGGATAGGTAATTTTAGATCAACTAGTAGAGGCACCTATATATTTAAAGAACCCATTCGTATCAAAATTTCTCGATGATTCAATCTTTAATCTAAGTGTAGTAGGTCATTGGAAGGTATATTTTGATGGGTCCTATACACAACATGGATCAGTAGTAGGAGTCTTCTTCATCACCTCACAAGGAGATTTCATCCTGAAGTCATATAAGCTATCTTTTTCGTGCACCAACAATATTGCCATGTACGAGGTCCTTTTCATAGGACTTAAAATTGTGGTACAATGGAAAATTATGGAGCTTAAGGTCTATGGGGACTCACAACTAACCATTAACCAGGTCAATGGTAAACACCAAACAAAGGATGCCAAGCTTACCCTGTATAAGAAACTATTGGAGGGTTTCAAGGAATTTTTCATCAACATCACATTTGAGCAAATACCAAGGGAAAAAAATAGAGCAACTAATGCTAAGGAAACAATAGTATCATTACTAGATATCCCATGCAACATCCATAAACATGAATTCCTGGTAGAGCAACTTCTTGTACCAGCTTTCAAGGTAGAAAATTCTGAGTTTGAGTGTGAAATCGTTGGTCTTGATGATCCTTGGTACCATGACATATTCACCTACCTATAAATAGGAGTCCTCCTTGCTACCATCACCCAAAACTTCAAAAGAAACTTTATTAAGAAGTCATCCTATTTCGTTATCTTAGGTAACACCCTATACGGTAGAAGTATCGAAGGAAACCTTTTGCAATGCCTTAATCGTGAGGAAGCTTTGACTGCTTTAACTAAGGTACACAATGGTATTTGTGGTTCACATTCTAGTGGTATGACCTTGGCTAAGAAAATGTTTAGGAATGGGTATTACTACCCTACAATGGAGAAGGAAGCTCATGATTATGTCTGAGGATGTTTGCAATGTCAACAACATGGGGACCCCATTCGTGCACCAACTTAGGAGCTCCAACTGATTATAATACCTTGGCCTTTTTCACAATGGGGGCTTGATCTCATTGAAAAAATCACTCCCACCTCATCTAATGGACACAAATTCATTAACACCGCAATAAAGTACTTTACAAAGTGGGTAGAGGCCATCCCAATGACCTATATCATAGGGAAGCAAATCTCCAAATTCATCTTGAACTACCTCATTTGCTTCTATGGTGTCCCACAAGCTCTTATCTCAAATAATGAGACACCTTTCAAGAACCAAAATGTTCAAGATCTATGCAAGAAATTCAATATCCAACATCACTTTTGTACCCCAATATCATCACTTTTGTACCCCAATATTATCCCCAAGGTAATCACCAAGTTGAGGCTATGAATAAAACCTTCTTGAAAATCTTAAAGAAAATAGTCAATGAAACTGGTCGTGACTACACCTACGGAAAAATCTTGCCTTATGGGCCTACCGACTGAATATATTCACACCTACTGGTGTAACCCCTTTCTCCCTAGTCTACAGATCAGAAGCCATCCTTCCCATTGAGATCGAGCTCCCATCCTTAAGAATACCATTGCAGAATCTCATTACTGATGAAGAATATCGGGTGTCATAGTTGAACAAGAGAGAACTAATAGATGAGTAGCACATGGATTCTTCGAACCATCTACAAGTATATTAGAGCCATTTCAAAAGGAGCGATAATAAAAACATCAAGAGTCAGTCATTTCAAGTCAAAGAGCTCATGTTAAAAGAAAACTAGAAGAATGTACCAAATCAAGATAGCAAGGGAAAATTTGAACCCAACTAGTTGGGACCCTTTGTCATCATGACAAGCTATAAATCAAGAAAATATCAGCTATATACACCTAAAGGAGAGCCTCTGTAAGAACCCATCAATAGCTCCCATCTCAAAAAGTTTAATGCCTAAGCTTGCAAGGTATAAAATTTTTAAAAAATGAAAAAAATATAAAAACATAAAATTCCAAAAAAAAATAGAAAAAGGATTGAAAATAGTAAAGAAAAAAAAAATCCTCTAGTGAAAACCACTTCAGTGGAGATTTGGACAAGTACCTTGCTGAAAACTTGGCAATCAGGTGCCTTGTGTAAATAAAGCACTTTCCATCCACCATGGATTCTTTGGCTTATTCTGCATCGCCTTCTATGGCTTTCCATCACATTCACCCATTGCATTTGATGTATCCTTCCATCACCCATCGGTGTCTGCATCATAGCTTGATCTTGTGTTGATATCATGTTCCATACTAGAATTACTTGGCACATTCCTAATGTCAGTTTGTCCTACCTATATCGAAGTAGTCTATCATTTCACATTAGGGGTATGTTCTTATACCTACATTGGATCAATTTCGTGTATATTCTTGAAATATTTTGTAAAATTAGAAAATCCAAAAACATTCATAAATCAAAAACTCTAGAAACATTTATAAAACTAGAAAACCCAAAAACATTCAAAAAACTAGAAAACCCAAAAACATCCAAAACATGTCAAAAATAAAAAATAGGTCACAAATAGAAAAAGTCAAAAACTAAGTTGTCATGTCAAACTATGAGCCTTTTACATGTATAACATAGGAAAGGTTGATCTTCAATTATCCCCTGAGGCCCCTAGGTTAGGTCCTTTAAGTGTTCATCATAATAAACTGGCAATCCACACATGTTCATATGTTCATCAATAAATGAGTTTGTGTCAGTCAAGTGACGTGGTCTTTGCATGCATAACATAGGCAAGGATAATCTTTGATCATCCCTCGAGGCCCCTAGGATAAGTCCTTAGGTTGGGTTCTTAGTCAAAATCTTAGAAAAATACCGAAAAACATTGGAAAATTGGAAAACCAAAGCATTTGTAAAACATCTCAAAAAATACCAAAAACAACCTCAAAACATTTCAAAAATACTAAAAAAATTTGAAAAATCCAAAATCATCCATCTCATTTCATGTTCATCCACAATAAAAATCCATTCACAATAAATCAATTATCACCTTCAACCTTTGGCAAAACAATTGGAAACAAGTTTCGCAAATAAAAAGTGAAAACTCAAACTTTATAAATCTCAAATCTAGGTCAGTAGGTAAAGAAGTCGGTTAACTCCTAGTATCAATGGCCCATCATCCCATTAGTCTCAAAACATCTGATATTATCATGTCCTAGGATACATCCTTCCTACAGTGGACATCAACATCAGACATCATCGTAGTTTAGTCTTGGCTAGAGGTATGAGGAACATTAGCTTGTTTGTTTATTGGATCTTTGTCTTGTTGATTTATCTTATGGTGCTCATTCCAATGAATTCTCAATGATTTCTAATAAAAATGATTTAGAGAGAAAGGAATGGGGCATTGATCATTATCTTTTGTCTGTTGTGCTTGTTGGATATTCTTGCAATATAACCTTGGTCATGCTTACTTTGTTTCGTTTGTAGGGAGGGTGTTTTAGATGTCTTGTTGACTACTACATGGGAAGGTTTTGTCCTCCTATGTTTTGGTCTGAGATGTTTGAAATTTCTAAAGTACATCCTAATAGTGTGAACAAGGATTCTCTTATCTAATTGTTGAGTCAAAGTTCATCTCACTAGATACAGTCATGCCATCTTGGTTGTTTGTACCTTGATGCATCGTATTTATGTGTGTTATCAAACATATGGAAAGTTATGCTCTTTACATCCCCAATCCATGGATAAGCAACACACCATCATCATTCATCATCATATATAGTAAAGTCTTGATGACTCATAGACTTCTTAGACTTCTGCATCTTCTCAAAATCAAGGGTTGATCCCTCTCATTCTTCTATCATTTTTCACACTAACATGCTATCATGACATGCATCCATCTTGCATACTCATACATATCATCATAATAGGAAGCATCATTCATCTCATTTACATTGACATTATCATATAGATCTGTTAGTCTTTAAATCATCCATACATCCATCTTGAATCTCTTTGTTGTGATATCAACCCTAAAATTGAACTTTTTGCCCAATCTCTTGAGGGGGTAGTGTACCGGCTTACTTATTTCCACTAGGACAACAATAGGGCATCCAAAAAAATTAGGAAATTTATGAATTTTGATCTCGGTGATGTTATTCTTTGAACCAATGCAAATGGTGCATTGCTTCAAAGAGGGGAAAAATGTAGACATGCAAATAATCCTAATTGACATTATGCATCTAAATATGACTAACTAACATCAAATTCCTCTATTAATCAAATGAAGTAATTTACTAGATTAATTCACTAATGTTCACACTAATACATTTGACTACAAAATACGACGAAACTGTCTGACAAAATATGTAAAATTCGATGTTCGTCGGGTGCTTGTAAAATTTGATGTCTAATTTCCAATTTTTTTGAAAGTTTATCCCCGACATTCATCAAAATTTTGACGAACCTGGGGTTCATCGAAATGTCAGCTATTATTTTCGTCGAATGTTCGACAAACATGAAAAATTAAAAAAAATCAAATTGTGGCCGACATAAAGAAAAGTGAGTTCGCGCCTGATTTATTGCGACAGTGTTTTGCTCTACTTGAGACAGTTTGTGGAGAACTAAGGATGATTTTCTTGGGAAAAATCAGAAAAAATTCAAGAAGATATCATGAGGTTGAGGGTAGTCATTGTCTTTTTGCATAATTAGGTTGTAGGGGAAGTCATATTTGTAGTTCCAGGTTTGAAAATCATATTTTAAAAGCAACATCTCATCAGATTTCATTTTTAGAGGTTTAGGGTTTTGAGAATTTCATGTCCAGATTTTGTTGTGTGGAATCACCATAAGATCACAACCAAGGAACAGATTCTTGTGACTGTAATTATGTGATACATAACTCTATTGGTCATGTGGCACAGTTGTGCTATAACAAATACAAGATACATTCATGTGTGACCCAAGTTTAATGTGGCTATGTTGTGATAGAAATGGAGGCACTCATATAATGTAGTTAATTCAGGTTGTATAATGTAGGTGTCAATCATCATTGGGTGCATTCAGGTTGTCTCAAGTTTAATAGGATAGGATGTAATTATAGTATGATCGAAGAGTGATTACCTCTTGCTGCAATAAAGAGCCTATAACTGTGGTTGATAT
Organism: Sequoia sempervirens; assembly: GCA_007258455.2. Taxonomy (NCBI): domain Eukaryota; kingdom Viridiplantae; phylum Streptophyta; class Pinopsida; order Cupressales; family Cupressaceae; genus Sequoia; species Sequoia sempervirens. The sequence continues at coordinate 82,690,710 of VDFB02000363.1, read as the reverse complement.
GCAGAGT
>VDFB02000363.1:82379198-82690603 GCA_007258455.2 Sequoia sempervirens | reverse complement strand
TGGGCTACATCCATAGAAACTCCTCCATCCAATGATTTTATTATCCTATGCAAAACATAGTACAATCTCATGAATACCATGCTGCAACTTACATCCCAACTACTTATAACAAGCTTTTTGGAAGCTTCTAGAATAAGGATTTTACGGGCAAAAAAGGGGAGTGAGAGACCTAGGGCGAGGATACACAAAGAGTGTATAGTATTTGCATGATAAGTTGTGACATACCAACAACATGGAGGGAGTGAGAGACCTAGGGAAGGAGGAGATAAAGAGATGATGACCTGGAGATGGGAAGAAGAGAGAAGAGGAGAGGGGTGATTCCACAAAGCTAGTTTATAATTTTTGGAAGATTCTTTTTTTTGTTGAAATCACATATTTTTAGAAAATATAATGACTTAAGCCTTAAATAGTTCCATTTAAACCATTAAAATTGAAGAGGGGTTCATCAAACTACCTTAGATCAAACCTCCTTGGATAGAACTCCGCTAGTTTTAAACCATACCTATAATGAAGTCTCCTTTACACCTATCAAAATGTTGATAAAAAACTACCTTTGATTTACCTTTTGGGGGATCAAATGAATTCATTTATTTATTTATTTTTTAATTATGTAGTCCACATTATAAGCTTCCCAAAAAGTATAATTTTAAATAAATTTAATTTTATTATTATATTAATTTTTTATTTCTTGTGAATGTAGGTTTTTCACCAAAAATGAAGATCTTTGTTTTGTACATGTGGAAAAATAGAAGACTATCAAAACAATTTTTTGAAAAATATGAGTGCACTAGATATTGAAGTCCTTGATCTAACAAAAAAAAAAAGAATTTCGATACATCAAAAAAGGTTACACATTATATGGTCTTCCTATGTCTGAATTGTAATTGGTTTGAATTTGAAACTTGATTAAGGAAAAAATAATCAATAAAACACTACCTAACCAAGTGGAAGCACTAGATATCAAAGTTAAAAATATAAATTCGAAAGAATTAGAATTTTATCCTTCATGGAAAAAAAATTATACTTTATATAGTGAGTGTCACTCCTTTAAAATGTTGTTTTATGAAAAAAACAGTTTTCGAGGGAGATAGAAAAAGAGGTGCAATCTTATTCTAAAAATTTTGGAAAAAAATATATTTAGAATCTACAGACAAAATATCATGAAACTCTAATTTTCATCATCTTCAAATTCCTCATAGTTTAGCTACTATAAGTGCCCAAAAGTGAAGATTTAGTTAGAAAAAAATATTTTAGTATCCACTTTGGCCAAAAATTGTAAACCACTATTGTGGGATCACCCAGAGAGAGAACAAAGAGAAAGAGAAGGATAAGTAGGGATGGAGAGGTAGACAAGGAGTGACTAAGAGACATATAGAGGGGAGAGGTAGATAGTTGAGGGGAGAGAGAAGAAAATGAGACAGGGAAGTTCACACATAAGGAAAGAGGGGTAAGGAGAGAGGGAGAGAGGTGGATAGGGAGGGAAATAACTAGAGAGGGGGGAGATATAGAGGTGAGAGACCTAAAGCTTAGGGAGAGATTCTCGTGAGAGACATAAAGAGAGAGATAGAGGTGAGAGAGATAGAGGGGGGAGAGAGGTGAGAAATGAGAGGAGGGAGAGGTAGAGAGGTAAAGAGCAAAGGAGGGAGAGATCTAGATATAGGGAAAGAGAGAGAGGGTGGGAGGGAGAGATAATGATCGAGAGAATGGAGAGAGATGGGTGAGAAAAATAACAAAGGGAGAGAAGAAGAGACAGGTAGGGAGGCAAGGATAGTGATGGGGGTAAGAAGGGAAGGTAAGGTAGAGAGGGAGAGGTGGGAGAGACCTAGAGAGGGGAGATATAGGTGAGAGAGAGAAGAGAGGGAGAGAGAAAGGGAAGTATCAATAGAGAGGGAAGGATGTAGAGGAGTGAAAGGTAAAACTTCAACTATCCATCATCAATCATAAAAACTAAACTCTAAGCCTTAATCAAAGTGCGGGAGAGAGAGAAAGAGGAAGAGAATTTGGCTCTAGCATTCTAAAAATGCATTTTCATTTAGTAAGCACCAAATGGTTTGCATTGGGAAATAACAACCCTTTGGTTTGGATTTTCCTTGGGAATCCAGCCCAAAGGGTTCGATGACCATTTCATGTGAAAGACATGTTTTTTGAAAAGGTAAAAATATTTCAAACATTTTGGGTTGTGCTCTCCATCAGGTTTGCACTTGTTTCAATGCAAATTTATAAAAATACCATGATGATGTTAAGATCTCTCTTAATTATGTAACCATATAAATTTCTTTATGTTTTGATTATCATAAGGTTTTCATATTTAATTTCTTTTGTTATTGTGTTTGTTTTTTGTCAAAAACCAACATGTGGTATTTTGGGTATAGTTTTCTACTCGTTTATCAAATTTTGAAATAAATTATATTTTTAGAAACTAGGCTCCATTCTACACGTATTGAAATAAATATTTAATTTATTTCCAATTAGTTTTCATAAATTTTAGGGGGGGGGGGAATGCTCAAATTTTTATTTTTCAAGATGTGTCTACTTCAAAAATTAGTCAAAAAATATATATTCATTAAAAAATTAGCTTAAAAATCTAGCATAAACAATATGGTGTTAGCTAGTTTCTCATTGAAGTGATTTTTGAAATTATAAAAAAAGTTAACATTTTAGGGGGAGCACACCAAACACTATGTTATATTTTATTGAAAAAATAGGACAACTTTGTGTGCTCCTCCTTTTTGAAACCCTTGATCTTCACCATTTTCAAAAAAATTAGTAGTTTAAAAAGTAGATTTGGAGCATTGCAACTCTTGTTCTTATTACATATTTGAATTTTGAACATAAAGTATCTTCATTTTCTTGTTGAATGTCAAAATTTGCTAATTTTAAAAAAGGAGTGACATCTTAAGACCCCCTTTTTGTATCACATCTTGGTGAACTTACCCAGGTTATGTGAAGGTGGAGAGAGGTTGAATGGAATTCCAATTTGTATTGGTTCATTAAATATGAGAGAGTATATTGTTGGTGATAGTAGATATCCATTGCTACCATGGTTAATCACACCTTTTAGTGGAGTTGCAATAGATAATCAAAGATCATTCAACTTTAAACTATCTTCAACTTGTATTGTTGTTGAACATGCCTATGGAATGTTAAAAAGGTGTTCAGTAAATTTTGAATTCAAAAATTTTCCATCCAAATTTGCAAATTCTACTAAAAACTATTTTTGTGTGTTGTATTTTACATAATATTATGTTGACATTTGAAGGATAAGACACTAAAGCTAGTTACGTCAATGAGTATGAGATTAATATACCAAACAATGAAGCAATACTAGGGGATTCTATTATAGGTTTAGCCTGAATGGAATTCTTCAATGGTAATGAAAATGTTGTGCATCACAATAATTGAAAACTGGATTTTGATCGAGGCTCTTTGAAATCTTCTTACCCAGTATTTGATTTTTGTTAGCAACTTTTTGAATTTTTTTACAAGAATTCATGATTAGTTTTTTTTATTTATGAGTTGCCAAAAAATAATACATTTACTTAAGTCAATTCTTATGATTACTTATGCACTATCCTTTTCTTTTTTCCTATAGAGGCATATGGTAGATTGTTTCTTATTTCTTGTGCTGAAATATGAATGGGTAATGGAGTCTACAAGATTAAAACGCTCAATTTATATTATTAATGAATTCAATTTTTTTTTAAAATTGTATTGCGATATACAATTGATTTACCATTTCAAAAGTCATTTTATTTGTTTTCTTATTAGTTGTATTATGTGGTTGATACATTCATTAATATTATCATTGAAAACTAGAAGATTTTTATCCAACACTCACCGTTCAACATTCACCGTTCGATAAATCCAGCCAGTCATCAGGTACCAAATCCCTCGACCAGTTGCCGGTCTCATTTATACATCTCCACAATGTTCATGGAAAAGACAACCTGTTAAATTGGTGTTGCATGGTCTTTAACCAGCCTATGATTAACAAAAGGTTTGGGACACGTGTCCAGTCGAAACTTAAATCGAAAGCGAGTGTGGTATAGAAAGGCCTTCCCCTGGCTGAAGAAAATAAAAAGTTATATATATACTTATATAGCTAACGTGTCGTTTCATTCAAATGACAACTGGTTAAATTGGAATGTTAGTGGTCTGCATGGTCTAAGAGTGTAAGATTAACAAACGGTCTGGGACATGTGTCCATTCCATAACTTAAATGGGAAGCAAAGTGTAGAATAGAAAGCCTTGCCCTTGCTTTAGAAAATAAAAAATTATATATACGCATGCTTACGTGTCATTGAGTTGGAGACAACTAAGCGTTCGATGGGCAAAAGCTGGCGGATAACATGTAAGGTGTAAGTGAAACAGAAAGCTGTTAGCCGAATTTTACGGGATTTAGATAACTCTTTATAACTTAGGCAGTTTAGGTCAACGTCTAATATTAAAAAAAGCTCATAATCTTTGTTTAACTTTTTTCTATTGAGACTATTTTGTTTCATTTGTAGACTATTTTACAAAATGAGTTTTAGGAGGGTGAAAAGTTGGAACACCTTCAATTGAGAGGTTTTATTCATTCAAAGGTTAGGTAGCCATTTCACATGTCACTAAATTTCAATTGAAGGTAACTTCAATTAAAAGTTCATTTTTTAAACATTGAAACAATTTTATGAGTCATTTTTAAAAGTGACCTTTCAATGAAGGACATTCTATTGAAGGTCACCTATTAATGAAGAATGTTCGATTAAAGGCTACTTTCTCATGAAGGACCTTCAATTGAAGGTGCCTAAATGACACATATGTGGCACTCATTCCACATGTCTATTTTCTATTGTTTAGAAAATATTGATTCATGCAATATTTTTTACAATCAAAAGTTGTCATGATACAAGATTTTTCTCGAATTTAGTAATTTATAATAGTTTATTTAATTATTATATTTTTTTATTTTCTAACGAACATATATTTTTTACCAAACATAAAGGCCTATACTCAACACAAGTGAAAAATAGAAAAAGATACAAAAAATACAACTACCCTTCATAAATTTTTTGGTCGATAACTACCCTTCATATTGACATCCTTGTTTTAACAAAAAAAAAACTTCAAATATTAAAATTTAAGAATTATGCATTGTTGAAAAAAATGTGTTTAAATTATAATTAGTCTAAATTAAAATTAGTCTGAAGTAAAAATTAATAATAATAAAATGTTCAACAAAAATTAAATAATTAAATAAATAAATATAATTTATTTTTAAATAAAAAATTACATACATACATACATACATACATACATACATACATACATACCTACCTACATACATACATATATTAATTTTAAATTTAAATTAAATAAATAAATATATTTAATTTATTTTTAAATACAAAATTATATTAATATATATGTATTTTAATTTTAAATTAAAAACAATTAATATATTTATATTTTATTCTTAAATAAAAAATTAAATTAATTAATTTTATTTATTTGTGTTGATGAAGCTTGCACACCTCTTGTAAAAAAATTGAAACAAATAAATTTATTTTTAAAAATATTTAATTAATTTTTTGATAAAGGGTGTAAAAGTTATAAAGAAACAAAAAATTATTTGTTCAATAGTTTTTCTTAGAAAGGAAAATAGAAAAATTGAATATTTTTATTAGATGTTGTAGTTGCATCTCCCTAAAGATATGTATAAAGAAGGAAAGACATTGATAAAACACATGAACTACTTAAATCTTCCTAAAGACATGTATAATGAAGGAAAGAAATTGATAAAGCACATGATCTACTTAAAAAACTGCTTCAAAGGAACATGATTCCATCCATGATCATGAGATTTATTGTACAAATTTATTGATTAATTGGTTTTTTCTAGTATTCTATTTGTTTTATCTATATGCATCCATATAAATATGTATAGATATATAATTTTTAGATTTAACTTATTACTAAATTAAGTAGATACCCAAGTGTTAAAAGTCTACTTTATTTCAATATGAACAAGTTTAATATATATGTACATTATTTTCATTATAGGGTATACTTTCAAATTTTATATATGTATGTATGTATGTATTTCTATATCGATCTTATTTGTAAGGACTATACAATCAACAATATTTACTAAATTCCATAATACACTATCTATTTGCAAGCTACAGTTTTATCAAAATATTAAAAAAAAAAAAAAAATCTCTTTCAAATTTGTATTTTCCACTAATTATCTAGAATGAGTCTTGCATTCTTTAGATTCATGAAAGAAATATTATCAAGGGAGTGCTCTCCACCCAACCATTAGGTTGTCCTTAAGATCACTGAGGCTTGACCATCCTTTGAGCAAAGAGCTCAATTAATAATCGGGTGCCATGTACTCAACCATCATTTCAATCCATCACACAAAAATACCAACAAGAGTACAATCAAATACAAGGTAAATATAAAAGAAGGAAAAGAGAAGTGAAAATTCACATTTCTCACTATTAACAGAGCTCTCTTATCTCAACAATCACACAAAAACACATAAGAATGATAATCTACAACACTATGGGCCTACTCATAATTTGTCTTCAAGAGTTAATATTCTTTTATAATTTTTTGGCACATAAAGGAGCAAGAAACTATCATAATGTGAATGAGAAAGGATTACCTCTCAAGTAGCTCCAATGCAATGCATGGTTCCTCATACATGGTGAATTTTCTTTTCCAAACATGCACAATCCATCTCTTACCTTGTCATCCTCCAAGAAGTCCCCCAAATTTCAAGTTTAGGAGCCAAAAAATGAGCTATCCCCTTTTTCCAAGCTAAATAGAAGTCTTTTATGGGAGTTCCATGTGACACCTCCCCATTCACTAGGTTGAGGACATGTGTAATGCAATGACCATATAATTACAACAATACAAAATAAAATGACAACTCCATACCTTCCATTGTCTCTCACATAAGTGAGATGACAACTCTATACTCCCACATGTGTGAAATGAAAACTTTCTACCTTTCTATGTACTACACATGGGTTAAAATGACAACTTCATGCCTTCTCATGTCTCATTAAGGGAAGCTCTTCCTAATGTTATTTTAGAAAGATTTGTCTCACTTAACATCTAAACAAATACCCAAAATGTAACTATCACATAGATACTTACATAATAGGCCAATTTTTATATAAAAAACATAAAAATATTACTTTTACACAATGAAGCAAAAATCATTAAGGAATTACAAGGCTCATCTTAAAGGGTCATAGTTTTCTCGTGGACAAAGAGCAATAGTATCGCCATTTTAACCCCTTTTGTTTTTTATGTGTTTTTCCATGATTTGATTCTTTTTCCGTAAGTCATGTTGTGTCCTATTTATGACTTTTCACTAACTATCTTACTTGTTGCATTGTGGATGCTACTAGCATAAATATCTTAAATACACATTATAGAAAAGGTGTGATATTAGTTTCAAAGTGCCTATCTATTCTCAATAACAATTTTAATATAAGTACTTCAAGGTCAATTTCTCTCAATATCTTTTAGGTATATTTAAAATATCTGTATTAATAATTATAAACTTGTATCAAATAATTGTTCTAATTATTTAATTTAATTACAAGAATTGTTATTAAATTAAGCTAATTATATTTATTTACACATTTAATTAAATAAATTTAAATTGATTAAAAATATATTTTTAATTAACAAATACAAAATATTCACGAGTTATGAAAATTAATAAGATTATTTATACCCTATGACCTCTCTTTAATTTAAATTGTAAATTACAATCAAATATTAACAAGGCACATACCGTCAATTTAAATTATACGCGTCAAGGGTAGTTAAAAAGGCCGTCAACTTTAAAGCCTTCACAGAAATAGAGGACAGCTAAGTACAGTTGTGTTTTGATTAGGTGCAATGGTTTTGCTTCCAGCTTGCCCACAACATTGACAATCCCGAACGAGCAACAGCACGCAATCTTCGCGGGACCCGCCTCACACGAGTGTAATAAAATGTCGGCTAATTTAACAGGGCCTTGGCACGTGTCATTGACTGTGAGTCAACTTAAATGTGCATGGATAACATTAGCGTGGAGCATTAAAAATGCAATATATTAAAAATGGTTAAATCTTGGGTGGTAGATTGTATTGGCACTAACAGTTTGTCTCTATTTATGACCGCCTACAATGAATTTGATAGCCAAACTTACGTCGGTGGTCAACTTTTCCAAGCACAAATTTCCTGCCAGTTCTTTGGTAATGGATAGCTGGCTCAAATTGCCTGTCAATCTATGATATCCTGTTTCTTGCTAGAAAAGTTAGCTTACGGTAGATAAAAATGTATTAAGAACCACTGGATATCAAGCAAGTTCTTGTACTAACCGTTCTTCAAAGACTGATTTAATTGTCATACTAAAATGTAGAATTATGATATTTAATTGTCATTTACTGTTAGATTTGGTTTGAATACACTACTCAAATCTGCTCATATTAAGCGTTTAATGACAAGTGGCGAATTCAAAAAGCGTGTCCCTCTTCTTCATAGTAAATTTAAAATCCAATTTATTCACTTGCGTCGCCGTTAAGAAAGCCCCCAACAATGGCATGACATTTGCTTGGTCAAATTGTGAGTACTCTTGTGTCGGCCGATTTAAGTAAAAACTAAATTAGAATTCAGAAAAAAATTACACTGAATTATAAATTCATGTTCAGTTTAGTCCCACATTTGTGGTTGTGAAAGCTTCTCGTTTCTAGACACAGTATAAGAAATACTGAGCAAGCTCGCTTCCGACCACAAGCATCACTGCATTTTGGAAAGAAAATTGCGAATTAGTCCGGTATCACAGAAATGGCGCAGAGAAGCACCTTTCAAGTTCGAGGCATTTACCTGGCTGAGAGACAGAGAGCAGAGATCGAGCGTCTCAGGGATACTCTCGGAGTTGCAGGAGTTGTTATCAATATTAAATCGAGGACTGTAACGTTTGAGCATGATTCAAACGTTACTGTCACCAGGATAGGTGTGTATGATAACTATTTGAGTTTTTATGGTTTTACTTTGGCTCTTATACTCAGAGTGGGTTTTTGTTTTGTAGAGGATCCCCTTGACCGCATAGGCCAGATTGGCTTTTTTTGTTTTGCAATGTAATTCCTTAGATCCCCTTCAAGGCCTCTGTGTACTGGGTTCCTGTACTGTCATATGCAGAAGTTCCATACATGATTTGAGCGGCACGGGCATATGCGAGAGCGGTCTCATGGGCTGTGTTAAAGTGCCGAGTCAGAGGCGCTTACCTCTCTCGGGCTCTCTTCTTTCCACCACCCATTTACCCCACGTACGGTGCCTCACGCCTCTGTAATTGTACTGCCCATTTTCAGGACCACCCTTTCCCTTCATACACCCTTTTGTCGGGTCCTTGTGAACTGCTCTTCTTCGTTTCATTTGCTTGCATGAATTCATGGGCTGTGATGAAAGCGCCGAGCCAGAGGTAAGCGGCTCTCTGATTGCCGCCGCCCATTTACCCCACATACGCTGCCTCACACCTTTGTAATTGTACTGCCCATTTTCGGGGCTGGGCTTAAACATCACACACTAAGCCTTTGACTGCTTAGGTGGATGTTTATGTGGGCCCCTCTTAACCCACTCTTCTCCTCGTTTCCTTAACCCAAGCGTGTTCTCAGCTACGATTTCCGTTTCCGTTTTCGTCGGACATTCCCCACGATCAATCAAAGTCCCGCGTAATATTTGGTCAATTCAAAACCCAGTTAAATTTTATTCCCGCGCAGTATTTGGAATTAGGTAGGGATAGTTGTGCTGTTTGAGTATTTCTACAGAGACTCGCAGATGTTCAAGCCCATCAGAAACAAAGATGACTGAAAGAGCCTCAAAATATTTTCTTCGTGGATTGCGAAAGCCCTTTGTATGATTGTATGGACTTCAACTAGATAGAGGACTGGCTGCTCTCTATCCATCGTCCATGCCGCCTCCAGATCCCCACAACAGCAAACACAAAAAAGGTGAAGAGGACCTCCTCCAAATCCATTTCTCGTTTACGCATTTTATCAGCAGGGAAAAGGTAACGGTTGAACAAAAGTCATCGGGTTAATTGCTTTTCTCGGCTGCCATAGATTGTTTCTTAGAGTAAAACTAGAGCAGCTGCTGCAGAATGGTCGAGTCAGGATCAGATTCAAAAAGATGCTTGTGATGGAGTCCAAACCAACAAGGGCAGCAATGCTAACAGTATATTCGTTGGACTCTTCAAAGGATTCCAGAAAAAACATTGAAATTTAGCTTTTCTCTTATGTAATGGTTTTGGCCAAGATAGACTAATCTGTTAAAAAAAAATATGGTTTTAGTTCAATGGAAATATGCCTAAATTTATTTTGCTATCAAGTGACATATTTCCTTTTTAAATTTCAATAATTTTTGCAGAATATTATTTAAATCAATTGTTTTGAATAAACAAATAACCTTCCATATTTCTTAGGCATCTTTTTCGCAGACTAGTTTCTTACTTTAGGAAATAAAATCATTTTATATAAATTTAAATTAAATGTAAATAAATTTATAATTTTGGTGCAGTCTTACATAAATAAAATTAAATTTAAATAAATTTATAATAAAATTTTGAGCACATTATTTTTATTTTATGAAATAAAATTATTCTTACATGAATATCAAATAATTTTTATAAAATTTATAATTATGTTTTAGGAGGAACATTTTTGTTTTAGAAAATAAAACCATTCTTATATAAATGTAAATTAAATCTAAATAAATTTACAATAAATTATACAAACATTTTTTTAACTAATAAATTAAATTTATATAAATTTGTTTGTGATTAGGAGGTATTATATTATAGATTAGTTATTTAATACAATGATTAGTTATTTCGATTAAAATTATAATTTTGTGGCATACATTTAAATAGTTATCTTCCTGTTTTGGTTTTGTTTCTCAAATGTAATCAAACACAAGTGTTCAAGTTATGAAGAAAGTTGATAAATTGCCAAAAGATGTACAAATGAAGAAGAAACCTATATTATATAAAAATATGATCTAATAGGTGCCAAAATTCTAATACCCCATTATGTAAAGTCAATAATTATAATTAAAATGGTTACAATATTCCCCTTCAAAGTAGACCTACTAAATTACTTGTAATGACCCCAATTATTTTTAGCTAGTAAAGACGCCTTCTTACACTCACTTACAATGGTCATAATATATTTCATAAAATAAATATTAATATGTTCCTCCATAAAACTAATGTTTTAACTCCTCATTGATTTCCTTTCATAAAATTTGTCATAATGCTATGTAACTCCTTCACATTTCTCTATCTTATAAATGAATATTCAATCAAAGAATAAGAAATATAACTAAATACATTGTAAGATGATTGAGACACATCAAACTATAATGAAGTTTTATCAATTAAAGTTTATCTATATGTGTACATTAGAAAATCATGATAATACATGTGATCATAATATTATAATGTAAATAATCTAACATGTGAGAATCCAATTGTAACTCCACTAAAATTACCATCATGAGCTCTTTGATGATATGAACACTATAAGGAGTAGGATTTGAAACATCATCTTAAATAAAAATATTTCCATCATTATCCTTTATTACTTGTGAAGGGCAATCATTATTTTTAACCATTACAACATTGTCTAGAATAAGAAAATTTGAGAATTTAACCATCAGATAAGCATGTCTTATGTAAGTTACCTTTAGATAAGACATCATCATTATATTTAATAAAATCATAAAATGAATCATAAATCCTAGATGTATCTATATAATTTAGTGCTAAGGCACTAGATGTATGTGGTTTTTTTCACAAATAATATAGGCATCAGAAACATGAGCTATATTATCATTACATAATAGAGAATTAATATCATCATGGAGGAAAGTAATATCAAGTGATAGAGAAAACATGCAATTCACATGACATATTAAAAAAATACATCATCATCATTATGTAGTTGTTATCATCATTATATTTAATAAAATCATAAAATGAATCATAAATCCAAGATGTATCCATATAATTTAGTGTTAAGGCACTAGATGTAATGTATATAATTTTTTTTATCACAAATAATATGTGCATAAAAAAAATGAGCTATATTATCATAACATAATAAAGAATTATTATCATCATGGAGGAAAGTAATATCAAGTGATGGAGAAAACATCCAATTCACATGACATATAAGAAATAATCATATATGTCATCATTAGTCATATTATGAAATGAGGGAAATGTGCTCAAATCCAAATCATCGTTAGAAGTCATGGAAATGATATGATCATCATTAAGCTCAACAAAATCATAATTGAGAATTAGAATTAATACAAAAATAATAAACAAAGGAACTAAGTACATCTATAATGGATGTTAAAGTAATGACAAAATCAACAAAAGATGAAAATATCACTTATCCAAAAAATTAACACCTCTAGATAATACACCACCAAAACTTGATAAGACTTGATATCATCAAGTACTAAAAATATCAAATGTTTAAAAAGTATAAGAACATAAAATCTCCTTGAGACATGCACAAATAAAAGCCAAAGGAAAGATTTTATGAGAATCCATGGTGATGAATATAGAAATTAATAAAAAATAATAAAGAAAGGTCATAATAGATCAAAACCATAGGTAAAGAGAAAGCTTAAGCAATGAGGATACAAATAAATTATAAATAAGAAAATAAATAAATATAGTCAAAATATCAAATTCAAAATAGAAAAGTGTGAAATAATAAAAAATTAAGGTTAAAACCTAAGGGGTTTAGGTTTTGAAATGTGGTGAGCATCTAGGGGACAACCAATAGGTGAGATACTAATTGCATAATGATGAATGAAATATAAAAAATGAAGGAAAAAAATAGAAAACTCTAAATAGATAACATATAATCTTAAAGGATAAGAAAGGAAGTTATAGACTTTCCAATTTATGTAGAGGAAAATAGCATTATCTCTACAAAAAAATAGAGGGGAATAGATTATGTTTGATATAACCATATTTGATATTTTAATATTATAGATATTTTATATAGTTGAGTAGATAGTTGATAGATGTGAGATTATCAAGATAGTAATTAAAAATGTCTTAAATTTATGTGGTAGGTGATTAAGGTTTATTTTACCTTAAAATGAGCTTTGCCTAATATGATGATATGGTAGAAGGATAAAAAATATATATGGTACTAGTTTAATGATCTAATGTATGATACAATCAAATCTTAAGTAGCTAACTGTTAGGGATAAAATCATATTAATGATTGTGTCTTATAAATCTCCTATCATGAACTATATGTGTGTACTCTTGTCTAGAGCATTAGTTGTTCTTTATTAATATAAATAATTTTCACTTGGTAATATCAAAAGTAAGGGAATAAGTTGGTGCTAAAGAGCACTATGGAGATTTCTATGCAAGTATTGAAGTAGTAGACATCCTTTATCCCTAGGCAAGCCCTATCACTAAATTGAAAACAAAAATAATAGTAAAAATTGGTTAGAAATTAATATTTTAATGTGTTAATATTAGTGAATATTAATGATATTTATCATGGACTACTAGTTTATTAATTCCATCCAATGTATGGTTATATTAGGGAGTATGCTTTGAATGTGTGCCATGGTAATTATGATGTTAATTAACACGGATAAATTAATATTTTCCTAATGTATTGATGATGGATGAATAGTGTTCTTACATAAAGGAAGAAAATTTATTCTCTTACTAATTTTTACTCAATTATCTTATGGTTTTATGATGATGGATAGTAATGAAATCCTAAGAATGTTAGTCTTCAAATGAATAAATCTAAAATTTAAATTTAGAGAATGATATTTCACCAATAATCCTATCTAGATGTGATTTTTTTAGGGTTATTAAAATAGTGAGTATTTGATGAACAAAGTTTTGAATGGGGAAAAGTGACATATCTAAGTGATGGATAAAGTTAAATCAATAAAAAAATAGTAAAATCATGTGTTGAAACCATGCATCCAATACATCAACCCAAAGTGGCGTAAAGCTAGAGTGGAAAATTATAGGGTATACATTTTTGTATAGTAGTTGTAGTGGAGAAAAGTGCATACTTCATTCTTTTTCCCTTTTCATTTATATTGAACTTTGGTATTTTTATAAATACATTGTCTATGTACTCAATTTCTTTTTTGTTCAAGATGTTCTTAATTCTAAACATATTCTCTTATTATTAATCTATCATTGTAGAAAAAATCTAGTCTATTTTTTTTACTTTCTAACAATCTATAATAGATAACATGTGTAGATCTATCTCACGATGAATACTTCCCATACAACCTAATCATCTTAATTGAAATTTAATTTCCAACTTTCTTCAACCAACCACTTATATGGATAATTTCATAATTATCATTCACCTTACATGCCAATATGTAAGATGTTAGTATTTGATCTTTGTTTTAGATTAATAAAATCCTACAATTATACAAGTTTGGATTTTTCTAAATATTTCACCAAGTTTCACCCTTAATGTGGTGATGATATGATTGATTTTTGAAAATATAATAAAATATATATTTTGTGAAATTTCTAAGGAAGTTTGGAGTTTGAGAGGTTTTAGCAATGTGGAGAAGTTTGGGGGAAAGCATTAGTTCCACAAACTACCACATACCAATTGTATCACTCCTCGATAACACATAAGATTACGAAAGGAATAACAACCTTTAAGATTAGAATTGCAATGTTTAGAAGTAACTTAGACTAAATCCACAATCTTAACTTATATTTTTTTGACATTTTTGCTTCATTCTAACTTTATTTCATTTTGGTTTTTCCACTCTATCCAAAAAGAGAACTCTATAATCTTTAGAATTTATGCTATATGTTTCATCATTTTCATTCCGTTTTTGTTGTTTCTTAATTTTTGTTATTTCTAATGCACTAATCATTATAATTTTTTAGTTGTGTTTGGATTTTATTACTACTTTAATTATATTTCTTGTAGGTTCATTTGTTCAAGCCTCAAATCTTACAAACTACTAACTTTTGGTCTTGTAAGATCATTTGTCAAAATTTTCTTCCCTAACATTAATTACACATTTAATTTGTGTTAAGGGAAATCAAAATTTATTTTCAAATTATTTTTTGTGCTAGTGATTTTTTTTTTGTATAATCTCCTCTCATGTGCCCTAGGGTGATCTTGAAGACCAAAAATAAATTTTACTTATTTTCTTATTTATTTACTTCTTTTTGTGAGTAAGTCACATATGCTCTTCCTTCATGTATTATACTTATCTTGATGATAAAAATTGGTCCCTTCATTTGTGCAACTTAAGAAATTTTCGTATGCTATTTCCTAACACTTATGAGTGACCTTGGAAACTAGAAAAACGCGCTCATTTTTTTCCTTTTTCTTAGGGGCCTATTGACCTTGGAAGTGACAACAATAATAAATCTAAACCCCATGATTTATCAAGGTATATAATTTCTAAGGATTAGTTATCATTTTGGTCCAAAATGGTATTCAAATTATAGTTTTCTAAGTGAAGGAGGAGAGGGGTTACCCTGTCAAACTAAGATATTAGATAGAACATGTGTTACATGGACTTGGGCCTCATGTACTTTTGGATATATAAATGACATTAGAAATAATTTTCTAGAAACATATTGTAGGAAATATTTTTGTAGTTTGTCACTTGCTATGCACACTAGTAAGTGGTTAGCCTCATGATGTTATGCACACCATAATTTTGGAAGTAGAATAGTAGGCTATGATTTGACTCTCTATTGTAGGATCCTCCATAATTAATGATTGAATATATTGAGTTTCATATATTTACAACCAAATCAAGAATAATTATGGGATCACAAGCCAAAGAATTCCACTTGACTAGTATAGTTTTTTGTCAAGTATTTTTCTTACCCCATCCACTTATGCAAAACCTATAAGAAAAAAAAAGAAAAGTGAAACTTAGCCCAATAAAATAAGATTCATGGACCTCTTCTTCGATGAGTTATTAACCAATGAAAAACCTATTTGGAAGTAATGGTGATGATAGCCTCGTGGATATAGATGAATATGATGATGGTGATGATAACCTCATGGATATAGATGAATGTCATGATGATGATAAACTTATGGATTGATATAAATATCCAAAAAGCCACAAAATATTTCTTAATAGTAGACAAGGTTGTGCCTAACTAGATCACTTCTTACTTCAAAAAAAATATGCCATGGTTATGTACTTCATAAGCATAGGAACTAAGCTTCCCCCAAATTATAAACTTCAACACTTAATTAAATGGAACATTTCAAATCAAGTGCTAAGAAAAACTAATCCTAATCTATCAAATCATGTACATTCTGACCCATCAATCTATATACATCCTATTTCATCAAACCATAAAAATATTATTTCATTAAACCACCCAAATCCTTATCCATAAAAAATCTATCAACCAATATATATCCTAACTCATCAACCTATATAAATCTTGATCCATACAAAAATGTGAGGGGTAAAATATATAAGAGAAATGAGGAAAATGCATAAAAAAGCTACAAATCTAAATTACACCCAAACACCTTAGATAAAAATAGAATCTTCTTAATCACTAAATCTAAAATGGAAGAGAGGATTTAAGAGTTTTACATGTTGCATCACTAGCTAGATACCCAAGATCCCACGTGAACTGTAAGAAAATGAAATATGTATTATCATTGAATGGCTTTAAGGAAAATTTTAACCACATTAGGGAGTGCAACACATATGAAAAAAATTAAGTACATGTGTTTTCTATGGGTAAATGCTATATCTATTGCTTATTCCTAAATGAAAATTGGGAAAGTGTGTCTATGGACTTCTTGAAAAAAATTCCCTACATGGTAAATATAGTAAGGATTATATCTATGTTGTAATGCATAGACTAATTAAATATGCATGGTCATTTTCTATTCCTATAGAATTCAATGCACAACAAGTGAAAAAATTATTTGTTAGAGATGTGTTTAGGCTACATGGTTTACTTAAAATAATTATTATAAGTGATAATGATAGTATTGACCTCACTCCCTAGATTAAGGAGGGTTGAAGAATACTTAAGAAACTAAGACACATGTCAACAAGTAGCCTAGGTCAAATGGTCACACCTTGGAAAATGTTGTTACAAGACTGCCCATCATATGCCCCTTAGAATGTCTTCATTTATGATATTATACAAGCTTATGATACTTCATCTTTCATTAATTTAGTATTCATAGGTAGTAGAATGTCACTCATATGCATATTAAATGTCATCATTGATATAAGGATGATGAAAACAAGAGATAGAGTCATCACAAGATATTGGTTTCATTAGATCATGAGCCTACCTACAAAGGATGCATATTAGGAAGTATAAAAAATTCCATGATCTTAATTTGTATTGTTTGTGAGTAAGAAATTTCAAGAAGGCCAAACTTGTAATATTTCATATTTAATTTTTTTATTAGACCAAAAAAATCATTCTCATTTTTCCTATGGGCTAAGTGGAAATTACTAGGGAAATATTTGTAGTTCTTGACCTTTCAAATTAGTAATTATTTCTCAAAACCTATGAAATAGGTCAAGTAAATAATAAAATTATTAATTAAGAGTATTTTTAAAAATGGGGTATGTAAATTCATAAAGAAAGCATAATGAAACCATTGTGGAATGCATCATCTACAATATGATAGATTATAAGATAGAAAAATATGAACGAGTTAGAGAGCATTATGAAAAAAATTATGAGAGGAAATCAATGAGGAGTTAAAACATTAGTTTTATGGAGGAACATATTAATATTTATTTTATGAAATATATTATGACCATTGTAAGTGAGTGTAAGAGGGCATCTTTACTAGCTAAAAATAATTGGGGTCATTACAAGTAATTTAGTAGGTCTACTTTGAAGGGGAATATTGTAACCATGTTGATTATTATTGACTTGATATAATGGGGTGTTAGAATTTTGACACCTATTAGATCATATTTCTATTAAATATAGGTTTCTTATTTATTTGTGCATTTTTTGTCAATTTATCAACTTTTTTCGTAACTTGAACACTTGTGTTTGATTACATTTGATAAACTAAACCAAAATAACTATTTAAATGTATGCCGCAAAATTATAATTTTAATCCAAATAACTAGTCATTGTATTAAATAACTAATTATAATACCTCCTAATCACAAACAAATTTATATAAATTTTTAATTTATTAGTTAAAAAAAATGTTTGTATAATTTACTATAAATTTATTTAGATTTAATTTAAATTTATATAAGAATGGTTTTATTTTCTAAAACAAAAATGTTCCTCCCAAAACAGTATTATAAATTTAAATAAATTTATTTGCTATTTATGTAAGAATAATTTTATTTCATAAAATAAAAAATAATGTGCTCAAAATTTTATTATAAATTTATTTACATTTAATTTTATCTATGTAAGAATGATTTTATTTCTTTATGAAATGGTCTGCACCAAAATTAAAAAAATTGTTACATTTAATTTAAATTTATATAAAATGATTTTATTTCCTAAAGTAAGAAAATAGTCTGCCTAAAAAAGTCTAAGAAATACGGAAGATTATTTGCTTATTCAAAACAATTGATTTAAATAATATTCTGCAAAAATTATTGAAATTTAAAAAGGAAATATGTCACTTGATAGCAAAATAAACTTAGGCATATTTCCACTGAACAAAAGCCGTATTTTTTTGTTAACAGATTAGTCTATCTTGGCCAAAACCATTACATAAGAGAAGAGCTAAATTTCATATGTTTTTCTGGAATCCTTTGAAGAGTCCAACGAATTTACTGTTAGCATTGCTGCCCTTGCTGGTTTGGACTCCATCACAAGCATCTTTTTGAATCTGATCCTGACTCGACCATTCTGCAGCAGCTGCTCTAGTTTTACTCTAAGAAACAATCTATGGCAGCCGAGAAAAGCAATTAACCCGATGACTTTTGTTCAACCGTTACCTTTTCCCTAATGATAAAATGCGAAAACGAGAAATGGATTTGGAGGAGGCCCTCTTCACCTTTTTCGTGTTCGATGTTGTGGGGATCTGGAGGCGGCATGGACGATAGATAGAGAGCAGCCAGTCCTCTATCTAATTGAAGCTCATACAATCATACAAAGGGCTTTCGCAATCCACGAAGAAATTATTTTGAGGCTCTTTCAGTCATCTTTGTTTCTGATGGGCTTGAACATCTGCGAGTCTATGCAGAAATACTCTCAAACAACAAAACTATCCCTACTTAACTCCAAATACTGCGCGGGAATAAAATTTAATTGGGTTTTGAATTGACCAAATATTAGGCGGGATTTTGATTTGACCGCGGGAATGTCCGACGAAAACGGAAACGGGAAAAAGTAGCTGAGAACACGCCTGGGTTTAGGAAACGAGGAGAAGAGTGGGTTAAGAGGGGCCCACATAAACATCCACCTAAGCAGTCAAACGCTTAGTGTGTGATGTTTAAGCCCAGCCCATTTTCGGACCGTTCTTTCCCTTCATACACCCTTTTGTCCAGCCCTTGTGAACTGCTCTTCTTCTTTTCATTTGCTCGCATGAATTCATGCGCTGTGTTGAAAGTGCCGAGCCAGAGGCGCTTACCTCTCTCGGGCTCTCTGATTTCCGCCGCCCATTTACCACACGTACGCTGCCTTACACCTCTGTAATTGTACTGCCCATTTGTGGGACCGGCCTTTCCCTTCATACACCCTTTTGTCGAGCCCTTGTGAACTGCTCTTCTTCTTTTCATTTGCTCGCATGAAGGTGCTGTGTTGAAAGTGCCGAGCCAGAGGCGCTTACCTCTCTCGGGTTCTCTGATTTCCGCCGCCCATTTACCCCACGTACGCCGCCTCACACCCCTGTAATTGTACTGCCCTTTTGCGGGACCGCCCTTTCCCTTCATACACCCTTTTGTCGGGCCCTTGTGAACTGCTCTTCTCCGTTTCATTTGCTCGCATGAATTCATGGGCTGTGTTGAAAGTGCCGAGCCAGAGGCGCTTACCTCTCTCGGGCTCTCTGATTTCCGCCGCCCATTTACCCCACGTACGCTGCCTTACACCTCTGTAATTGTACTGCCCATTTTCGGGACCGCCCTTTCCCTTCATACACCCTTTTGTCGAGTCCTTGTGAACTGCTCTTCTTCCTTTCATTTACCCCATGTACACTGCCTCACGCCTCTGTAATTGTACTGCCCATTTTCAGGAAATATAGATAAAAAAAATTCAGTATAAAATTTATACAATTTGTAATTTGTAGTATAATATTTATAATAATTTATCTTGTTGTATTGGTTATTTCTGCTACAGAAAATGCATTGAGAGATTTACGCTTGAATCCCTCTCTCACCAGGCCAGCTGTATATGTCTGATGTAACAGCTAGCGTCCAGAGCTATGGTAGGCCACTGTTATTAATCTTGGAACTAAATTAGTTTTTAATTGATATATAATGTATTGGTTTCTGTTATAGAATTTTATGATTGTTGACTGCCGTTTTAGGTTATTGTCAACCATTTGCGGCGTATTTATGTTTTTTTATTGCTTATTGTGCAGGAAGGAATCTCTGATGAGTATTGGACTGCACCTGAAGCGTTTTTGTTAGGTAGTTGATATCACATAAAGAAAATGAGGCAGTTTGCTCTGCTGTGTCTTACCTATTATAATCTTTCATTTACTTATTGTACAGTTACAGATCAGATTTTCTGAAACGCTGGTCAAATTTATTGATTTATATTGTTTAATAAAAGTGATTTTTTTCAGATAAAATATATCCAATCTGCTTTTTGGGCAATGATCTCTGGATAGATACAACTTTGTTATAAAGGGAAAATTCAATTCGTACAATTCTAAAATGCACGCCCAATGATGGCCCATTCATTGTCAAGTTATGTGGTTAAGAATTTGCTTTTTCAATGAGAGTCGATTCATTCCCTTTCAAAGTCAGAGAATATTCTGTCGTGAAAATCTAGGTCGTAACTGAATCACAATGACATCACAAATGGCACAAAGACATTATGATTTGTCTTTGTCGAGCACGTCAAAGGTTCAGAGGACCAATCTTCTATCACAGGGTATTTCAGCTATTTTCACGGAGGGCCATGCCAAATCCACTATAATGTCTTTTTATTTCTTTGTATTTTTTACTTTGTTAATAAAAGCTTTTATAATTCATATTTCTTTGTATTTTTTACTTGTATTTTTTCTTTGTTAATAAAAGTTTTTATTCCAATAAAAAAAAATCTACTATAAAAATAAAACTCTTTTTTTTCAATCTGCTATACCTAACTCATAAAATAGTAAGATTTTTTTTTCCTATTGAACAAAGCGGAAATAATTACAATGTAAAAAACTACAGTTCAGGAAGCAATAGACAATTCACAAGGAGTTTATATAACCATATGAGTAACAAAGAATTCTTCAAGTGGATCCATTTAAAAGAATATGGGTTCTCCTCACAAATTGTTGTAAAATATAAATTAGAAAAATATTTTTTTAATAGATTAAACAATTTTCTTGGAATGTAAGCAACACAGAAATTGTTCTATAAATATCTTGTCCACGTGGCATATCAACAAATATCTAATAACTTTCAAATACTTACTCCATTTAAACTTTAATAATAAAAGTGTATTATTGAAAAAAAAAAATCTAAAAATTCCTAAAGGTGGGAGTCACACGTTAGACAATGAAATCAAATTAAACTAAACTAAATTGTATGCACTTCAAATTTCTAACTAAAATATATATTTTAATGTATGCGATAATTGTATTTTAATGTATGTGATCCTAGTGAAAACTATTTTTGATAGGCATATTATTGGCGTTTACAATTTTTTCCTTCGTACAAATCATTGTTTTAAAGGCTATGTGAATTCAATGATAAAATATGCGTGGACAAGGGGAAAACCCCCAATTGTCGTTCATGATCCAATTGTTGTTTACTCCTTGTTCACCTAACCCCCAATAACCGTTTACATTTTAGTCATTACATTGTTTTAATTATGCCAATAAAAATTTACAAATTACACCAATATATGTTCACTACTGAATGTGTAGTTGACCAAAAAAATTAAACACATTGAAAACTATTGAAAACTATTGAAAACACTTTAAATTTTGTGGTTTTTTTTGGTTGTCTAAATGAACAGGTATGGTGAAGTGGTAAAGATGTAGGGGACGGAGGTTTAAAAACACCCTTTTTGAGCACCTTTCGCTTTACGGGGTCTACAAGGTGCGTTTTAAATACCTAGAAGCCAAAATTTTCTTTTTAAGGTCCTAACTCGCTTACGAAGAAGCCCAATTTTTTTTTTTGAAATCGGACCTATTTTGCACTCTGCACAAATGCACGAAGTTATCCTTGACAACTACTGGTACGTTTCCCCTATTAAAAATAAATGAATAAATATTTTTCCTTCTCAATATTTTTTACTTAGAAATTGTAATGGTAAAATTTTTATATTTATATATTTATATATTTTTGGTTTATTTTAATTAGAATATTTAAATGTAAAAATAGATTTGTAAGTCATTTATTTTTATATGAAAATTGATATTATTTCAAATTTATTTTATCATTATTTATTTTTGAAAAAAAAGTTTGGATTATTAGATTTTTTATTCATCTTAGACGTTTAGATGTTTGGGTGTGGATTTGACTTTTAGTCATTTTATATGTGCAAATTTGAAACATAAAATTCAAAGTTTAAATTAAAATCTCACCAACATTTTCACTATAGCCATTATGATTCTATTTAAGGCACAAGTGTGTGCATTTATTCTATGTTGTTGCATTTTAGAATATTTGTCATTCATTTAGAAATTATAAAAGATTATCAAGAAGCATTATCATAGAGCATTCACAATACATCTAGAACAACAATAACAAAGCATACACCATGTTAAGTCTTCCTACTTAACCTTATAAGGAGGATATTATAGGTTATCTAATCTACAAAAATTTCAAGATAGTAATAGTATGTAAAATAACACTTTAGAAAGAACCAAGATAAAGAATAAGAGAATAAGCATGAGAAAAAAAATAGATAACATTGATATACCTTAAGAAAACACTTTTAGTAAAAATCCTAATCTTTGAAGGATATTATAGGTTATCTAATCTACAGAAATTTCAAGATAGTAATGGTATGTAAAATAACACTTTAGAAAGAACCAAGATAAAGAATAAGAGAATAAGCATGAGAAAAAAAATAGATAACATTGATATACCTTAAGAAAACACTTTTAGTAAAAATCCTAATCTTTGAAGGATATTATAGGTTATCTAATCTACAGAAATTTCAAGATAGTAATGGTATGTAAAATAACACTTTAGAAAGAACCAAGATAAAGAATAAGAGAATAAGCATGAGAAAAAAAATAGATAACATTGATATACCTTAAGAAAACACTTTTAGTAAAAATCCTAATCTTTGAAGGATATTATAGGTTATCTAATCTACAGAAATTTCAAGATAGTAATGGTATGTAAAATAACACTTTAGAAAATGTGTTGGTGATTAGGAGAGATGGTGCTCTGCAACGGTCATGGCGGTAAGCAACGGTCGAAAAAGTTTAGGAATGGAAGTAGCGGTTGTGGGGGTCCCAACGCGAGCAGATCTGGGGATCTAGAACATGTCTGGAGGCAAGACCGCTGGGCCCGACCACAGAATCATGTCACGCACGGTCGCCTTTCTGTGGGCAGGGGTCACGGGTATCTTCAGAACAAGATTGCGGGACCTCGTTATCAGAATGAAGAAAAACTCAGGCAACAGTTTCCATCTTGGCCGAGCAGAACAACTCCAAATAACCCTACCTATAGAAATGGGAAGGGCGGAATGGAATGGCAAAAAAAGTATTCGTCCAAGGTATGGGAGGAAGTCAGGGAAGAAAGCCCAAAGGAAGAACAGGACAAGCAAGTTTCTTCCATGTCCAAAGAAGTTAAAAGTGGAAGAACCAAAGTCGTTATCAGCTCCTCGATTTTGCAAGCGGAAGTCCTGAGGCTTGAAAAGGTGGGTCTGATTGGAAAGTGGTTTGGGAAGAATCTAAACTGGGATTATTTAGTGAGCTGGTGGAAAGAACGGTGGGGTGAGGAGCTGCAGTTTAAAATGCTCCAAAATGATTTTTTCTTAGTTGTTTTCCCATCCTGCACTATCAGAGATAAAATAGTAAATGGAGTTTGGGTGCTCGATGGCTGCGGATTTTATTTAAGAAAGTGGTCTATAGGTTTCGACCCTTCAACCCATGAAATGGAATATATTCAAGATTGGTACAGCTTACCAAATCTCCCACAGGAGTACTGGGTGCCCTCCATTCTTGAGGAAATTGCAAATTAGTTGGGCACATTTGTGTGTGCAGAAGAAAGGAAACTGGCGAAGAGAAATCAAACCTATGTGTGCATCTATGTAGAAAACACTATGGAGAGACAGTTCTGGAGTGAGATTGAGCTCATCACAAATTATGGAGTTAGGGTTCAAAAATTAGCAAGAGACTCTCTAATGCGTAATAACCTGGTACGAACGCTAGGTTGTAGATCCAAGAATGAAGTGGCAGGTAAATCCAGCTTGGTGGAAACTCCCTCAGCAAACCTTCGAACAAAGGTAAGAATCCAAACCGAAGCTCCTAAATCACCAAAGCAAGGGCGTGAAAAGTCACTGACAGAGGACTCTAGGGTCTTCCCAAAAGCAAACAGTGCCAATGGGGTCCCCATGGGGGGAGCCACATTAACTGGGACTATATTTCCCTCCCCCATGGATGAAGTTGCAAATAGAAATTTCACTCAAGAAGAACAGGCAGAGAAGAGGGTCCAGTTCGAAGAGTTAGACGACAAAATCTCAGAAACCTTAGATCTTATTGGGGATAGTGGTATGAATGTGGAGCTCGACTCTCTGATTGAAGTAGGAAAGGAACTTGTGGAATTAGCAGAGGCAGCTAAATCAAGGACTGGTTCGCTAGAAGTGGGTTTTAGTCTGGCTGGATTGGAGGATTATTGGGAATCAGACGATCAAGCCACAACAGAATTGCAAAGCCCACAAACAGGAAGGAAGCGGAAGCTAGCAGAGGATCTGCAGGCAGCGAAATCTCGTTTAGGTATTCACAGAAGGGACATCCTCAAATTAACTCCAGATTGTGGGGAACAAAAAAAGAGGGGTAGAATCCCTAATCAAGAAAAAAGAAAGATGGACGGGGAAGCCAATGGGCAAAAAAAAATAGACACTATGATAAAAGTAGGGAAGGATGGAGCCCTTCCTGAACAGCAATGAAAATCTTAACCTGGAATGTTAGGGGCTTAAATGCCCCTAACAAGTGGAACCTAATAAGGCGCCACATTGAAGTGTGTCAAGCAGAAATTTGTCTCCTTCAAGAAACGAAATTAGATAAGTCGGATCTGGAAAAATTTGAGAAAAAGTTAAGATACTGGAAATGGATTGGTTCAGAAGCTGAAGGTGCTTCGGGAGGCTTACTGATTATTTGGAAACCTCAGTCAATCTATTTGGAGGCTTTGAAGATTAGTAGGCACTGGATGGTGTGCAAGGTAAGAAGCTTAACCTCGAACCTTCAATTCAATTTAATAAATATTTATGGCCCTTTGTTGAGCACTCAGAAAAAAGTAGTTTGGCAAGAGCTGGATTTTGTTTTGCAAGATTTGCACCAAGAATGTAGTTTTGTAGGAGGGGATTTTAATGCCATTCTTAAGAAGGAGGATAAGTTAGGAGGAATTGGAAAAATTCTACAGTCTCAAAAAGACTTTTGTGATTTCGTGGAGAGAAATTCTCTTCTGGAAATTCCCACAGGCAATGGCCTTTTCACTTGGTCAAACCGAAGGAAAGGGTTTGGAAGTATTGCGGAAAAATTAGATCATTTTTTCTTCAAAGGAAACTTGGGCTCCTTTCCCTTTTCTCTAGAAAGCAAGATAAACTCTGGCACTGGTTCGGATCATCTCCCAGTGCAATTGCATATTACTGGTGAGATGAGTTCGATCAGATGCCCCTTTAAATTTGAAATGATGTGGTTTAAGGACCCAAATTTGCTCGAGCTACTTGAACAATGGTGGAAGGAATGTTCTCCAGGTGGCTCAGGTCTTTTTAATATAGTCACAAAGTTAAAATACCTAAAGCAGCATCTCAAACAATGGAATAAAGAGAGTTTCAAAAATATTTTCAGCGAGAAAGAGCAAACGGAGGCAGAATTAAGTTCCTTAGCAGACGAAATCATGAAGAAGGGTATGAATGAAGAGTGCTACATGAAAGAAAAAGATTTATCCAAAAAGTTGAATGACATCCTCTCCAAAGAAGAATTTTTTTGGCGTCAAAAATCCAGAGAAGTTTGGTTAGAAGCTGGGGATAGGAACTCAAAATTTTTTCACAACTCCACAAAGGCTCGTAGAGAATTCAACAGAATCACGTGTTTGTATGATGGGGATGGAAGAATGCTGGAAGAAGTAGAGGAAATCAAGACTTCTGCAGTCTCTTTTTTTCAGAATTTACTTAACGATTGGGAAGGTTCAAACTGGCTAGCGCAGAAGGCTTCTCTGCAAGCTATTCCGAAATTGGTTTCACAAAATCAAATGCAAGCAATGAATGCACAATTCTCTGAAACGGAAGTAAAGGAGGCTACCTTTGGGATGTAGCCTGAGAAGGCTCCAGGACCAGACGGGTTCCCAGCTGGTTTCTTCCAGAAATGCTGACACTTTATGGGAAAGGATATTTGGGAAGCTATAGAAGATTCTAGACTTAATAACAGGGTTCTAAAGGAAGCAACTAATACCC
Organism: Sequoia sempervirens; assembly: GCA_007258455.2. Taxonomy (NCBI): domain Eukaryota; kingdom Viridiplantae; phylum Streptophyta; class Pinopsida; order Cupressales; family Cupressaceae; genus Sequoia; species Sequoia sempervirens. The sequence goes on along the minus strand of VDFB02000363.1, from coordinate 82,663,791 downwards.
TAATTGCTCTAATTCCAAAAAAAGAGAAACCTGACAGATGGGAAGACTTTCGCCCAATCTCGCTTTGTAACACGATATACAAAATATTGGCTAAAGCTGTAGCTAACCGTCAAGAAAATTCTTCCCACTATTATCTCTGAAGAACAAACAGGTTTTGTTCTTGGGCGTTCTATCCTAGATGGGGTGATCATTGCCCAAGAATTCATTCACTCAATTCAAAAATTAAAAAAAGTAGGAATGATGTTGAAGCTGGATATTAAAAAAGCGTATGACAGAGTAAACTGGAGATTTCTTTTTAAAGTAATGGAGGCTTTTGGTTTTCAAAAGGAGTGGTTGAATTGGATCTTTGGTTGGGTAGCCTGCCCGCGTTTCTCAGTACTGGTAAATGGTTCTCCGGAAGGTTTCTTCACTGCTTCAAGAGGGCTGAGACAGGGCGACCCTCTTTCTCCATTTTTATTCATAATAATGATAGAAGCATTAGGAAGATCGATTGAAAATGCAAAACGGTCAGGGGAGATACAAGGTTTGCAAGTCACCAGCAGCCTTCCCAATATTACTCATCAATAATTTGCAGATGACACAATGCTATTTGGCGAAGCATCGGCAAAAGAGGCGCAAAGGTTAAAACTATTGCTCGAGAATTTTTCTAGGGCTTCAGGTCAAGAAGTTAGTAAGGCTAAATCAGAGGTTTTCTTCTTCAATACAACTTGTCCAAATGAGGTACTAATATTGAGGATTCTAGGGTTCAAAAGGGGGCAATTGCCTTGCAAATACTTGGGCCTCCCATTAGATAAAGGCATCAAAAACAATAATGCTTGGAGCTCAATAGTGAGCAAATGTAAAGATAGAATTTCCTCATGGAAGAATAGATGGCTTTCTTGGGCTGGGAGGTTAACTCTGCTGAAATCAGTCATTTCAGCCTTGCCAGTATACCTGATGTCCTGTCTCCAGTTAAACAGCGGTGCAAGCAAAGATCTAAATAAAGTGATGAGAGACTTCTTTTGGAAAGGAAGCTCTGAACAAAAAAAAATCCCTCTTATTAACTGGCAAAAGGTTTATGATAAGAAGGAAAATGACGGTTCTAGGCTAAGAAACGTTTTAAAAAAAAACAAAGCGTTGGGGGAAAAATTGGCTTGGACAATCCACTCTAGGCCAGATCTCAAATGGGTTAAGATCGTCAGGGCAAAATATCTAGAACCCGATCCAAATTATTATTTTTATGCAAACACTCTCCCTTCTGGGTCACGAATTTGGAATTTCATTAAAAGTTGCAGAGATTTGATTACAGATTTTGTTACATGGGAGGTGAAGGAGGGGCAGGAGGCCTTATTCTGGGATGATTCATGGGAAGGGTTCCTAGTCTTAGCAGCCATGCCTGAACTCTCAAATATAATGGAACAGACTAAACAATCCTGGGGTTTAAAAGTCAGAGATTACTTTGTTCTTGAAGATGTGTCAGACGGTAGTTTTGTGAAGTGGAAATCGGTGTGAAATTTGAATGTGGGAAGTCATGAAATGGATTTATTTGAACGCGTTATGGAAGCACGGAGGATCTGGGTCAGAAAAGGGGTAGATAGTATTCGTTGGGATGCTGCTTCAAATGGTGTCTATTCGACCAAAGTTGGTTATAACATGTTAACTTATTAGGACTCTACTGCAAAACTTCCTATAAATTTGTGCTGGAATAAGGTCTGTCTCCTGAAAGCAGGGCTATTCACCTGGGCCGCTGCCCAAGGCCGAATACTGACAGGGGATCGGTTTTTGAAGATGGGTTACCTTGGTCCAACTAGGTGCCCCTTGTGCAAGAAAGCAGAGGAGAGTGTGAATCACTTACTTTTAAGTTGCAACTTTACTTATCAAATGTGGACTTGGCTGTGCGCTAAACTGAAATGGTCAACTGTTTTTCCAAACAATTTGCTTGAATGTCTAATTTCGTGGCCAAGCAATAGGCATAATGCCATCTTTGGTGATTTATGGGTAATGAGTCCTTCCATCCTCCTTTGGGAAGTCTGGAAGGAACATAATAGACGCTTATTTCAGGATAAAGAATTATCAATCCCAAGGCTACAGTGCAAGATAGAGGCTTGCATCATTGAACTTTTTAACTCTCAACTACTGGTGAAACAGAGGAAATCCAATTTTACTAAATGGGATGCCTGGATTTTGAAACAATGGTTTGGTATCAAGACCCCTCCCGTGGCTTGTTCAGATGGTGCAGCTTCTTCGGAACAACACAAATTGATACAATGGCTCCCTCCCGAACCAGGTTGGACCAAATTAAATTTTGACGGAGCCTCAAAAGGTAATCCGGGTCCGTCAGGTGCAGGGTGCATAATCAGAACCAACTCTGGTGCGGTTATTGGTAAAATTGCTCAACCTCTTGTTGATGGTACGAATAATGCGGCTGAGTTTCAAGCTCTTGTACTTGGTCTTAAATTCAGTAAAGAATTAGGAATTAAAAGGCTGGTCATTGAAGGGGACTCTTCATTAGTTATTAATGCTTTGAGGTCAAGACAGATTCATAACTGGAAATTAAGGGTATATTTGGAAGTGGCCATGGAACTGATGGATTGTTTTGAACAAGTGATGATAAATCATACCCTAAGGGAAGGCAACAAGGAGGCAGACCTCCTATCTAATTTAGGGGTTACTGGTCCAGGATTTAAAGAATGTTTTCTTTAGCTGTGCTCAGCGGGCGGATGGGTGGGTCCCTCCCCAGCCTCTCCTTTGACACCTAAAACTGAGGGTGTGAGATGGCTATGCGACGGAGGGAGAGGATGCTGAGGCAACACATACATGTCATTCTTGGATATTCTGAGTTCGCAGAAGGAATGTTGGCCACCTTAATGAGGACGGCTCGTTCGAAGCAGAGCTTTAATGATTGTCAGAAGGTAAGTTGGGCTTTGTTTCAAGTCTGTCATTTGGTGACACATCAAATACGGCAACCCTTGACAAGACTTCAGTGTAGACGGGTGGCGACTCACTTCACTAGAAGTGATTATAGTTAATGGTGCTCGGATTGCGTCCGTAGCCCTCCTTCATAGCGAGGATGTGAAGATCGTCCTTTCATAATTTCGGCATTTGTGCGATGGCCAAGCGGATTCTCACGGGTTTAATTTTGGATCCGTTATATTCATTCCGGTGTTTGGTTTTTGTATTCTGGTTTTGTTTTTCTTTGGTGCAGGGTGTAGCTGTTATCATGGAGGGGTCGAAAAAATTGAAGTTCACCATTCATATTTCCTTGGATGGTTTGGAATGCTTTGGTGTGGACACGCCGGTTTCTCTGGTCGCCACGGAGTGACAAATAGCTTTTAGGGAAATCTCAGATCAAAGGTTGAAACAAATTTTGCTCGAGGATGACCCTGTGTTACTGGTCGCAGTTAAGATGGTTCTGGGAAATGAACACTTGCATCGAAAGGAATATGCCAGAGACAATGCTCACATTTCCTCGCGTTTTCTTGCAGTTTTATTGGACCTGGAAATCCCGAAGAAGGTGGCGCGGGAACTAATGGAGCGCTTGTTCCGTGTGGACTTACTCGGTGGCTTGGAAGATACGTTGAAGGCGGCCCTTCTGGGTAAAGGTATCCCGCGCCTGGCTAATTTTCCTCTCTTATGGCATTCGGAGGAAGCTGTCAAGGTGTATCCCTTCCTCCTTGATCTCAAAGGGCCAGCTTTAACTTGCCACCGGAAGCTCGCGGACGTGGCTGTGGAGTTCCTGAAGTGCAAATTAATGTTGGTGCCGATGGAGGGTATGGATTGGCTGGAGGGCTTTATTTGTTTTGCGGAGGTCAATGGTTTCTTGTAAGGTGGTTCAGTGTCATAAATCTCTAATGGCCATTTTTTGTAGTCTTTGCATTTTTTGGCTGCCTTGTTCATATGGGGGGTGGATCGGTCTGTTAATCCTCGGCTCTGTTTCAAGTTTTATCGGGTTGTTGCATGCTCGGGTTTGGGGTTCTTGGTTTTGAGTTTGTGGTTGGGTTGTCATCTTGCCCACTAGTGATGGTGGTCGGTTTTCCTGCGTAGCAGACGATTGTAAGCTTTTTCCTGTTCAATATAATATTTTTATCGTGCGTATCAAAAAAAAAAATAACACTTTAGAAAGAACCAAGATAAAGAATAAGAGAATAAGCATGAGAAAAAAAATAGATAACATTGATATACCTTAAGAAAACACTTTTAGTAAAAATCCTAATCTTTAAAGCACCAAACCAATGTAATATCAACAAAATTATTATTTATAATACATTATCAAGCTTAGAGCTCCCAAGAGATTAACACACTCAACTCTAAAGGAATTTTAGTATCATAATATAGGAAATATGATGTTTGATCTCTATCCCAAGCACTCATTATATAGTCCAATTAGACATAGGAAACCAACAATCGTTTTCCATAAATCACGTACCAAAACCAGTCCAAAATGTGCACCAAGGTCTCATGGTCAAAGTCAAATGTGCCACTCCAAGGGAGTAGCCTCCAAAATAGAATGTAACTCTTATTTTCGGTTATTTTGACCATCATGAAAAAATATGTCATAAGTAACCTTCAGGTATTCCTCCATTCAAGCATTGATTATTTTTATACACTCTTACACGTTATCCCAATTCCAATGTCCCTCCTTGGTCTTGGTCTTCTTGACTATTTTTAGCATATTCCTTACACCTTTTACATTGTCATAACTTGTCATATATGACCACTCACACTAATTTATTCTCATTAAACATTCAAAATATGCTCCATGACAAGTGTAACAACTTTTCATAATGTTGGTCAAGATTTTGATGTCACCTCCCTATTACATGCTCTTACACATAATAAAACCTATCATATCTAACTCCCTTCATGATGAACTTACACACACCACAAGATTTTGACACATGGCCTTGAATCCATGCCATCTTAAAGTGAGTCTCCTAACTCATCATGGGAAAATAAAACTCACTAAAAGATTAAATCTAGTAAGCCTCCAAGTGGGATACCCACTCTCCACAATAAGACAAAATAGTAAGTGCATAGGATATATATCAAAATGAACATTGCAAATACAAGACTGAGACAAAATCCAAGTTACAAGAGTAAACTAAAAAAAAACAACATTGAAATCTAACTACTATGAGTTGAGAGGCCCATAGACTCATTACACCACTTCAAATATTTATGTTCACATGCTTTGTCAAAGAATAGAGACAATATTCATCAAAGTGTTAACCTTATTCAATATCACCTTCCCATCCTCCACCATGATAGAAATAAAATGGTACTAGACATCAATATGATTTTTCCTCACATGGAAAGTCAAGTTCTTTTCTAAATAAATGACACTCTAACTATCACATAGAACTTTAATAGTTCCTACATCTAGCCGTCCATTAGTACATAATATCTTAAGCTAAGTTCCTTCTTTACAAGCATGAGTACCTATCATATTCTCTACTTCAATAGTAGACAAAGTGACCATATATTAAACCACTTACTCATCCAACTAATGATACCACCAAAAAAATAGAAATATATCCATTCATAGATCTTCTACTATTAATGTTAATAACTCAATAAGAGTCCACTTATCCATGAATAAAAACCAAATGTTTGATCCTTGTAGGATAACCATGATAACATAGAGGACTTACATCACAAATATTTGAAGATCGTCTTTAATACATCCCAATGTGCTAATCTAGGATTAGTCTAAAATTAATTAAGGACTCTCATTTTGGTAATGTCTAGTCTTGTGTAGATCATGACATACATCAAATTTCCTACAACACTAACATAAAGAATGTTGATAATACCCTTCATCTCACTAGGATATTTTGGACACTAGAATCAACTAATAATTTCATTCCCATCATAATAGAAACACACAACAATTTTTATCATGCTAAATATCTCCAACATTGAGTTCACATAAGTTTACTCTCACCTAATAATAGATTTTGTATCTCTCTCTTCTCATATCCATCCTAAAGATGTGCTTAGATGTCCCTTAATAATTATTTCAAACTATGCTAAAAATTGAGACTTCAAATAATAAATCAAACTCATCTCATTACTAGAAAATAACATGTCATCACCATACATTACAATAATTAGAAAATGATCACCATCTAACTTGTATTAAATGCAATGATCTAATTTGGATATCATAAATTCCAAAAGTTAACACAAAGGAAACATATTTTTGGTACCAAATTTTAGGATATTACTTTAGACCATATAAAATATTTTTAACATATAAACCATTTTTTTTTCTCAATGTAATGCTCCATGAAGGAAATTTTCCTTTACATCTATTTTTTCAACCTTAAGATCACATGTTGTTGCAAGTTTTTTAAAAAATTAATGGATGTTACCTTTACAATAAGGGAGGAAATCTCACCATAATCAATTACATCAACTTGGGAATAACCTTTTACAACCATTATCTCCTTGTACTAGACTAACTTACTCCCATTTAGACTAATTTACTTACATTAGAAAAAAGTACTAGATCTTATGTGTTATTTTTCTTTAATACCACCATTTATTCATCCATGGCCTCTTTGTATGAATCTATAACATCTATATCCATAACCTCCTTTACAATCCTAGGCTCATCAATGCTATTAATCAAAGAAGAATACATCTCCACTTAGGGGGAGATTACTTCTCTGATTACTATTGATGCTAAGTTGACCTTCTCTAATGTTAAGGTGGAGGTTTTGCCTCCTCTTCTAAACTATCTAGACTATTTTCTCTGTCCTCCTCTTTAGTTCCTTCATGGGATTCTAGTTAAACTTTCTTAGCCTTTGGGTTTAGCTAAACCACACATTTTTCTATTTCCTTTTATGGTTTCAAAGTAGTGCAAGAAGGCTTAGATTCTTTGAAGATAACACTTCTACCATACAAAAATATTTCAACAATAGAATCCCAAAGCTTGTACCCTTTAACATAAAAATCATAAATGATAAAGATAAACTTAACAACCTTTGTCTCTAACTTTGACCTCTACTCCTTGGGAACATGAACATATGCCTCACAACTAAAAATTCTAAGATGGATCAATGAGGTATTTTTTCCCAACCACACCTCTATAAGTGTCTTCTCAATAAGACTTGATGTATAAGACCTATTAATTAGGTAACAAGCCATTCCAACTACTTATACCAAAAAAATGTTCTAGACTAGCCCCAATAAGCAGACTCCTAGCCCTCTCCAACATTGTCCTATTTGTCCTTTCAAAAGCCCCATTCTACTAAGGGTATACATAGTTTTCTTATGTCATTATAATATACCAAATTATATTTATAGAAGTTATCAAAATATGTTCAACAAAACTCACCACCAGTGTTAGTCCTCAAAAACTTAATTTTTTAATAACTCAACTTTTTCATAAGAACCTTAAAATATTTAAAATTAATAAATACTTTAGTTTTTATTTTGAGAAAATAACCCATGTCATTCTAATATAATCATTAATAAAAGATACATAGTATATGGGTTTAGAAATTGAAGGAACAATAAAAATACCAAAAATATCAAAATATACCAAGTCCAATATTGCAAAATATTTATGAGAACTAACATAAAATTGAACAAGGATTTTATCTCCATTTATATGTAATGTTTACAAAAATTTAACTCGAGATTACAATCATTCAACCCCTCACCAATATTTTTATTTTTTATGGTATTAAAACTCTGCTCACTTATATGACAAAACCTTTGGTTCCATAATGTTATTTTCTTAAGATGAATTTTTGTTTCCAAAGAATGAGCACCCTTAGGTACCCAAAATGTATGGCCATTATAAGTGGATGCAACACCTCTTTTTTTATATTTCCCATGAAGAAGATGAAGAATTTGTAGACCTATTTATTATAGTGTAATGTTGTAAGATTGCACCCTGTGTGTAATGCACCATTGCACAAACCCCAAAGGACAACAAAAAATTGCACTAATTTTTTGTTGAAAGGGAAACATTAAACATTGCATAAGATGAATATGTGCATACATTACAAGAAGAGCAACTATGCATTTACAAAGTTATCTACATCCTCTGGGGTACACATAATAGTCATTACAAAATGTAAACTTTTACAAAAGTGAATATAAACCAAGATTACAAAAAGATAACATACAATCATCCATAAACAAGAGAGAGGAAACAATACATCATTTTATTACAATTGAATTCATAGTTCCAAAATACATTTGTGGAGCATATTTCCACATATACAACACATCATGATTACATTAATACATTATGTAATGCTTCCCTTATAACAACGGGAAGAGTACATCAAGTACAATAATAAATACATTAATGGAGAATAAGGTATAAAATGAGGAGCAGTCTTCAACCAAGTGAAGCTCTAGAACTCTACATTTGTTCCTGGATCACAAACACATCCTGGGAACCCAATGGAGTGCATAACACATTCCACCCACCCACGTGGACCTGAAGGTCCACCCCCCGTGCTAGGAGATGACAAGAAAGGACCCACGACCAAGATAGGCAAGAAGAACGATCACAAGACCAAATCAGAAGGTCAACCAAAACATACTATATGACAATCTCAATGACCACCTACAAGGTAACTGCTTCTAGACGCATACGAAGGAACAACAGGGGATACTATAGGAGAGTATCTTTGCATGGTCCTAATATAAAACTTACAACAATTAGGGTATACCAAACATAAAACACCAAACTTTACTAGTCTGAGTACAAATGTGAGGCATGGACCATCTCATCATACAACCATAACAAGAGGCAAACTACCAAATAAGCTAGCATCAACAAGAGTTCAAAAACTATTAATTAAATTAAACATTTCAAAATCAAAACGAAGAAATCCAACATAAAATCGTTACACAATGCCTCAGGAAGCCTATAACAACAAATTTCATATACTCCCAACTACAGGGTACGCATATACTAGGGTTCCCAAAGAACTCACATCAAGGTTTGTTTATCCCTTTTATAGGGCTTAGCTATAGTTCAAAGAACCTGTCATTTTAGTATAATGCATTATTGAATTGAAAGATGAATACTATCCTAATTATGAGTCTAATAGTCATTGACATAATAACTGTCATTGCAGACTAAGTGGAAAGATTCCCAGTAACAATTAGAAAATACATTTTTCTTCAAATCAAAGGAAAAGAAATATAGAGATTTAATCCTAAGTTGATTGGAAATCTGATCATTCCTCAAGTCATAGTTAAATAGACTAATGGTGAAAATTTAATACCCCAATGATATATATATATATATATATATATATATATATATATATTTACTAACTTACCATTCCATAAAAATATATGCCTATATCACATTTCTAGTGTACAACCCTACATCGACTTATTTATGAAAAGGATTGATAATGACCAATGATAAAAATGAAAACAATGACATCAAATCATATTCTCTGATAACTTTTAATTAAAATTCATACTATAATCAAATTATAAATTTATTATATTTTGACCGCCATTTAATTATAAGAAGTAAATCTTTCCAATAAAATAATAGCTTGATTTCTATGTGAAATGATATCAATATAACCATAATTCAACAATATGGCCTCTAAGCCTAAAATAGTAGTAATATGATCATTATAATGATAGATGAAAATTAATCATATTTAAAATAACTCCATTGTTAACTAAAGGGATGGGTAACACCAACCCTAACCTCTTAACTTCCAAAATTTAATAAAGAACATTATATCATGCTATTACATTGACATAATATCACATTTTTAATTTTTTTGAAAATTAAACTTAAAGAAATAATCACATAGAAACAAGGTACTCTCAATTACAATAAAAATTTAATAAAAATGCTTACATATATAAAATGCCATTCCCTAGATTAACGCGTAGGACAAACACATAACTAATATGTAAAAAACAATATGTCTTAGACATTCCCGCAACACTTTTATTACTACTAATCAATATTTATTATTGTCAAAATACATTACTATATATACATATATTTTTTACTTAATTAATATTTATTAATTATTTATTATATAAGAATGATAATTATCCTAGATATAATTTATTTAATTTAGAAAGAAATTCAAAATTGTAGAAATAATAATTATCATATACAAATAAAAATATCATTCCTTCACATATTGATTTACTTTCTAAATAAAACTAATAATTAAAAAAAAAGACAAAAGAGAAAATTACCTTTCTAAAACTCTAGTAACATCTAAATTCATCCTGTACATTTTCCTATTTTAAATTAATATGATCCCTTTATAAGGGGATGGGGACATATTCCCATTTCCTTAATTTAAGGCTTATATTATCTTGAATACGAGACTTAGACTTTTATGGAAGCCCTTTAATTATTAAAGTGATTTCTAAAAAATAAATTGAATTTCCAACATAAATTTGTTTAATTCTACAATATCATAATGTAATTAATAATTATAGAGATTAATAACAAAATTAACATTATTCTACAATATAAAATTTTATACTGTGATTTAATCATTGCTAATATTAGTTGTATTCATTTGCTTCATCAGTTATTGATTTACTCATGGTAAATATTTTTAACCGGCACATGAAAGGGCAATATTCATACTTGGAAATCTTGGCTGCTATCAAATATGACAGAATTATAGTAGATTATTAATTTCCAACCATGCAGTCATAGATTTAAAATTCTTTATTTCATTTACCTACCCTCATATATTCCTCATGAAGATTACTACAGATTACTGCTTTCAAATGATAATGTTGTTATTTACTTAACAAGTAACTCACAATTACTATTTATACTTTTCCGTATAACTACCTAGTCTGTTCAGTCAATAAGCACTATGCTTTAGTTTTACCCTTAATGTATCAGCACTTCTGAAGAAATATGTGACGTCAAAGTTCAAATGCAAAATCAATAAAACTGGAGGGAAATATTTTACATTTTAGAGTACTTTGGTACTACATATGGTTACAAAGGTTTCTCAGAAGGAACCATAACAAAATTTATGGTAGCACACACTCCATAGAACCAAATTCTAAGGATAGCAATACAATTGTTATGGTCAGATGCTGGATATTCAATCCTGCAAATTCAAAAATATTTAAGGGGTAAATAATTATTGATCTTTCCATCGGAAAAACATGGAATTGGTAAATCGAAATTGGCTATGAAGTGCTGCGCTTCCAGCAGTTTAGAAAATAAAAACAATGATTAGTTATTAATAATATTAGACTGAATCAAATTTCAAGCACTGCAGATATGATTCAGGAAGGCTATTAACACCCCTACAGTCTTCTATGTTCAAGTGTGGCTGCTGTGACAGGTTGCCAACAAAATCAGGAAGGTCATTTAAATTTCTACAACATTCTATGCTCCAGTGTTGTAGCTGTGACAAGTTGACGAAATCGTGAAGGCTGGAATGGGTTTTTAATTTACCATTTGGGTTTCCGAATTTGCAGTTGCAGACTAGTACTTCCAAAACAAAAAATTATCCATCGCTCCTTGTTGACACTGTGGTTGTTAAGAATAAAGGGCCTGAAAGTGCGACTAGGGTTAGCTCCAAAGTATACAGTGATGTTGCATACTCATGCGGGGGAAAAATATTGCAGGGTACGCACAAGGTGGGTTGGGCATTCATCATATAATGAAGAGTAACTATAGACTAAGGCTAAGCATAAATGAAATTGAAATGAATCAGGTTATTTGATATTAAAATTGTATATGTTAACTCTTTTTATATGGCATACTATAGTCAATAAGATGAAGGGCGCAGGAGTTATTGCCTTTCCTAAAATTTAAGCTACTGAAAGTTCACTAATTCTTTGAAGCTTCTCATGAATATAAATGACCAAATTCAAAACTGATGTAGCTGTTATGACAACTAGATCTTTCATCTTTCTGGATCAGAATTTCAAATAGATGTGATTGCCTTCTATCAAAATAGAACTTTTGTAAACAAATAACTGCAACTATGCCCCAAGTTCACATAAAAATTATACTGATGATCGTTTGTTAATCATAATATTCATACCAGATGCACATCTTTCTCAAGTAACCCATATTAATACAGTGCAACATAGCACTATGAAATTTCATGGAGAGAAAGAAAACCAAAACATGAAAAGGCTCCTGCATTACCAAAGTCTAGACCCTAGAATTGACTGATTACTTACCTGTGAGAGCCAGCAGTAGGAGTAAAGCCATAACCTTCGACTCTACCCTCCATTTTTTTCTTTTCCTCCCTTCCTTTCTTTTTCTTTTCTTTCATGAAATTCCCCCGTATCTCTTTTCCCCGTCTTCCCCAAAACAATTGAGGCAGTTCTAATTCTTTCATGATAAAACAAAGGAAATAGGTGTCAACTTCATAATTTTCATATTCAACACTTGCCACTTTTCCTCACTCCCCATTTCCCCTGTAGGTAAATCTCAACCTTTTGCAACAAAATAGAAACCTACCTCCATTATGGTTTAGTTGCATCCCCCGCAGGAAAATTTCATCCTTAATTAATATTTTACCTGCCACCGAAAACATTATTATATCAAATAAATTCAATAAACTTAAATCTACCCCCATTTAACTTTGGGGAAAACATTTAATCAACCCGTTTATCTCGAAAAAATATTTTTAAATAAATATTTACGTATTTATTTTAAATTTTACAAAATGAAGAAATTGACTAATTATTTATTTTTAAATAAACCCTTAATGTAAATAAATAAATAATATTATTTAATTAAATGAACAATATTATTTAATTAAATAAACATTATTATTTAATTGCCAATTGAAAATTTACAAAGCTGCAATTAAGATATTACTCTTTTAATTTTACAAACATAACTTTAAATTTTCAAACTAATTTAACATTTAATTAAATCTTCACAACACACATTAATAATTATTTCAATCATCATTCTATTAATTTAAATAATTGAAAATAATGATACACATCTAATTCCAACAATTAACACATTAAAATTGCCACTTAAAAAAGAACGACGTAAGATAAGACGATACCAAATAGAATGGGAATTGACAGACGACATCAACAACCGACGACAGGACAACGAACACGGACCAGGGTACTTTCTTGTCAAATCCCTAAACCACATCATATCCATTGGGTATGTTGAGCACGCTCTGACCTGACAGTGCAGGTGGAGTCGGTGCCTGGTACTTGTAGACTTGCATAAAACCAAGTGTCGAAACAACATATATATTCAATGACATACATACCATGAGAGAGAATTGCAGTGTAATAGGGTGCTCACGGATGAGCGATGCAACACTGTCCCCCTTACCTGAACCTCAAACAATAGCACATCATCATAAATATCGTGAAGCAAGTATTAAACAATTTACATAACCACACAATATAGCATAATTAGGTAAGGATGACACCATGCATCATTTTAATATCAACATCATATTAAAGTATCATGATCATCCAACAAAACTCATAAGTCAAACATGTGAACAATCACCAATGTAATCATAGGTATGCATCAAACATAACAGTATCCACACAGTATCATAAGAGAACAATATCACAAGAGGCACTACAAGTCAAACAGGTGAAACAATCACCTACGTAATCACAAGTATGCATCAAACATAACAGTATCTAAATGATAACAATCACACACAAAAATTATCATAGGAGTACAATAACACGGGAGGCATTACATCATGTTAATTTCACATTTGCGCACTTACACCTCATATTTATAATGCTTAGCCACATTTCTAATAAGAAACTTATTAGTTAGAATTTTTTGATTCCAACTCCATAAGAGGCAATGACAAAGCGATAATAGTTCACCGCCTTGATTCTTACAAAATTATGAATTAGATGCATCATGGCATGCAGATGTCCGCTCGTAGTGTGCTAGCATCCCTGTACTTTTTGAAGTCAAATAAGGAATCTTGGAAGTCTTTACCCATGACATGTGTCGTTGTGGCAAGATTTCAAGAGTAACGGATCTTCCCACCCATGTATCTACATAAAGCTCACCTTTTCACTTTCATTTGCAACACTTCTCACTTGAACTCACTCTAACTTGCTCTCTTCTTGCTCTTATCTTCTACATCATGTCTCTACGGTGTAGCTCTGCCAGATTGAAGTCTCACCAACAACCACAACTCTAAGTGCTCAACATCACATCTATCAAGCCAAGAGAGACCCATAGACCGTTGATAACACTCTCTTGTTTCTTTCTATTTTCTAGCATAATACTTATTGTGTCTTTATTTTGTGATACAGGTGTAGTGTAGCAAATTGCACTCCTATGTAATAGTATAATTTCATAATTAATTTGGACATATTTTAGTGACCTCAATTTTATGCATTTTACCCTTCATAAATAGGCCTCTAAACCCCTTTATTATGCATCCCAAGGCATATTTTAAAAAAAATTGACATTACAACATGCATTGAATAAATGCATTTAATTAATTTAATACCTTGAAATTCATTAATCCTAGATTTTTAGGCCAGGACCTATTTTCCCTTGGGTGAATGGGTCCCCTTTAAAATCCAAATTCAAATTTTAAACATGTTTTTCCAGCATTTTAAAGTCCTAGATTCAAGTTTTAAATGTCATCTTTTAGGATTTAATAATTGAGAAATTAGAAAGGAAGCCTATAAAGCCTAGTCTTTTCACTATTTTACACTAGGTTGAGAAAAAGATTGAGAATATATTCACATAATTAGCACTCAAGAGAAAGGAAAACATTCAAGAAAGAAAATTTGATGTCTTCGAGTAGCATTTTTAATTGCTTTTGCATGTCTTCAAGCTCATTTTGTGAAGATTGATCAACCATTATTCATGATTGAAGGTTGATGTCTATGGTGGATTATGATGGATTCTAGGTTTTGGGAAATGCAACTAGCCATTTCCCTTGATCTAATGACTTGTTTCCTAGTGATCCCATCTTCTATCTTCATTCTATTAGCCACCTAATGCATGTTATTTATGTGGGATTTGACTTCTCCCTAACTAGGTCTTTTGTTCATTATTCATGTTCATTTAGGGATCTTGTTGTAACAAACTTGAATAAGGTTTTTTTGCATTCTAGCTCTTAACCATCTTAGACACACTTAAGATTAGGAATTACACACATTGATAGGTTTCAAATTTGTATTTTTCATCAAGGTTTAATTACCAAACTTGGGGTTTGAGTAAGGCAAACCCCCATACAAACAAACCAAAAATTTTAGTTTTTGTTGCAGGTCCAGATCCAAGAGAAAGGATTGAAAGGTGTAGGAAGGAAGAGCATATTAGAAGCTACAAAGACAAATTTTGAATTTTTAGAAAGGCCTGGCAAGACCCATTCACCCTAGGGCGAATCAATCCCAAGAGGATACTCAATATGAGCTTTTTGTGATAGGTGCATAAAATCATAGCCTTCTTAGATCTACCAAAACTTTGTGGATTCTGTTAGATTAAGGTTTTAAATTGATGTTTCAAGTGTTACATTGCATAATTGAGTTCATTTACTATTTTTATTTTTTCTCCCCAAAGTGCATTTCAAGTTGATTTACCCCATCTTGTCATAAGGAAAACAAAAAGATCTCCATTAAGATTGACTCACCTAAGGGTTGAAAGTCAATCTTTCCCTAGGGGGTCTTTTTTTCCTAATGAACTAGGGAACATAGGTGCATACCCCCCTTTCCATGCCATCTCATTTTATGAATCCTATTTCCCTATGTTTCATTTTGGTGAACTCGACGTTCTTGCACTATAGATTCTCTATTTTGGAGTCCATTCAAACCCTATATCTAGGATTTATAATAGTTTGCATTACATTGCATTAGTTTTCATTTCATTTAGGGTTGTTAAAATTGCATTAGTTTGCATCTCATTTAGGGTTTTAGGTTTGCATTTTTCATCTTTTAAAATCTAAAAAAATTAAAAAAAATTGCATGCATATTACATTGATTTTGCATAGTACTTTCATATTAGTGTATTTTCAATCATTCACATTCAAAAATTGAGTCAAAATTGCATTTCAAAAATTTTCACATTGTTCATCATTTTCCACTAAATTCACTTGCATTTAGACACCAAAATCTAGAAAATTTTGTCATTGAAACCACAATTTGCAACCAAAAATAGGAAACCCTAGTAGTAAACGTTAGACTCAAATTTTAATTTTTGAAACCCCTATGTTGGGAGCCATTCTCCCTAGGGAGAATCTGTCCCTGTACAGGTATCCTACCACATTTTTTGGTGCATTTTTATGTCTGTTTCTACATTCTATTTTTGTTGTTACATCTACATTTTGAAATTGTGAAACAGTCTGGTTTGAATGTTGAAGAAAAATCATCCTTAAATTAGTGCAATATTGAGGAAAATCAAAAAAGTTATTTGTAACATGCCCATTGTTCTACCTAGTAATTTTTCTATGTTTTTACCCACAAGTGAATAGTTTATGCATCTAACATTATGAGAAAATAAAAAAACTCTTTTCTTTCAATAATGAATCCACCATTTGAAAACATAACCTTTCCAAACTTTTCCATTACATAATCAAAGAATCTTTTCAATAATATAAGTATGATTTCACTTTACATAAATATATTCAAAATAACATTTCACATTTACAATTTCCATATAGATGGACACATGAATAGATACATAGCTTCAACTAGCTTACATGAACTAGAAATAGGTCAATGATCCATAATATCCTTCTCCCAAATCTTGTTTGCCAACTGTATGAAGAGAAACATCACTCAAGCACTTTTCCACCAACCATTGACTTACTATAGTCTGCCACACATCTACCAAAACATTGTAAGATGGCTTCCCTTCGACAAAGAGATTGCTTTGGCAACCTCATCCTTCATATAGCCTTTTTCGAGCAGAGTGATGTGTCCTACATATCTAGAGCTTACTATAAAGTCTACTTCTATATCTATGATATTTCTAGCTTATTATGTGCTTGGATCATAGTGAATTGATGGTGTAGATAGTGGCTACTTACATTACTTTGGCCAAAGATTCATCACCTAATACTTTGAGTGAGGGTCATCTATATTCAGCACAATAATTGCTCGATTTGTATTTGACCATTAGTATTCTATTCTAAGGTTATACCCTTTCCCATGGATTATCCTAACCCCATAAATAACTTTCCCAATAACTCATATCTAAATGAAATTTCTACTAAGTATCTCAAGAAAACTCTTATCTTATGCTACACACCTAGATTATTGTCATACTATTTATAGTACTGACATTCTACATATAGTATAAATAGTATACATTCATATAAAACCCAATATAGTATAAATATCTATATAAGTATAAACCAAAAAGAAAGGTTTCACAAATAAAAGAAACAACCAAGAGACATGCAAGCATATCCAAGCATCATAACGCACATAGAAGACAATCTTTCCAAACATGGCAACATAATAAATAATATTTCCAACATAATGACAAAGGAGTAGAAATCAGCATGCATGTTTAAAGCTTCAATTGATTATTCCTCCCTCCTAGCTTAATGGATCAAGCTTGCTTGCAAATTCCTCCAAGAACTTCCCAAATCCCACTACTAGCTTCTCACCAACTCTCTCAACAACATTGATGAAAAATAATTAACAACTCACAAAATCTCAAGCTCTCTATTCAATTGCACAAAAACTATAGCAAAATAACAAGTCAATTAGATTAAAAGTGTAGAAAATGGTAGAATGAGCACCTCTATATATACTAAAATGTGAGAAACCAAAGGCTACAAAAAAGATAATATTTTTTCCACCTTTCTATCCCCATGCAACGACTCATCAAACTAACTTACAGGTTTGCAACACATAACAGTCCTCACCTTTCAAATGGTTGAGTCAACTTGTTTCAAGGGACAACAAGACTATTTTACTGAGTCAAATGAACATCAAGCTTCTAATAAAGTTTCCTAAATTGAATTCCTTCTCATACTTCTACCAAGTATACTTTCTACTGAGTCTCAAGGCTATGATATTGATTTATTAGACTTATGTGTAGTAAGAAGACTTCTTATGCACTCTATTTACTTATAAATTGGTGCCACATTTCATATACTAGTGACTCTTGAAGATAACATAGGTAGATTATTTCTACATTGCTTAAAAACTACATTTACTTTCTATTGCAAGGTTTGCACAACAACATTTATTCCAACTTGCCTCATAATCTCTCTTGACTTGGTCTTTTGTTGCTTTATGTGCAGGTTTACTATGCAACACATTACCAAGGTTGCACCATATATATGCACATATATTTCATTTAAGTGCTTCACTATTATTAATGATAGCACTATATTGCGCTTTATAATCTCAAATGATTTTCACTTAAATATATTATATATAATATGTAGACACTCGAAATATCCTGATCGATATCATGCACTTGATTCTGATTAACTAACACCGATTCTTCCTTAATCATTTCTTCACTAACCAATTAATTGAATAAGCTTTATTTAATTAATTTCCTCCTAAAATTAGATAATGAACTTTATCAAATTATTTCATCCAAATGTTCTTCCTTTAATTAAATAAATCAATTTTATTTAATTCAAATCCTAAGGTTCTTCCTCTAATTAAATAAATCAATTATATTTAATTAAAATCCTCATGTTCTTCCTTTAATTAAATAAATCAATTTTATTTAATTAAAATCCTAATGTCATCTCCTTTAATTAAATAAATCAATATATTTAATTAAAATACTAATATCCCAATATCCTCTCATTTGATTTAAATAAACTCAAATATTTAAATTAAATGTCACAATCAACTAATTTCATCTGAGTTAATTAATCCTAGATTAATTAGCTCCTAATACTAATCCCCCATCCCTCTAGCTTTTAAGTCCACCCTTGGGTTAGTCAGCCTAACCAAGTTGCACATGTAAATCAATTTATTTGATTTAAAATTACCCTATTTTCATTCAAATATGGCATATTCTTGGGAATATTCCACCCATTTGAATTTTCCCTCCTAAAGGACTTTTGTCCTCCACCTTTGCATTGAAGGCTCTTACATGGCATTGAGGGCTCTTACACCTCCTCTTATACAAGCCACCTCTTGGCTTTCAAATCTCAATTACATGCATTTAGCACGCACATTGTTCAAAATGTGCTCCACCTCCCTTCATTAGCATGTTGACATGTGGCACAATGCCATTGGTCCCTTTTTTAATCCCACATTCTCCCCATTCTTCACTCTTCAATCCTTCTTCCTTATAAATAGAAGCCTTCTCTATTGATTTGAGGGACACAACTTCATGCAAATCCATTATGGCCATTTGAGTTCAAAGCATCCATGATTTCATCCACAATTTCATGCAAGTTATAATAGAATTTCATCATCCATAGCTAGGTTATTGACATTTTGCATCAAGAATCACACATCCATCATCAAGATTATCAAGGGTTTAGGAAAGGGCTTCTTTCCACATCAAACAAGCACCAATCCCCCTATGGGATGCTCGTTTGAGCATTAAAATAGTATTTTATTTGGTATTTACTTTGTTTTCATGTTTTTGTGTTCAAATGAATTTCATAGGGAATGCTTGTTTACACTTGTTTAAGGACTAATGTTCATGTTTGATCAGGTCTAGGAAAAGCATGCACATTTTGGCGCTAGAAGGAGAGCACAAATCTTGAAATTAACACATTTTTTTTGGCCATTTCTATCATTTTTTTCTCTTTTCTGCTTTCCCAAGACATGACGATGCTGAGAAGACAAACAATGACATTGTCACTTCAGTGTCACTATATAGTGATGTTGCCTCTACATCCAAAGGGCAACACTACAGTGATTTTCCTACCAGGTTCAGATCTGTTAGACTACAAAGGGTGATGCTAGTGAATATTTTGATGCAAATGCAGTTTATATTTTATCCACAGAGCAACGTTGTTTTAGCAAAGTGACACTAGAAACTTCAAATAGTGACACATTAGAGGGAAGCGATGTTGGTTCAGGGTAAAAAGTCAATTTTCAAATTTATGTTGACATGTGCCTTATGGTTTTGATTTCTTTGGACCATTGACCTATTTTGTGGCTCTAGTGTTTGTAGGCTAACCAATTTTTGTAGGTTGAGGTGATAAAGAAGAGGAGTAAAATAAGAAGAGCTTCCTATGGCACTTTCTTTTTCATAAATGTAAAAAAGTGTTCTTTAACACTTTGGGGACATTTATAATCCCATCTTTGGATATTGTTATTTTCAACTTTAGAACTTAACTACATTTTTTTTAGGTTTTAAAAGGAACATACAAAAGCTTTCTTTCTCTCAAAGTTGGTTAAAAAGAACATTAGAAACTTACTAGTTTTTGGATTTGGTTGAAATTGAACAATCAACTTCATACTCAAGTTTGGTGCTTTAAAAAGAACTCACTATTGTCTTCAATGATTTAATACGAACTTGTGTTTATCCTGTTTTGTAGTCTTCTTTACAAACTAATACCATCCAAATGTGTATGCACTTCTCTCGCACTTCACAATGATCTTGAGAATCAAAAGCATTTTGGTGATATTACGTTGTCTAAGAGATTGCTTCCGCATCTCAAAATTGGGTTTTTTAAATTGAACAAAGCTTGTTAGTGTGAGAAAAGGCATCGTGTGTGTTCTCTCTTTGTTCACGCAAACAAAGATTGATCAAACTACGAATGTAATTACTTGCTATTGTTTACCTTTAGAGGGCCTGCCTTGGTGGGAAAAAGTACTCACCCCAAGGGAATGACCCATGTGGTAATGAGCATAAGCCAAGCTCTTCCAAACCACTATACAAATTTGTGGCTAAAAGGAAAGTTTGCAATCAATAAAGTGTTGCATGATAACTCTCCGCCAATATCTTTATGATGCATAAAGCCCTTGTTCTAAGGGTTGGGAGACCTCTTGAGGGAGTTTATCATAGTGTCCTTTGAACCAGATGTCCTTATTATGAACCTTTGTTTAATATTCAAAATCCCAATATTTCTTGGCGTTAGGAGGTCAAACCTCCGGAGCCATCCCACATATTTGCAATTCTTTATAGAGATGAAAAGTTTGTCATGGGAGATTCATGAGAACTGAAGCTTGGCTAACCCATAGAAGTGAGTTTCATGGAGGGGAGCCAGTGTGGCCAAGCTTCTAATCATTCGCTAGAATAAGCACAACTGGAGAAATCCAAGTGGGAATTCAACAAATATTTTCTTTGCCATCCTAGGGTGGTGCAATCTTTGAGTCAATTAAACACATTGCTTGAATCCAAAATCTTGAAAACAAACATTTAACAAGGTTACCAAATTTCAAACCCTTTAGAAAGAGAAAATACCTTTCAAAAGTCCAAGTATTACTACTTATCCCTAGGGATTATATCCTTAGAGGCTTCTAAATATTTGGGTCTATATCTTAATTTTCTCTCTCTAAAGTCAACATTAGGGAACTTTTGCCTTGATTTTCTTAATTTCCAAATAATGGACCTTGTGGGATAAAAAGAAATTGATACATAGATATTTAGTGAAAAAGCTAAGCAAGAAAGTGTTTGTGGTAAAAAGAATTCATTAAACAAAGATAAAAAGACAAATTGAACCCCACACATGTGTTTTCTCAAATGATTTCCTAGAAAATCAAAATCCCAAAACCAAAGCACATCAATCTTCACAAACATCTTAGTCCAAGCAATCTCAAGAAACGTCAGTCTATGCTTTATCAAGTTAGATATAGGTTGCTCTATAACTTTTAAAAACGTGCATCAAAGGACAACCCAAATTTGTACTTATTTTATTATTGTCAAAATCCAACTCTCTTCCAAATTTTTGAGTATCTCACTTTGTAGGGTTGACAAGTTCCTGGAAGTATAGCATGTTCTTCAATACCTAGGTCTCATAAACAAAAGTGTCTCTAAGTTCACTTAGGATCAAAAAATCAACACTTCCATCAATCCCTAAACATCAAATCCCATCTCACAAAAAACTCTTATAAATCTTGGAAAAATCCTTCATACTAGACTTTTGGCAAATCCTTTAAATCAAATCAAAATGATCTTGTTTGACTAAGTGTGTGTGGATGAATTCTTCTTCACACACTTAGTTAAATTATCACCTTGTGAACAAGTTTATTCCAAGATAACATCTAACAACTCATAGTTTATAATTTCATTATCAAATCCAAATCAAATCAAAAATCAAAAATCCAAAAGCCCTAAAGTCTAGTATCCCTCCAGGGTTCTTAAGAGTTCAATCATTCATGATCATCCATCTTTCATTATCTCATCACCATCCTTTAATCCTTAACATCTTAGATTTTATTTTTTGTAACTAAAGTTTAGAGAAACCTAAGGAGTTAAAGGTTTACATCCCATATTCCTAAAATTTGATCCATATTTTATGGTCCAAACTAGATCTCAACACAAGAACA
The DNA here is from genome assembly GCA_007258455.2 of Sequoia sempervirens. NCBI lineage: Eukaryota > Viridiplantae > Streptophyta > Pinopsida > Cupressales > Cupressaceae > Sequoia > Sequoia sempervirens. The sequence goes on along the minus strand of VDFB02000363.1, from coordinate 82,641,408 downwards.
TGGAAACAAACAAAGAACATCCACTTCAAGTGACTGTAGTCAAATTGCACCTGAAATCAACCCCATCAGATCTAGCAATCCCCCACTCAACCTTCCTCAACTACCATAAGATCTTCAAGAGGAAGGTTGCCAAGTGGAGGATATCGTCAACAATGTCCTAGGAATGAGTCAAGATGAAATCATAGAAATGGTCCAAAATCATGAAAATCACAAAATTATCAATGCAATGATGAGACTTAATCCTTCACAATACATGCTAGAATTAGAAAAGGAAGGGGCTAAACTCCCTTATGATTATGATGTAAGCACTATTGTGGAAAAACCTCTTGAGAATATGCCACTTGTACAATTCACACCACCTTTTCAAAATTCCATTCAACCCATCCCACAACCAACATCATCTCATGCTCCAAGTCAACCCATGGTTACCAAGGGGATTTCATTGCTTCATGCTCTTCAAACACATCCCCATGTAAATTACCAAGACTTGGATGCAAACACCATCTTGGGTCAACCAAATACTATTCCTCAAAATCCAAAACATCCATACATCCCACTCATTTTCCACGACAACAACAATCCATCCACTTTTTCTGCATCATTAGCATATTCCCTTGACACACAAGTCTCTCTCCCCATGACTTCACAAGGACAAGGGGGACTATTTGGACAAGGGGGAATCTTTGATCCCTCAACATCACTTTCTCAAGGAAACACACAACCAATCCTCGATTTAGGGCAACCCCCTTTACCAATCCTCAATCAACCAAATCAAAACAATCCTTTGATGGTGAATCAAATCAACATACGAAATCCTCCAAGCATGCCACCAATATCACAACACCAAGTGGCACCATTCCAAACAACACAATCAATCACTACACCATCTATAATACCTCAAAATGTGGTCTCCTAGGGACCTAGCATATCGATTGCACCATCTACCATACAATCCCTTATCATGATCACCCAAACGAAACTTTAACAACCACCTCAAAAAACTCTCATCATGACATCTCACACCATTTTGAATCCTCCACCTCCACCATCGAGATCAAACATGGCAAACCAATATAGCATCACACTACTAGATGCCCAACAAACTTATCAGAAAGCATTTCAACAAGCCACACAACAAGACATGCTCAACAAGCACAGGCACAACAAGCCACACAACAAGCACAACAAGCTACCCAAGCACAAGCTCAAGATTTATTGCAACAACAACAAGCTTCCCAAGTTGCACAAGTTGTGCAAGCAGCACAAGCCACACAAGTTTCCCAAGCTGCACAAGCTGCCCAACAAGCACAAGCTCAAGAAAAAGCTTAAGCACAAGCACAACAACAATCAGTCCATTAGCAAGCCTATCAACAAGTTTTGAAACAATACCAAGCACAACAAGACACAGCTCAACAACTAGCCCAACAACAAGCATTGTTGGCACAACAACAACAAGACCAACAATAAGTGTTGTTGGCACAATAGCAATTGCATGCATACCAACGAGTGTTGATCACATAGAAAATCTTGTAGCAACCTCCCACGAACATGCAAAATACCCCACCCATCACTCAAGCGATCATACTGCCCCAAAACACATTCATCCCACCACCCAATCTGCAAAACAATGTGTCTGCACAAATCAAATTTCTCTCACAACAAGTGTTAGACCTACAATCTAGAAAAAAAGCAAAACGCCAAGGGAATTTGTGTCCTTATCCTTTCGAAAGAAGCATTGTGATGGTTCCATTCCCAAAAGGATTCAAGATACCTAAATTTGACAAATATCGTGGGACTAGTAACCCTGAGGATCACATCAAGGAATTCCATGTTCACTGTATGGAAGTTGCATACGATGACACTTATCTAATGTGACTATTCCCTCATATTCATGTTGGACCAAAAATGGAATGATTCTCTCGTCTTCCTCCCGAAATCAAAAGGTTCGAAGAAATTGTGGACATGTTCATACAAAACTATTCATTCAACATAGGCATGGATGTAAGTCTAGAAGAACTATCCACTCTCAAACAAGCGAAGGGGGAAACATTCAAATCCTTCTTGCAACAATGGTAATCCAAGGCCAACAAGAGCAAGTGGACTATGCTCGAAGAACAACAAATCTGTACTATCATCTCCAATCTCAAAGGAACCTTGTCCTTCCATCTAAAAATGCAATGCATCACCACATATGACCAGTTGATCCCCAAGGTGCTCAACATCAAAAGAGACCTTATCACACAAGGGGGGACACCTACTTATCAAGAGAACCACCCATCAACTATTTACAATGAAAAACCTTGCACATGGACAAAGAATAAGAATGTTACTAATGATGGTGTGGTTGATGCCAAAGTTGTTATTAGTGCCCCAAGGCAAAACACACAATCATATCAACAACCAAAACAACACACAAGCCAACACATAATTGCAATGACCCAACAACCAAATGGTTAATAACTTGAACAATCAAGGGGGACCACCCCCAAGGAAGTAACCCCCTAAATGGAAATACACACCACTTGGGGAACCAATTGAGTCTATCATGCAATGGCCAGTCCAATAAAATCTCATCAAGGTACCCATTTATGATCATTATCAAGAGCCTCAAGTTAAACCACCATGGTATGATGAGAAATAACTCTATGATTTCCACAAAATAAAGGAACACACAATAGCCAATTGCATGTGACTTAAGAATCTGATTTAGGACCTCATTGATGATAGAACCATAAATGTTAAACAACCTGCAGGAAATTAGGACCTTAAGATATACATGAATCCAATGCCAGATAAAAATAAGGGAAACAAAAATGGTAAGGAAAAGTATAATAATGTGATCCATGTTTATGACCATGTGATTTCATCCTTAGATGTTGTTACACCCTTAGATGAATGGGTTACTATTGTCAGTATCAAAAAATCAAAAGCCGACTGTGGAGTCACCACACGTGGTGGAAAAATTACCATTGCAGGATAATCCCAACCACCAAGGGCATCTACCAACAATCTAAAGTCAGTACCTAGTGGTTATAATATCTTGGATCAATTGAAAAAGACCCCTGCCCAAATCTCCATCATGGAATTATTGAAAATCTCACCTGCACATAGGAGAATCCTAGAAGAAGCATTGGCCACATCTTTCATCCCAATGAATCTTGACATAGATGAGTTCCAAGCTATGGTCAGACATATCACCACACCACATCTCCTAAGATTTTTTGATCAGGACTTCCCAATGCAACCATCTCATAACCGCGCACTCCATCTTGAATTCCTAGTCCATAAGAGTAAATTCAAAAGAGCCTTCGTTGATGGAGGTGCAAGCTTGAATATCTGTACTCTCAAGCTAATAAAATTTTTGGGATTCTCTAAAGATGTCATTGAAAAATGTAAAGGTATTACAATCAGGGCATATGATGATTAGCAACGGGTGTCTCAAGGCACCATTCAACTCCCTATTCAAGTAGGGCCAACTATCATGGAAACCACATGCCAAGTCCTTGATCTAGAATTACCTTACAATATCCTCCTAGGGTGCCCATGGATCCATGGAATGTAAGTTGTCATATCCACATTCCATCAATGTGTCAAGTTTCCCTATCAGAATCAAGAGGTCACACTCCATGGAGATCCTAAAGCATTTTATTATTGCAAGAACCTAGAAGCCAAGTACTACAAAATCCCCTAGGTACCAAAGAATGATGAAGGACCCACGTCTCCATATATAGACCCATCTACCCTGACCTCCACTTCTGAGACAAAGACACCCACCATTCTGAACATCTCTGATATCAACATCATTATCTAAGACAATGGGTGTGGGGATTACAAAATGAAAAGGAGTGCTTTTGTAATAAGAGAGTTACCTCAATCTCCTCAATCTCATGGACAACCTCAACCAATTGACACATCAGCCCAAACCTTCAAAGCAGATCCCTCCAAATTCAAAAGGTGGGGGGGATAAGTTAGGAAGTGGTAGACGAAAAGGATATATCAAGCTTTTTGTATCAAGATGAAAGGCATGTGCCTGATCTTCCCATGGACAATAACAACAAAGGACTACAGTTAATGCAAGGATGGGGCTATAACAAAAATGAAAAGCTTGGGAAAAATGATAACGGCCTATTAGAACCTATCATTCCTAAGAAGTGAATAAAGAATCTTGGCCTTGGATGTACCCCTCTAAAATTAATCATACGTGGCAAAGGTGCCCCAGTTAAAATGGTCAAAGCTTTCCCCTTGATTCTTGTATCAATTAATTATCCCTTTGAGGACCCCCTCACTGATATACCTATGTTATTCGAGGATTCCTCCCTTCTCATGATTAGTACTCTATCTTTCAAACCAAGTGACCAGACTACTGAGCTAAAACTTGTCTATCCCCAACTCATCGATTATGACCAATGAGGACCACCAATCTTAGACACATTTGAAAATAATGAGGCTCTCTTAGATTTCATGGGATTGTGGGATACAATACCATGTGGATATCACAAAGCAATATTTGACATTGAGCTAGACACACATACCTAATATGGGGAAATGATTGAATCCCTCAGTCACAAAAGTGAAAATTTAAGAGTAATATCTAGGTCTTTAAAAGAAAACCACACTGTGGCACTTTCTGACCCGAAAATAGTAAAAAAAAAAGGACATATCCAATGGTGAAAACCTCTCTGAGGTGCCAAAGGATGAGGGATTCAATATTCCCCTTAGTGCTATTCATTAGGAAAAGTTAGCAGTCTTGGCAGAGAAGTGCAATCCAGTCAACCTAGGAACCGAAGAAACACCACATATCACATTCTATGCAGAATCACTCTTGATAGAAGAACAGGTACTTTTAGTTACATTTCTAAGAGAAATAAAGGTAAAATTTTCATGGACCTATGCCAACATGTCTATTCTTAACCCAGAGGTTGTGGTTCACCATCTAGTTGTCTATCCAAAAGCAAACCCAGTAAGACAAAAGCTAAGAAAGATGTATCCAAAAATAGCATTACTAGTCAAACTTGAATTACGGAAGCTCCTTGATGATGGCTTCATATGGCCAATTTATCATCTAGAATAGGTTTCAGACCTGGTACCAGTCACTAAGCCCACTAGGGGCATCCGCATTTGCACTAACTTCAGAGATCTAAACAAAGCATGTCCTAATGATGACTTCCCTCTTCCCAATATTGACATAATTGTGGATCAAACAACAGGGCATGAAATGTTGTCATTAATGGATGAATTTTCAAGGTACAATCAAATCATGATAGCTAAGGATGATCAACACAAAAGAGCTTTTACCTGCCCATGGGGAACTTACTGTTGGAACATGATGCCATTTGGGCTGAAAAATGCACGAGCTACCTATCAAAGAGCTATGATGCTGCTCTTCCATGAAATTATTCAAAAAACTATGGAAGACTATGCGGATGACATATTAGCTAAATCAAGATAGCATTGGGATCACATGCCAACTCTAAGCTCTATCTTTGACAAGCTAGAAGAATACAAGGTTAGACTCAACCCCAAGAAATGTGTCTTTAGGGTACAATTAGGAAAGCTCCTTGGGTATATTGTATCTATGAGGGGAATTGAGATAGAACCTACTAAAGTCAAATAAATTTTCAATATGGAAGCACCAAGAACATTAGGTTTGCAAGGAAGACTCCAATCCATTTGCCAGTTTATAGCACAGTTGGCAAATGAGGCTATCTCATGTTCTCATCTACTCTACAAGGGGGTAGCATACAAATGGGATGATTAATGTGATTAGGCGTTCAATAAAATCAAAGAGTAGTTGCTCACACCACTGATTCTTATGCCACCAATTCTGAACAAGCCATTGATCCTAAATATATCACCAATAGCAGCAACCCTTGGTGCTCTCTTAGTACAACATGATGAAAATGGGAAAGAGAGAGCTATTTACTACATCAGTAGAACCAGGGTAGGACATGTGCTAAACTATACATCCATTGAGAAGGCTTTCCTAGCAATAGTATTCGCCATAGAAATTCAGACACTATATGTTGGCACATCAGATTAAACTCATTGCCAAGATAGATCCTCTCAAGTATTTTCTTTATAAAGCAATGCTCACAGGACGAATAGTTAAATGGGTCATGATCCTGACAGAACATGACATTGAGTATGTAGAATGGAAGGCCATTAAAGGGAAAGTAATTGTAGATTAGCTAGCAGAAGCACCGATGTATTCAGAGAACCCATTGGTATTAGAATTTCCCAATGAATCAATCTTTAACCTAGGTGAGGAAGATCATTGGAAATTGTATTTTGATGGATCCTACACACAACATGGGTCGAGAGCGGGGTCTTCTTCATTACACCAAAAGGAGATTGCATACCAAATTTATACAAGTTGTCTTTTCCTTGCACAAATAACATTACAGGATATGAGGCTCTTGCTATAGGACTCAAAATTGTAGTACAATGGCAGATCATGACACTCAAGGTCTATGGGGACTCGCAACTTATCATCAACCAAGTCAATGATGAATACCAAATGAAGGATGAAAAATTGACCCCATACAAGAAACTGGTGGAAAGCCTCAAAGAATTCTTCATCAACATTACGTTTGAACAAATATCTAGGGAAAACAATAGAGCAACAAATGTTATGGCAACAATCGGATCACTACGGGATATCCCACGCAATGTCCCTAGGCAGGAATTTCTTGTATAGCAACTTATTGTACCATCTTTTGAGGTACCAGAGTCTGAATTCGTCTATGAAATCATTAGTCCCAGTGACCCTTGCTATCATGAAATTTACACCTACTTGAAAATAGGAGTCCTCCTCGCTAATATCACCCAGAACCTTAAAAGAACATTTGTCAAGAAGTCATCCCACTTTGTTATCTAAGGAGAAACCTTATATCGTAGGAGTATCAAAGGAACCTTGTTGCGATGCCTTAATCTTGAGGAAGATTTAACTACTTTAACTAAGGTACACGATGGAATTTTTGGATCACATTCGAGTGGTATGATGTTGGCTAAGAAATTGATGAGGACTAGGTACTACTGGCCTCTGATGGAAAGAGAAGCTCATGACTATGTCAAGAAATTCCTATAATGTCAACAACATGGGGACCTCATCCATGCACCAGTTCAAGAGCTCCAACCAATTGTAACAACTTGGCCCTTCTCACAATGGGGGCTCGATCTCATTGGTAAAATGACTCCCACCTCATCTAGTGGACATAAGTTCATCATCACCACCACGGTGTACTTCATGAAGTAGGTAGAGACCATTCCCATGACCTATGTTATAGGAAAGAATATTTCCAAGTTCATCTCGAACTATCTTATTTACCACTACGGTGTCCCACAAGCCATTATCTCACATAACGGGACACCTTTCAAAAACTAGGATGTTTGAGACCTATGCAAGAAATTCAATATCCAACATCACTTTTCCACTGCATACTACCCCTAGGGTAATAGCCAAGTTGAGGCTACCAATAAAACCATCCTAAGAATCCTCAAGAAGATAGTCAATGAAGTTGGTCGTGACTAGCACCTATAGTTGAACCCTACCCTATGGGCCTACCAAACGAGTATCCGCACACCTATAGGTGCAACCCCTTTCTCCCTAGTCTATGGATCAAAATCCATCCTTCCTATTGAGATCGAGCTCCCATCCTTAAGAATATCATTGCAGAATCTCATTACAGATGAAGAATATTAGGTATCATGGTTGAACGAGCTAGAACTACTAGATGAGAGACACATGGATGCCTTAAACCACCTACAGGTCTATTAGAACCATCTCAAGAGGAGCTACAACAAGAAGATTATGAGTCAGAACTTTCAAGTCAGAGATCTTGTATTGAAGGAGAATCAAAAAAATGTACCAAATCTGGATAGCAAGGGAAATTTTGAACCCAACTGGTTAGGGACCCTCATCGTCATGACAAGTTATAAATTAAGAGCATATCAGTTTTCAACACTAGAAGGTGAACCTATGTAGGATCCCATCAACAGCTCCCATCTCAAAAAGTTTTATGCCTAAACTTGTAGGTTATAAATCCAAAAAAACAAAAAAATCAAAAAACACAAAAAACAAAAAACAAAAAAATCAAAAAAGGATTGAAAACAATCATCCTCTAGTGAAAACCACCTCAATGGTGCTTTGGGCAAGTACCTTCGTGAAAACCTAGCAAACAAGCGTCTCGTATAAATAACCACTTTCCATCCACCATCATCTTTTTAGCCTATTCTACATCATTCATCCATCACCCTTCCATTGATCCTTCCATCAACCATCTGCATTTACATCATAGCTTGATCATGTGTTTGTAGCATGTTCCCTCCTAGAACTACTTGGCACATTCCTAATGTTAGTTTGTCCTGCCTATATTGAAGTAGTCTATTGCACCATGCTGGGGGCATGTTCTTATACCTACATTGGATCAGATTTGTGTATATTCTTGCAATCTTCCTTAAAAATAGAAAATCAGAAAACCCCAAAAGACATTCAAAACATGTCAAAAATCCAAAAAAAAGTCAAAAATAGAGTCGTCTTGTCGAACTACAGGTCTCTAAGCTCTGAACTAGGCAAGGCCATCATTGATGTGCGTCTGAGACACATTAAGTCAATCCTTTAGGAGTCCTTCACAATAAACTGACAATCCATTTGTTCATTTCTCATTAATAAACGAGTTTGTGTTAGTTGAACTATAGGTCTTTGAGCTTCGAATGTAGGCAAGGCCATCATCGATGTACCTCTGAGACACATTAGTTCAGTCCTTTAGGAGTCCTTCACAATAAACTAACAATCCATTTGTTCATTTCTCATCAATAGAGTCTATGTCAGTCGAACTACGTGGTCTCTACGTGTATAATGTAGGCAAGGCTAATCTTTGATCAGCCCCCGAGGCCCCTAGGATAGGTCTTTAGGTTAGGTTTTTGGTCAAAATCTCAGAAAACAAAAAAACATTGGAAAATTGGAAAATAAAAAAATTTATAAAACATCTTGAAAATACCAATAACAGCCTCAAAACATTTCAAAACTTCAAAAACATCTAAATATTTGAAAAAACCCATATGTCCCATCTCGTTTCACCCGCAATAAACATCCACTCATAATAAATGATCGTCACCCCCAACCTTTGGTGAAACAATCAAAAACAAGTCTAGTAGGTTACAAGTGAAAACTCAAACATCAAGATCTCAAGTCTAGGTCAATAGGTAAACAAGTTGGTCAACTCTTGATACTAATAGCCCATCATCCAGTTAGTCCCAAAATCATCTGATAGCATCATGTCCTAGGATGCATCCTTCCTGCAATAAACATCAGGCATCAGGCATCGCCATAGTTTAGTCTTGGCTAGAGGTATGAAGAACATTAGCTTGTTTGTTTACTTGATCATTTTTTTACTTATCTTATTGCACTCATTCCAATGACCTTTCGATGATCTCTAAACAAAACAATTTAGAGAGAAAGGAATGGGGCATTGATCATTATCTTTTTGTCTATTGTGCTTGTTGGATATTCTTGTAATATAACCTTGGTCATACTTACTTTGTTTGGTCTGTAGGGAGGGTGTTTTAAATATCTCATTGACCACATAGGAAGGTTATGCTTTTCTATGTTTTGGTCTCAAATGTTTGAAATATCTTAACTGCATCCTAAATAAGGTTTTGTATTTCAGGTGTGAATAGGGATACTCCTATCTGATTGTCAAGTCAAAGTCCATCGCACTAGGTACAACATCATCCTGGTTCTTTATACCTTGATGCATCATATCTATGTGTGTTATCAAACATAAGGTATGTAAGTTCTTTATGTCCCCAATATTTGATAAGAAAAACATCATCAATCTCTCATCATTATTTCTAATAAAGTCACGATAGATCACGGACTTGTTGGATCCTCTTTTCATCATCTCATTTCTTCTTTCTTCTCTCCGCACTAACATGATACCATGACAGTCAACCAAACATCACCAATGCATCCATCCTACATCCACAAACCATCAACCTACTGCATATCATTCATATCATACATAATAGGAAACACTAATCATTTCACATGCATTGCATTTCCATCATTGCACCGTAATATAGACTAGTTATTCTAAACATTGCATAAACCATACATTTGCATAAAATATCTATTGCATAATCATATAGGCATCATCACATCATCCATACATATATATATATTACATCATCATAGAAAAGATACTGAAAAAGAAAAAGAACATATCATAACATTACTTACATCTCATAATCATAACATATTACATCATCCATTTTGCATTATCATTTAGGCCATAATATAGATTTTTTATTCTAGGCATCTTAGAATCATTTACATAAACATTTGCATCCATACATTCATACTGCAAACATCATCATAAAAGTTCATAGAAAATATACAAAAAAGAAATGCATCGATAAAATTTACATCCATGAACATCTGCATCACATGACATAGAACATCAAATGCATCCATACATAAAGCATAAATAAAGTGAACACATCGCATCATAAATCGAAAGAACCCATATCATATATATATCAAAAATAATGACTATCATGGCACAAATCTGACTCAAAAATATGTATATCGATCATGATACAAAGCCCACAGGGCTATAAAAAATAGAGCCCGTGAAACTCAAAAAGAATCAAGTGCTAATCAAAAATTGTATGCAGTTGCAGCCCTGATGGCTACTTCCCTCACTTGCATTCCTCTCAGGATGATCATTTGTTTGTTGGGACCCTATTTGTTGAGAATAATCTAGCTGTCACTAGGCCACGAGTACATCCTACCAATAATGAAACCTGTAATACTATGTCTCCCTGACTGCCTCATGGTACATTTGTGTCAGTATGGTCCTCCCCTAGGATGTGGGGAACTATTGCCTTGATTCTCTTGATTTCCACATAATGGACCTTGTGGGATAAATTGATACATAGAAATTTAGTTAAAAAGCTAAGAAAGAAAGTGTTTGTTTAAATGATTTCCCACAAGGTCAAAGTCCCAAAACCAAAGTCCATCAATCATTATAAACATCTTAGTACAAGAAATCTCAAGAAACATTAGTCTATGCTTTATCAAGTTAGGGAAAGATTGGTCTATAACTTTTACAAACATGCATCAAAGGACAGCCCAAACTTGTAATCATTATATTATTGTCAAAATTCAGCTCTTTTCCAACTAAATAGTTGTCCTGCCTTTTCTAACAATAGGTTATCACGCTATAGCACATGAACCTATTGTTCCAGCCCAATCCCAAGAACTTTAGGAGATAAAAATATATACTTAAGACCTTTGGAAATGATCTCGTGAGCATAAAAAAAAAGTTGGCCAAGAGCATAAGCCTTACCAAGCTCCTTATTAGTAGAATCAATAAAATAGACCAACCTTTCAAAATGATTATCAAGGCCAAAAAAGGAATTTTAATCGTAGACCTTTCCAGCCTTTTAATTCAAACATTGCCAGTTGGTCAAAGGAACTTGTACCACATAATAACATTACCAAATATTACAATTGGTTATATCCATGCAATCAACCCCATAACCAAATCCTTCAAATCAAAATCAAAAAATCATCTTATTTGGCTAAGTGTGTGTGGATGAATCCTTCTTCATACACTTAGTTAAATTATCATCTTTGTGGACAATTTTATTCCAAGCTAACATCCTGTTACCAATTTTCACTACAACTCAATTGGCATATCTACTTAGTTTGTTTCATCTCAAAGTGAAAGTTCAGTTAATTTATGCATGTGTTTAAATTGTTGTTTGTATCAGTTTTCAAATTATTTCAATAAATAGAATTTCAAAAGTTTGCTCAGTGCTCTACAAAACAAATGAAGTGCAAGAGATAATATACAAAGGATTAAGCATAACAATTGCTTTCATTTATTTCACAATGCTTATTCACATTATAGTATTTCATTTGTTTGCAAATACAAATGATTGTACATTTTTGCATTTTGATGTATTTCTTTTCAGAATGGGAATGAAAAGAGAATTTAAAGTCCACAAAAACAAAAGTCATGGAGATAGCTAAAACCATTCATTGAAAGAAATGAATTATACAATTGAAGGTTAAAGGAAAAGAAGGAAGCAAATAACATAAGACATATCCATCATTTCCTGTGTCTTCATCTTCAATTGATGTTCTTGTAGCTTGCTTTGTCCTACTTTGATTCTGAGTGTGCCTACAGAAGATTGGGAAAGTCCTGTTAGAGCCTCGAATATGAGTTGCACTACATGCTCTACCAACAGAGATGTAATTCATTCCTTGAAATGCATGGAATCATCTAAGAATAAAGAGTGCAATAATAAGAGCCTGAAAATGAAATGTCACATCATGGAACCTTTTAAACTTCATTATTTTATGCTAGATTGTTCGTTTCCTATGTAGGTATAGGAAAAGTTATGAAGCTGATCATTTCATGAAGACACAAAAGCATGTGGTGTAAAATAGGATCACACAAGGGTTGAGACTCGGCATGCTATCCCTCAATCATTTTAAAAGGGATTGAAAAGGAAAGAGATACAAAGTGCTCAAGGAAAGACATCCATCAAATGAGTACATTGCAGGGTACCAAAGGATTCAAACAGTTGACCACTTCGAACAGTCAATTCTCAAAGTAAAATGAATGGAAAATCAGGAGTGATCAACTATCTAAATGCAATTTCATAATGTGATAGTGAACAAGCATACATAATGCCTTGTTTGAAAATAACAACTACAACTAAAGAAAATTAAAATTTCTAGACATCATGATCAATTGCTTCTATTTTAAAATCTACTATGCAATGATAGTTTCACGTCATCATATTGTTGTTTGAAGAACAAAAGGTGCATCTGGTAAATGCAAGCAAGTGCATGGAGCAACCATATTTAAGAGGACATTAAAATGCATGAAGAGAGCCAAAGAATAAGAACATTGGCATTATCAAGCTATTGAATGCAGAATACTAGGAAAAACTAATTCTAGGTACTTCATTGTATCACCACATAAGACAAGTAACAAATGGTGGAAAGAGTTTAGTTTGTTCCATTAATATCCTTCTCTGAGTAAGGTAAAATTTGCATTCTAAGAACAAGTAAGTGAAGCTATAACAGTAGTGTGAAATAAGTCTTCTTCTTCTTTCAAAGCAATGCACTTATGCCTTGATAATTCAATGTCAAACAAGCTGAGGTTTCAAGTGAAAAAAGTGCTACAAAGTTTTGTTTTCAAAATAGAAAAAGAAGCTTTCTTCATAAAGAATTACTTTTAGGAAAATACAAATACTCATATGGGGGTTTCAATTAGAAATGTAATTACTTTCAAGAAAATGTGTTAAAAGCTTCAAGTTTCCATCTGGGTTTTCTTCATTAAAAGCATGGCATGAAATTTTTGAGTTCTTTTACACAAGAAAAGATACAAGACAGATGAAAGTAAAATACTTTATGATTTCTTATGGCCACAGCCTGAGAACATGTTTCTTCATCAAATGTCAAAACCCACTTAGGGTTTGTCTGTGGAATTGCAAATACAGATTAACATGGACAAAAATTTAAGTTTCTCTTTGCAAAAGAAATGCACCAGGATACAATAAAGGGTTGTAGCCATGAAGGTAATATAAAGAGATTGTTGGAGTTTTCTATAAGAGTTTGTACGAGGTTAAAAAAACCCAAATCAAGCATGTGATAGCCACGGCCTATAATGGAGAAAATGCACAGAAATTTCAAGTTGTTTCTTCCATAATAATAGCTTCTTTTTTTCTATCAAAACTCTTTGAGTTTGTTTACAAGAATGCTCAAACTTAAGCTTCCAAATGAAACACAGAAAATGCAATGAAAATACAAAGGTATAGCCACAGGTTTCACTCATCATTCTTGCTGCAAGAAAGTTTCAAATCAACCTCCAATGGCAGCCATATGTAGGGAAATGAAATGACAAAGCACAGAGAGATTGAAATGTAGCAGAAATCATAAACATGTCGCAGACTTGAGGCCAAGATTCACCTTCAAAATGACAGGAAGAAGCCATAAAAATAGTTTGAAATTTACTTACCTTCATCACTAGCATAGTTTCAACCCATAGAGAATTCAAATGGCAGCCTCAAGCTTCGAACGCTAACTTCATGATGGCAACTAGATGCAGAGAGAAGCTTTCTCCAAGTTAGAGATCCAAATGATGCGAAAAAGGTGGAGGATGAAGAGTTTTGTTTTAGGGTTTTCTTGTTGCCCTAATTCAAACTTAGGGGACTTTCCAAAAAAAAAATTAAAATCAAACTTAAGCTAATATTATGTGGCCGAAAATCTTCATTTTCCTTAGGTTTCCATTTGATATCATTTGCCTAAGTTTTGGAATAGGCATTCGAATAGTTTTTCAAAGTCTAAAAAAACTTAGGGTTTTTAATTATTTTTCAATGCCTTGCCTTAGAGAAGTAAAACATTCATATTTATGCTTAGGTATTTGTTTTATTGATTTTATAGAAATCAATTAGAACTCAAAAAATAAATATTTTCCTATATTTTTATGATTTTTTGGAGAAAAATCAATTGTGATAAGGGATATCAAAGATGTTATTTTTTGCAAAGATTTTCATTGAAATCTTAATTGCAAAAAATCAAAATAAATATAAAGCCTTTATTGGTAATTTGTAAAAGACTACATATCTTGTAAAGCAAAAATAAAGCAATGTTTTTATAAATTACTTTTATTTTTGCTATTTTTAGCAGTACTCTGAAAGTAGATTTTCCTCTTGGGCGAAGTCAAAAAAAGACAGATAAATTGAGGTTGTTTTTTCTAGTTTTGGAGTGGATTGGACATAATTTTAGAAGACTTTTGGATGGACATGCAAAAAGTGTGAGGTTTCCACTTTTATTACACAATATGATGCAGATTTGGATGCTTTTTTCTAGGCATTTATTTTGAGCTTGGATTAGGGTTTGGAGAGATATATTTTGAGGAAAACTTAGAGTTTTTCTAAGTTCAAATTTTTACTTCTCACTCTTACACACATTCTGACAGCTTGTGAGCATTTTTGCACTCAATTTTTAGAAAAAAAACACTCTTTCAATTTCAATAAAGTAGCAGAGTACTTCTCATTTCTTGTCTCAATTTTGTAATGGCAATTTGATCTCTTTTTGATTCAAGTTTGAATCCTTATATGTCTTACTATTGTGAATTTGTGTTTAGAATTGCATAGTTTCAGGTTGTGTGTTGTATTTAGTTGTAGATCTTCATACAAATTACTGATGGAAGTATGTTCCAATGAGATTGTGAGGGCTATTATGATAGTGTCTAAATTCATAGGTTTTAGTGAATCATTTGTTAGATTTAAGTTTTACTTTTAGTTATCTTTCTCCCCTTTACTTCAGAAAATCATTTAGAATATAAGATTCATTCGGAGAACTAGCTCACTTTGGAGATTCCTTATTCACACAAGATCACCCACATCTAAAGAAGGTTTCCATGTTTCAATAGATAGCTAATTCCTTTGTAGGCTTATCATAGGGTGCATATCTAATTAATAATAGTTTTTGGCACACCCAGTGGGACCCTGAAAATTGATTTCAGGAAGAGCTTTAATTTCTAAACTTATTGTTTGGTGTATGCAACAGTTTTATTTCAACCTTTCAAAAGTTTCTTATATACCTGGCAACTCTGTCTTTGTTTTTGCATGCAAACTTAGTGCAGCCTTTGCATGAGAAAATATAGAGCAAATCAAGTTCTGTGTCATTTGAGTACCAATAATTATCCCCACCATGAAGGAGATGCAAAACAACAAAGAGATTGTTTGAAACACCTATGAGGTCAAAATCAACACCTCCAGCTTTCAGTTCAATAGTTCTATCACTAGGAAATCTTGTTCTTGTAGCACAAGCACTGCCAATGGAAAGACAACACCCATTTGCACCTTTTAATGTGGGCAGCGCGTTGAATATCGCCTAGCACAATGATATCCCAGTTGTAACCCTTAATTTTTTTCCTTTCTTTACTAGAGAAGATCACACAACACTGGTTGACCACATTCAAGATGTGGCCACCTTATGCTTAGTTCACAACATCACTCGAGAGAACGTAGCACTGAGACTCTTGGCTACGTCGCTAAAAGGGAAAGCTTTGCAGTGGTTTAGAGGCCTTCAACCAAATACCACTGTGATGTGGGATGCATTGGGTGATGTCTTACACCAGTAGTTCGAGGATAAGTTAGATCACCTATCCCTATTAGAATAGTTGAGCATGATCAAGAGAGCGCCACATGAGCATATGGCAGAATTCAATTTATGGTTTCAGAGGACCTACGTCCAAATCCCTTTAACGGTAAAACACCTCAACATACTTTTCTATTTTTCCTAAAGGCTTTGAATAGCAAGATTTTAGTAATGATCCAATCTATGGGCAGATTCACACTCCCCAATGCTTTTGGCATCACTATTAGAGCATAAAATTGTCTCATTCAAGCTAGAGAAATAGGCCCTAGGCCTCCTATGCCCTTATTCCCTAAAATATAGCTACCTATTCTTGTTGCTTTACCCCCTTTAGTTGTTGTCCTGCCTTTTCCAGCAATAGGCTATCACGCTGCAGCACATGAACCTATTGTTCTAGCCCAATCCCAAGAACTTTAGGAGATAAAAAATATATACTTAAGACCTTTGGAAATGATCTCGTGAGCATAAAAAAACAAGTTGTCCAAGAGCATAAGCCTTACCAAGCTCCTTATTAGTAGAATCAACAAAATAGACCAGCCTTTCAAAATGATTATCAAGGCCAAAAAAGGAATTTTAATCGTAGACCTTTCTAGCCTTTTAATTCAAATGCTGCCAGTTGGTCAAAGGAACTTGTACCACAAAACAATGTTACCAAATATTACAATTGGTTATATCCATGCAATCAACCCCATAACCAATCAACATGCATTAATGGCATGAGAAATCAGGTCGTAATGGTCCAAAATATCTATGCTAGTTCAGAAAATGTTCCAGATCAGAATCAAGAACAACAATCTATAACTTTGAAGTTGCCTTGCCAAATTGGTAGAGTTTTGAGTTTTGTGGTATGAATGGTCAAGATTAGCATAATTCTCCTGTTTCAGCCAATACCAGATCTAAGAAAAGAGCTATGGATTTGGGGCAGCAAGTTGGAAATGTACAACAACAGTTTGCTAAGGGCAATCCGCCTATTTTTCTATCTCCTATTACTCCTATAGCCCATCCTAAACTACAAATTCTACAAAGAGGTTAGATCGTACCTAAGAAGGATCAATCTAAGATGTAGTCGTAGCCTTTTGAAATGATTTTTTTATTAAAAATCAGCAAAAGGTGAGCCCTATTTCTTTCAATTTTGTTGAACATCTTAAGAAGGCCACTGTCAGCATGTCAGTTTTAGATGCTTTGCATATTTTGGGTCAAAAGAGTTTGGTGCAGGAAGCCTTAGCTGAACTCTCTATTTCTGATGATGCTAATCAAGGAAATGCTAAATTTGTACTTGCAAATAGCTTGGAGTTTAAGAATGATCATAAAACTAAAGAGGTAAAGAATCCTCTGTTTTACTTGAGTAGCTTAGTTATGCCCAAGAGCTTAGCAGATAAACTAGGTCTTTTTTATGAGCCTAACTCCCAAAAAGGTGTAGTTCAATTGAATGGGTCTGCTGTTAAAACCATTGGTGTGATTAATAATTTAGCCCTTACTTTGCATGCATCTCTGAATTTCACAATTCCTCAGGATATATACATGTTATTGACCTGCCACCCCATTTTTCCATTTGCCTCTCAAGATATTTTATAGCCAAAATCGGTGGGTTCTTGTCTTTCAATTGGTCTCATCTATTCTTTAGAACAAGATATGGTACAAAAGTGACCATAAATTTTGAACCTCTATCCAAAGACCATATCGAGCCATATGTTCTGAGCCCTATAATCGCTAACCTCTACATCACCCTTGGACTAGAGGAGCAAGCCATGACCTTAGACCACAAAATCCCTATAGAAAATGCAAATTTAGATGAGTGGGCAGTTGAAGATCATGAGCTTGATCCTTTTTAGTACACATATGAGATAGGATTAGGAGTTTAAATATGATTTGTTAACTTGATATTGTTATACCTAATCTGATCAAAGAGGAAAAGCGGCCTATAGAGATAGAAGATAAGCTTTGGAAGCTTTACTTTGATGGCTCAAGAAGTAGTATAGGTGTTGGTGGTGGAGCCATGTTGGTTTTTCCAAATGGAAATAGGTACTATTTAGCCTTTAGTTTTTCATTTAGCTATTCAAATAATACAGTTGAATATGAAGCACTGGTGCATGGCCTAGAATGGGCCCAGAAAAGTGGTATTAAGTGTCTACAAGTTTATGGTGATTTGAAGTTAATTGTGAATCATTTTAGGAATCTGAATGCTACAAAAAATGAATCACTTAAAAAGTACAAGCATCGAGTGTGGGATTTGATAGAAAATTTTGATGCTTTTAATATATTTTTAGTTCCTAGGAATTAAAATAAACATGTTGATAGGCTCGTTGTCATAGGAGCTCAATTTGATATTCCAAATGAAATTCACAAGGTAGAAGCACGTCAATATGTAAAAATTGTAGTCAAACCTTTTGTACCTGACAATAATGTGAGATGGCAGGTTTTTGGTAGTGATGAGAAAATTGTGAGTTTTTTAATTACTGAAGCTGAGTTTATAGATGGAAGCCAACAAAATGGTAGTAGTAGTATTATAGCCAAATTATGCAGCTAAAGACAAACAAGCTTCCAAAAGGATTGGTGACCTTAGAATTTGTTTTCAACTCAAATAATCAAGTACGGAAGGATAAGTGCAGTATGACTATCAAGCAAGAGCACTATGAGGCCATTGAAATTTTCAAGGGTAAGCTTTTGAAGCTGGGAAAGGTATGTACTAAGGAGGAACATCAAACTTTCATTCTATTACGTCAAGAGTTCAGTGATGTTTTTTCCTAGGAATACAAACACTTAAAGGGTTTTGATCCAGAATTAGCCCAACATACTATTGATTTAGAGCTTGATGCAAAGCCAGTAAGGCAGAAACAAAGACCCCTTAATCCCAAGTTAGAGCACCTTATGAAGGCTGAACTGAATAAGTTAGTTGAGAGTGGCATTATTTTCCCTATTAAGCATACGTCTTGGGTATCCAATTTAGTTCCAGTTAGACAGAAAAGTGGGGAAATTAGATTGTGTGTTGATTTCCAAAATTTGAATAAAGCTTCCCTGAAAGATCATTATCCACTTCCTTCCATGGAACAAATTTTGCAAGTGGTTTCTAGTTCTGATAGATTTTCTTTGTTGGATAGATACTCAGGTTATAATCAGATTTTGGTAAAGCAAGAAGACCAATTCAAGACATCATTTACAACCAAATGGGGCACTATGGCTTACAAGAAGATTCCTTTCAGCTTATCCAACGCTGGAACAAAATTCTAGCGAGCAATGGAAATGGCTTTCCATGGCCTCATGAATAAATTTGTTTTGGTATATTTAGATGATATTACTAGTTTTTCCAGAAATGCTAATGAACATTTTGAGCATTTAAAACATATTTTCCAAAGATCTAGAGAGTTTGGAGTGTCTCTCAATCTGAAGAAGAGTATTTTTTTTGTCCATGAGGGAAGGCTCTTCAGGCACATAGTTTCAAAGCAAGGTATTTCTATAGACCCTGGACGAGTCTCTGCTATTCTTGAGTTGCCACTTCTAGCCCACAAGAAAGGCTTACAAAGCTTTCTTGGATGGATTAATTTTGTAAGAAGATTCATACCCAATATTGCAGCTTTGTTGCAACCTCTCACTACTATGCTTAAAAAGAATATGCCTTTTAACTGGACTAAGGAGGGTAAGAGAAGTTTTGAGCAAATAAAAGAAGCCCTTGTAGCTTCCCATACCCTCATTAATCTAAACTATGATAGAGATTTCATTCTTTATGCTTTTGGAGGAGTTGATACTATTTCAGCTATGTTGTGCCAGCAAAACAATGAAGGTTTGGAGCAACCTATGGCATTTTTCAGCCAAGTATTGCACGATTATGAGGTGAAGTATTCTTTTGTTGAGAAGCATGTTTTTTCTATTGTAATAAGCCTCAAGAAGTTTAGGAATATGTTATCGAATAATAGAATTTAGTTATTAGTTGCTCATTCGATTGTCAAAGATTTCTTACTTAACCGTGATATCAATGATAAATATGTTGGTTGGATAACTAAGGTTATGGAATTTTATATTGATATTAAGGTGACTAAGCTTGTTAGGGGCAATGGTTTGTGTGAACAACTTGCAGAAAATGAGGAGACCAACTCAAAAGAGGTTAAAGATGTTGATAAAGTACTAAACAATGATGATACATTTGTTGTTTCAGTACCTGTCGCTACCTAGGTGCAGCAAATGATACACTATTTGCAGACTAGTGAATGTCTTGAAGGCTTGGACATAGCAAAAAGAAGGTACTATAGATTACAAGCCATTCCTTATGCTATCATTGATGGTATCCTTTATAGGAGATATTTTCGAGTTTTATTAAGATGTATTGAGCCTGCTCAAGTTGAAAAGTTGCTAGCAGAATTTCATGATGAGTCATCAAGAGGCCATTTCGTAGCAAGAAAAACCCTAAAAATTATGCAGGCAGGTTATTATTGGCCAAATTTGTTTAAAGATGCAATTACTTGGGTCCAAAGATGCGAGAAGTGTGCTTTGTTTGCTAGAAAATAGAGGCTTGCAACCATGCCTTTGCACCCTATTCAAGTAGAACAACCATTTTCCAAGTGGGGTTTAGACTTCATTAGACCAATCAACCCAACTTCAAGCATGGGGCATAAGTGGATTCTTACTACAATGGATTACTTCATTAATTGGGTCAAAGTTGTTGCTTTAAAAGAAGCAAATGAGACTTTTGTGCTTAATTTTTATCAAGACTTAGTGTCGAGATTTGGTACCCCAGATTCAAAAATATCTGACAATGGTTTAGCTTTCATTAGTTTAAGGATTTCTGACTTGTCAATTAAGAATAATATTTTCTGAATACATCTTCTAACTATTATCTGCAGGGTAATGGGCAAGCAGAATCTACAAATAAGAATTTGATAAGGATAATTAAGAAAATCGTAGAAGACAACCAACAGACATGGCATGAAAAGATGAAGTTATCCCTTTGGGTTGACAGGGTGACTCCTAAAAGGGCCACTAGTTGTTCTCCTTTTGTTCTGAATTATGGAAAAGAATCTAAGTTACTTGTTTCCATTGAGTTACCAACTTTGAGTTATGTTAAAGAGTTGGAATTTTTGAATGAACAACCTCTTCAAGTAAGGTTTGCATAGTTGATGGAGCTCGAGGAAACCAGAAAGGAAGCATTAAGACAGCTTGAAATACATCAAGCTCAGATGAAGAATTCTTTTGATAAAAGGACAAGGCCACGATATTTCATCATTGGTGACTGGGTTCTCAAGTGGAACAAGTACAAGAGCAAACTCAGATGACATTCCAAATTCGATGCAATTTGGGACGGGCCTTATGTAATCATGGAGTGCAAGGAACACAATGCTTTCCAACTTTCTAAGTTGACTGGAGAGGTGTTGTCTATCTCAGTTAATGAGATCCACCTCAAACATTGCCTCTAAGATAAGTACTATCATTGTAAATAGTAGAGTAGTTGTTGCAAATAAGTGCTTCGTGCACATTTTCATTTCAGTAGTTTTCCTTTCCCTAAGCATTGTTTCACATGTTTGGTTGGCCATCAAGGCCTGTTATTTTGCTTTCAGTTTTGTTCGATTTTCTTTTGATGTTGTTTGGAGTGTTACGATATGAATTTTTGAGTTTCATGAAGGGGCAGATTTGACTCCACACTGAATAGAGTATTAAAGGTAATTGAACTAATGCTTAGCAGGCAAGCATTTAGCACAAATCGCCAAAATGTTACCAATTTTCTCTACAACTCAATTGGTAGAGCTACTTAGTTTATTTCATCTCAAAGTAAAAGTTTAGTTAATTTTTGCATGTGCTTAAATTATTGTTTGTATCAGTTTTCAAATGATTTCAGTAAAAAAAATTCAAAAGTTTGCTCAGTGCTTTGCAACAAAAATGAAGTGCAAGACAAAATATACAAATGATTAAGAATAACAATTGCTTTCATTTATTTCACAATGCTTATTCACATTACAATATTTCATTTGTTTGTAAATACAAATGTTTGTACATTTTTTCATTTTTATGCATTTCTTTTCAGAATGGGAATGAAAAGATATTTTAAAGTCCACACAAGTCATGGAGATAGCTAAAACCATTCATTGCAAGAAATTAATTATACAACTAAAGGTTAAAGGAAAAGAAGGAAGCAAGTAACATAAGACATATCCATCATTGCTTGTGTCTTGATCTTCAGTTGATGTTCTTGTAGCTTGCTTCATCTTGCTTCTGATTTTGAGTGTGCCTACAGAAGATTAGGAAAGTCCTATTAGAGATCTGGATATGAGTTACACTACATGCTCTACCAATAGAGATATAATTCATTCCTTGAAATGCATGGAATCAACTAAGAATAAAGAGTGCAGTAATAAGAGCCTGAAAATGAAATGTCACATCATGGAACCTTTTAAACTTCATTATTTTATGCTAGCATTATTTGTTTCCTGTGCACGTATAGGAAAAGTTATGTAGCTGATCATTTCATGAAGACACAATAGCATGTGGTGTAAAACGGGCTCCCACAAGGGTTGAGACTCGACATGCTATCCCTCAAGCATTTTAAAAGGGATTGAAAAGGAAAGAGATACAAAGTGCTCAAGGAAGACATCCATCAAATGAGTGCATCATAGGGTGCCAAAGGATTCAAATAGCTAACCACTTCGGACAATCAATTATCAAAGTGTAATGAATGGAAAATCAGGAGTGATCAACTGTTTGAATGCAATTTCATAATGTGATAGTGAACATGCATGCATAATGCCTTGTTTTAAAATAACAACTACAAATGAAGCAAATGAAAATTTCCAGACATCATGATCAATTGCTTCTATTTCAAAATTTTCTATGCAATGATAGTTTCACATCATCTATTTGAAGAACAAAAGGTGCATCTAGTAAATGCAAGCAAGTGCATGGAGCAGCCATATTTATGAGGACATAAAAATGCATGAAGAGTGCCAAAGAATAAGATCATCAGCATTGTCAAGCTATTGAATGCAGAATACCAGGAAAAACTAATTATGGGCACGTCATTGTGTCACCACATAAGACAAGTAACAAATGGTGGAAAGAGTTTAGTTTGTTCCATTAAGATCCTTCTCTGAGTAAGGTAAACTTTGCATTCTAAGAACAAGTAAGTGAAGCTACAGTAGTAATGTGAAATAAGTCTTATTCTTCTTTCAAAGCAATGCACTTATGCCTTGATAATTCAATTTCAAACAAGTTAAGGTTTCAAGTGAAAAAAGTGCTATAGAGTTTTGTTTTCAAAATAGAAAAAGAAGCTTTCATCAAAGAATTACTTTCAGGAAAATACAAATACCCACATGGGGGTTTCAACTGGAAATGCAATTACTTTCAGGAAAATGTGTTAAGAACTTCAAGTTTCCATCTAGGTTTTCTTCATTAAAAGCATGGCATGAAATTTTTGAGTTCTTTAACACAGGCAAAGATACAAGACAAATGAAAGTAAAATACTTTATGAGTTCTTATGGCTGTGGCTTGAGAACATTTTTCTTCATCAAATGTCAAAACCCACTTAGGGTTTGTTTGTGGAATTGCAAATACAGATTAACATGGACAAAAATTTGAGTTTCTCTTTGCAAAAGAAATGCACCAGGATAGAATGTAGGGTTGTAGCCATGAAGGTAATACAAAGAGATTGGTGGATTTTTCTGTAAGAGTTTGTTCGAGGTTAAAAACACCCAAATCAAGCATGTGATAGCTGCGGCCTATAATGGATAAAATGCACAGAAATTTCCAGCTGTTTCTTCCATAATAATAGCTTTATTTTTTATGTCAAAACTCTTTGAGTTTGTTTACAAAAATGCCCAAATTTAAGCTTCCAAATGAAACATAGAAAATGCAATGAAAAAACAAAGGTATAGCCGCGGGTTTCACTCATCATTCTTGCTACAAGAATGCTTCAAATTGACCTCCAATGGCAGCCATATGTAGGGAAATGAAATGACAAAGCATATAGAGATTAAAATGTAGCAGAAATCATAAGCATGTCGCAGCCTTGAGGCCAAGATTTTCCTTCAAAATGAAAGGAAGAAGCCATAAAAATAGTTTGAAATCAACTTATCCTCATCACTTGCAAAGTTTCAACCCACAGAGAATTCAAATGGTGGCCTCAAGCTTCGAACCCTAACTTCATGATGACAGCTAGATGTAGAGAGAAGCTTTCTCCAAGTTAGAGATCCAAATGATGCGAAAAAGGTGGAGGATGAGGAGTTTTGTTTTAGGGTTTTCTTGTTGCCCTAATTCGAACTTAGGGAATTTTCCAAAAAAAAAATTAAAATCAAAATTAAGCTAATATCATGTGGCCGAAAATCTTCATTTGCCTTAGGTTTTCATTTGATATCATTTGCCTAATTTTTGGAATAGGCATTCGAATAGTTTTTCGAAGTCTAAAAAAACTTAGGGTTTTTAATTATTTTTCAATACCTTTCCTTAGAGAAGTAAAACATTCATATTTATGCTTAGGTATTTATTTTATTGATTTTATAGAAATCAATTAGAACTCAAAAAATAAATATTTTCCTATATTTTTATGATTTTTTTGGAGAAAAATCAATTGTGATAAGAGACATCAAAGATGTTGTTTTTTGCAAATATTTTCCTTAAAATATTAATTACAAAAAATTAGAATAAAGATAAAGCCTTTATTGGTAATTTGTAGAAGACTGCATATCTTGTAAAGCAAAAATAAAGCAATGTTTTTATAAATTGCTTTTATTTTTGCTATTTTTAGCAATACTCTAAAAGCAGATTTTCCTCTTGGGCAATGTCAAAAAAAGACAAATAAATTGAGGTTGTTTTTTCCAGTTTTGGAGTGGATTGGACCTATTTTTAGAAGACTTTTGGATGGACATGCAGAAAGTGTGAGGTTTCCACTTTTATTACACAGTATGATGCAGATTTGGATGCTTTTTTTTGGGATTTTATTTTGAGCTCGGATTAGGGTTTGGAGAGATATATTTTGAGGAAAACTTAGAGTTTTTCTAAGTTCATATTTTTGCTTCTCACTCTTACACAAATTCTGAGAGCTTGTGAGCATTTTTGTACTCAGTTTTTAAACAAAAACACTCTTTCAGTTTCAATAAAGCAATAGATTTCTTCTTCTCATTTCTTGTCTCAATTTTGTAATGGCAATTTGATGTCTTTTATGATTCAAATTTGAATCCTTATATGTCTTGTAGTTGTGAGTTTGTGTTTAGAATTGCATAGTTTCAAGTTGTATGTTGTATTTAGTTATATATCTTCATAAAAATTACTAATTGAAGTATGTACCAATAAGATTGTGAGGGATATTGTGATAGAGATATTGTTGTGAGTGATAGTTTCTAAATTCATAAGTTTTATTGAATCATCTATTATATTTAAGTTTTAATTTTAGTTATCTTTCTTCCCTTTACTCTAGAAAATCATTTAGAATAGAAGTTTCATTCAGAGAACTAGCTCACTCGAGAGATTCCTTCTTCACACAAGATCACCCACATCTGAAGAAGGTTTCCATGTTTCAACAGATAGCTAAGTCTTTTGTAGGCTTAGCATAGGGTGCATATTTAATTGATAACACATCCAACATCTTGGGGTTTATGAGTTCATTATCCAAAATCTAAATCAAAGTCCAAAATAAAATCCAAATCAACAAATCCAAAAGTCCTAAAGTCTAGTATCCCTCCAAGGTTTCTTAAGAGTTCAATCATTCACATCATCCATCTTTCATTTATCTCATCACCACCATTTGATCATTAACATCTTATATTTTCTTTTTTGAACATAAATTTTAAACCAACCTAAGGAGTTAGAGGTTTACCTCCCATATTCCTGAAAGTTGATCCTTACTATATGGTCCAAACTAGATCTCAACATAAGAAAAACATGGAAGTAAACAAAGAAACATCCACTTCAAGTGACTTGAGTCAAACTGCACCTAAAATCAACCACATTGGATCTAGCAATCCCCCTCTCAACCTTCCTCAAATACCATAGGATCTTCAAGAGGGAGGTTTCCAAGTGGAGGATGTCACCAACAATGTCCTAGGAATGACTCAAGAAAAAATCATGGAGATAGTCCAAAATCCTAATAACCACAAGATTGTCAACACAATGATGAGACTTAATCCTTCATAATACATGATTGCATTAGCAAAGGAAGGGGCTAAACTCCCTTCTGAATTTGATGTAAGCACTATTTTGGAAAAACCTTTCGGGATTATGCCACCACTATCATTCACACCTTATTTCCAAAACATCATCCAACCCATCACACAACCAACATCATCTCATGCTCCAAGTCAAACTATGGTTACCAAGGGAAGTTCATTGCTTCACGCTCTTCAAACACAACCCCTTGTGAACAACCAAGACTTGATGCACACACCATCTCGGGTCTACCAAATACCATTCCTCAAGATCCAAAGCATCCATACGTCCCACTCATCTTTCATGACACCAATAATCCATCCACCTTCGCCACATCACCAGCATATTCTCTTGATACACAAGCCTCTCTCCCCATGACTTCACAAGGACAAGTGGGTCTATTTAGGAAAGGGGGAATCTTTGACCCCTCATCATCACTTTCTCAAGGAAACATGCCACCCATCTTCCCACCATTTCCCCCTCTACCATCAACATTTGCACCAATCCTTGGTTTAGGGAAACCCCCTTTACCAATCACCAATCAACCAAGTCAAAACAATTCGTTGATCGTTAATCAAATCAACATACCCAATCCTCCAGACATGCTGCCAATATCACAACACTAGGTGGCACCAATCCAAATGACACAGTCAATCACTACACCATCTATAACACCTCAAAATTTGGTCTCCCAAGGACCTATCATATCAATCGTGTAATCCACCACACAACCCATTATCATCACTCAAACGACACCTCAACAACCACCTCAACAAACTCCCATCACAACATCTCACACCATTCTGAATCCTCCACCACCACCACCAAATCCAAATGTGGAAAATTAATATAGCATCACACTACAAGCTACCCAAAAAGCCTATCAAAAAGCATTCCAACATTTTTAAGCTCAACAAGCATATGCACAACAAGCATGGGCATAGCAAGCCATACAACAAGTTGCCCAAGAGCAAGCTCAAGCTTTATTACAATAACAATAAGCTGCACAAGCTGCCCAAGCTACCCAACAAGCTTAAGCTCAAGCACAAGCTCAATATCAAGCATAGCAAGCTCAGGCGCAAGCTTATTAGCAAACTTTACAACAATACTAAGCACAACAACAAGTAGCTCAATTACAAGCTCAACAACAAGCATTGTTGGCCCAACAGTAATTGCAGGCATACCAACAAGCGTTGGTGGCACAAAAATACTTGCAACAACTTCCCACGAACACACAAAACAACCCACCCATCACTCAAACAATTAAGCCACTCCAAAACACATTAATCCCACCACCTGATCCACAAAATGATGTGTCTGCACAAATCAAATTGCTCTCACAACAAGTTCTAGACCTACAATTTGAAAAAACAACAAAAACACAAGGAAACTTGTGCCCTTATCCATTTGATAGGAGCATTGTGATGGTTCCACTACCACAAGGGTTTGAGATACCTAAGTTTGAAAAATACCACGAAACCAAAAATCTTAAAGATCACATCAGGGAATTCCATGTGCACTATGTGGAAGTTGTTTATGATGACTCATATCTAATGTGGTTATTCCCTCAAAGTTTGGTTGGTATGGCAATGGAATGGCTCTCCCATCTTCCTCCTAGAATCAAAAAGTTCCAAGAAATTGTAGAATTGTTCATACAAAACTATTCATTCAACATAGGCATGGACGTGAGTCTAGAATAACTATCTACTCTCAAACAAGCCAAGGGGGAAACATTCACATCATTCTTGCAATGATGGTGATCCAAAGCCAATAGGAGAAAGTGGGCCATGCTAGAAGAACAACAAATTGATACCATCATCGCCAATCTTGAAGGGACGTTGTCCTTCCATCTAAAAATGCAATGCAACACCACATATAACCAGTTGATCCCTAAGGTGATCAACATTGAAAGAGCCATTATCACACAAGGGGGGACACCTACATATCAAGACAGCTGTCCATCAACCAGTTACAATGAAAAACCTCACACATGGGAAAAGAACAAGAATGTTACTAATGACGGTATTGTTGATGCCAAAGTTATTATTAGTGCCCCAAGGAAAAACACACAATCATATCAATGACCACAAGTCAACAACCAAAACAACATACAAGCCAACACATCATCACAACAACCCAACAATAAAGTGGTCAATAACCTGAATAATCAAGGGGGGCCACCTCCAAGGAATAGGTATCCCCTTAAATGAAAATACATGCCACTTGGGGAACCAATTGAGTCTATCCTGCAATAGTTTGTACAAGAAAAACTTATCAAGATCCCTATTTATGACAATTATCAAGAGCCTCAAGTTAAACCACCATGGTATAATGAGAAACATCTCTGCAATTTTCACAAAATTAAGGGACACATGATGGCCAACTACATGAGGCTTAAAAATCTAATTCAGGACCTCATTAATGACAAAACCATAACCATTGAACAGCCCGCAGGGAATCAAGATCCCAAAATATACACGAATCTAATTTTAGATCACAATAAGGGAAACAACAATGGTAAGGTGAAGTATAATAATGTGAACCATGTTTATGACCATTTTGTTGCATCCTTAGATGAGTGGGTCACTGTTGTTAACATCACAGGATCCAAAGCCGACTATGGAATCACCACACGTGGTGGCAAAATTACCATTTTAGGACAATCCCAACCATCAAAGGCATCCACTGCTAATTCAAATTTAGTGCCTAGTGGTTATAATATCTTGGATCAATTGAAAAAGACCCCTGCCTAGATCTCCATCATGGATTTACTAAAAATCTCACCAGCACATAGGGAAATCCTAGAAAAAGCATTGGCTTCATCCACTATCCCCACAGATCGTGACGCAAATCAGTTCCAAGCTATGGTCAGACATATCACCACACTACATCTCCTAACATTTTTTTTATCAGGACTTCCCAATGCACCCATCTCATAACCATGTGCTCCATCTTGAAGTCCTAGTCCATAAGAATAAAGTCAAAAGAGTCTTGGTGGATGGAGGTGTAGGGTTAAATATTTGTACTCAAGCTAATAGAGAATCTCTATTGAAGTAGGGCCAACAATCATGGAGATTACATGCCAAGTCCTTGATCTTGAACTACCATAGAATATCCTCCTAGGGCACCCATGGATACATGGGATGCAAGGTATCACATCCACCTTCCATCAATGTGTGAAATTACCCTATCAAAATCAAGAGGTCACAGTCCATGGTGATCTCGAACCATTTTATTATTGCAAGAATCTAGAAGCCAAGTACTACAAGATCCCTCAAGTCCTAAAAATGATGAGGGACCCATATCTCCATATATAGACCCATCTACCTTAGCCTCCACTTCTAAGACAAAGACACCCCCCATTCCAGACATCTATGATATTAAGGTCATTATTCAAGATAATGGGTGTGGGGACTACAAAATGAAAAAGAGTTCCTTTGTAATAGGAGAGTTACCTCAATCTCCTCGATCTCATGGGAAACCCCAACTGATTGACACATCAGCTTAAACTTTCAAAGTCAACCTCTCTAGATTCAAAAGGTGGGGGGACCTAAGTCAGGAAGTGGTAGACAAGAGGGATATATCAAGCTTATTGTATCAAGATGAAAGGCCCACACCTAATCTTTCCATGGACAATAACAACAAAGGACTACAGTTAATGCAAGGATGGGGCTATAATAAAAATGAAAAGCTTGGGAAAAATGATAATGACCTTTTGGAACCCATTATTCCCAAGAAGTGCATAAATAATCTTGGCCTTGGATGTACCCCTCTGATAATAACCATACGTGGAAAGGGTGCCCTAGTTAAAAAAGTCAAAGCTCCTCTTCAGTTACTGGTATCCATATGTTTAGCTTTAGATAAATTCATATGTTTAGCTTTAGATAAATTCACCTTTGATAAAATTGATGTATGTGATGAGGACCCCATCACTGACCTACCCATGTTATTTGAGGATTCCTCCCTTTTCATGATGAATACCCTATCTTTTGACCCAAGTATCCAAACCAATGAGCTAAAACTTGTCTACCCCCAACTCATCAATTATCACCAACGAGGACCACCGATCTTAGACATATTCAAAAACAATGAGGCTCTCTCAAAATTCATGGGACTACAAGACACTCTACCATGTGGAGATCATAAAGCAAGATTTGATATTGAGCTAGACACACATGCATACTATGGGGAAATAATTGAATCCTTCAGTCGCAAAATTGAAAATTTAAGAATATTATCTAGGTCTTTAAGTGAAAACCACACTATGGCACTTTCTAACCCAAAAATAGTAAAAACAAAGGACATATCCAGTGGTGAAAACCTCTCTGAGGTGCCAAAGGATGAGGGATTCAATCTTCCCCTTAGTGCTATTCATCAAAAAAAATCAACAGCGTTAGTAGAAAAGTGCAATCCAGTCAACTTGGGAACTGAGGAAACACCACATATCACCTTCTATGCAGAATCACTTTTGACAGAAGAATGGGAACTTCTAGCTACATTTCTGAGAGAAAGAAAGGTAAAATTTGCATGGACCTATGTTGACATGCCTGGTCTTGATCCAGAGGTTGTGGTTCACCATCTAGCCATCTATCCAGAGGAAAAACCAGTAAGACAAAAGTTGAGAAAGATGCATCCACAAATAGCATTACTGCTCAAACTTGAATTACAAAAGCTCCTTGACACTGGCTTCATACGGCCAATTGATTATCCAAAATGGGTTTCAAACCTTGTACCTGTCTCAAAGCCCACTGGGGGCATCCGCATCTACACTAACTTTGAGGACCTAAACAAAGCATGTTCTAAAGATTATTTCCCTCTCCCAAATATAGACATGTTTGTGGACATGACGGTAGGACATGAAATTCTATCATTAATGGGCGGATTTTCAGGGTACAATCAGATCATGATAGTTAAGGATGATCAACACAAAACAACTTTCACCTACCCATGGGGAACCTACTGCTGGAAAATGATGCCATTTGGGCTAAAAAGTGTAGGAGCTACCTACCAAAGAGCTATGACACTAATCTTCCATGACATGATTCACAAAATTGTGGGAGACTAAGTGGATGGCATATTATTTAAATCAAGAAATCATTGGGATCACATAGTGGCACTTAGCTCCATCTTTGACAAGCTAGAAGAATATAGGGTTAGGCTCAATCCTAAGAAGTGTGTCTTTGGTGTGCAATCAGGAAAACTCCTAGGGTATATTATATCTATGAGGGGAATCAAAATAGACCCTACCAAAGTCAAAACAATTCTTGAAATGGAAGCACCAAGAGCACTAAAGCAGTTAAGGGGTTTGCAAGGAAGACTCCAATCTATTTGTTGGTTTATAGCACAATTAGTAGATAAGGCTATCCCATATTCCCATCTACTCCACAAGGGGGTAGTATACAAATGGGAGGAGAAATGTGATCAGGAATTCAATAAAATCAAGGATTACTTGCTCACACCACCAATTCTAAACAAGCCATTGATCCTATATATATCAACAATAGCAGCAGCCCTTGGTGCTCTATTAGCTCAACATGATGAAAACGAGAAAGAGAGAGCTATTTACTACATTAGTAGAACCATGGTGGGACACAAGCTGAATTATACATCCATTGAGAAGGCTTTCCTAGTAGTAGTGTTCACTACACAGAAGTTCAAACACTATATGTTGGCACATCAAATAAAACTCATTGCCAAGATAGATCCTCTCAAATATCTACATTCCAAGGAAACGCCCACAAGATGGAAAGGTAAATGAGACATGATCCTGATAGAACATGACATTGATTATGTAGAACAGAAGGCCATTAAAGGACAAGTAATTGTAGACCAACTGGTAGAGGCACTAATATATTCTGAGAACCCATTGATATCTGAATTCCTTAATGAGTCAATCTTTAACCTAAGTGTGGCAGATCAATGAAAAGTATATTTTGATGGATCCTACACACATGATGGGTCAGGAGTAGGGGTCTTCTTCATAACACCACAAGGGGATTGCATACCAAAGTCATATAAGTTGTCTTTTCCTTGCACAAACAACATTGCAGAGTACAAGGCTCTTATCATAGCACTCAGAATTGCAGTACAATGGCAGATTATGACACTAAAAGTCTATGGGTACTCACAGCTTATCATCAACCAAGTCAATGATGAATACCAAACAAAGGATGAAAAATTGACCCCATACAAAAAACCGGTGGAGAATCTCAAGGAATTCTTCATAGACATCACATTTGAGAAAATACCAAGGGAAAACAACAAAGCAACTAATGCTATGGAAACAATCATATCGCTACTAGATATCCCACACAATGTCAATAAACATGAATTCCTAGTAGAACGGCTTCTCGTGCCAGCATTCAAGGTACCAAAGTCTAAATTCTTGTGTGAAATCGTTGGTCCTAGTGATCCTTGGTACCACGACATATACACCTACTTAAAAATAGGAGTCCTCCCGGTTGATATCACCCTGAACCTAAAAAGAACATTTTTCAAGAAGTCATCCCATTTCGTCATCTTAGGAGACACCCTATACCATAGGAGTATCGAAGGAACCATGTTGTGATTCCTTAACCCTGAGGAGGCTTTGATTGTTTTAATTGAGGTACACAATGCCATTTGTGGATCACATTCGAGTGGTATGACCTTGGCTAAGAAACTACTAAGGATTAGGTACTACTAGTTGACAATAGAAAAGGAAGCTCATGATTATGTTTAAAAGTGTTTGCAATGTCAACAACATGGGGACTTCATCCATGCACCAGCTCAGGAGCTCCAACCGATCATAACACCTTGGCCCTTTTCACAATGGGGGCTCAATCTCATCGACAAAATCACACCCACTTCATCCAATGGACACAAATTCATTATCACCACCACAAAGTACTTTACAAAGTGAGTAGACACCATTCCAATGACCTACATCACATGGAAGCAGATATCCAAGTTCATCCTAAATTACCTCATTTGCCACTATGGTGTCCCACAAACCCTTATCTCAAATTTAATGGGACACCTTTCAAGAACCAGGATGTTCAAGAGCTATGCCAAAAATTCAATATCCAACATCACTTCTCCACCCCATATTACCCCCAATGTAACAACCAAGTTGAGGCTATGAATAAAACCATTTTGAAAATTCTAAAGAAAATAGTCAATGAAGTTGATCGTAATTGGCACCTACTTGACTAAATCCTGCCTTATGGGCCTACCGAACGAGTATTTGCATGCCTACATGTGCAACCCCTTTCTCCCTAGTCTACAGATCATAAGCCATCCTTCCCATTGAGATCGAGCTCCCATCCTTAAGAATATCATTGCAAAATCTCATCACTGATGAAGAATATCGAGTGTCACGATTGAACAAGCTAGAACTACTGGATGAGCAATGCATGGATGCACTAAATCATCTACAAGTCTATCAGAACCATCTCAAAAGGAGCTATAATAAGAAGATTGAGAGTTGGGACTTTCAAGTTGGAGAGCTTGTATTGAAGGAGAATCAAAAGAATGTACCAAATCCAAATAGCAAGGGAAAGTTTGAACCCAATTGGTTAGGACCCTTCATCATCACAGCAAGCTACAAATCAGGAGCATATTAGTTATCTACACCCGAATGTGGGCCCCTATAGGAGTCTATCAATAGCTCCCATCTCAAAAAAAAAAAAATCCTAAACTTGCAAGGTATAAATCCAAAAAATCCAAAAAAATATATATATATAAAAATCAAACAAAAAAATTAGAAAAAAGGATTAAAAATAGTAAAGAAAAAAATTGTCCTCTTGTGAAAACCACTCTAGTGGCGCTTTGGGAAAGTACCTTGGTGAAAACCTAACAAATAGATGTCTCGTGTAAATAAGAACTTTCCATCCACCATGATCTCTATAGTGTGTTTTGCTTCATTCATCCATCACATTCCATTGATCCTTCTAACACCTATCTACGTCTGCATCATAGCTTAATCATGTGTTTGTATCGTGTTCCATCCTAGAACTACTTGGCACATTCCTAAGGTTAGTTTGTCCTACGTATTTCAGAGTATTCTATCACACCATGCTGGGGCATGTTCTTATACCTACATTGGATCAGATTCGTGTATATTCTTGAAGTCTTCCTTAAATTAGAAAATCCAAAAACATTCAAAAAATTAGAAAATAAAAAAACCAAAAACATCCAAAACATGTCAAAAATCCTAAAATAGGTCAAAAAGTCAAAAATAGAGTTTTCCTATTGAACTACGAGTCTCTAAGCTCTGTATGTAGGCAAGGCCATCATTAATGTGCCCCCAAGACACCCTAGGTCAGTCCTTTAGGAGTCCATCACAATAAACTGGCAATCCATTTGTTCATATCTCATCAATAAACAAGTCAGTGTCAATCGAACTACGTGGTCTCTACATGTATAACATAGGCAAGGATAATCTTTGATCAGCCCTCGAGGCCCCTAGGATAAGTCTTTAGGTTAGGTTCTTGATCAAAATCTCAGAAAACACCAAAAACATTGGAAAATGTGAAAATTGGAACATTTGTAAAACACCTTGAAAATACCAAAAACATCCTCAAAACATTTCAAAAACATCAAAAATATTCTAAATCAATTGTCACCACTGACCTTTGGTGAAACAATTAGAAACAAGTTTAGCAAATTGAAAGTGAAAACTCAAACATCAAGGTCGCAAGTCTAGGTTAGTAGGTAAACAAGTTGGTTAACTCTTGATATTAATAGCCCATCATCCAGTTAGTCCCAAAAAATCATCTGATAAACATCATGCCTAGGATGCATCCTTCCTACAATGGACATCAACATCAAGCATCACCATAGTTTAGTATTGGCTAGAGGTATGAAGAACATTAGCTTGTTTGTTTACTTGATCTTTGTCTTGATGATTTATCTTATTGCGCTCATTCCAATGACCTCTTGATGATGTCTAATCAAAAAAGATTTAGAGAGCAAGGAATGGGGCATTCATCATTATATTTTGTCTATTGTGCTTGTTGGATATTCTTGTAATATAACTTTGGTCATGCTTACTTTGTTTGGTCTATAAGAAGGGTGTTTTGGATGTCTTGTTGACTATTACCTAGGAAGATTTTTTCATTCTATGTTTTGGTCTAAGATGTTTGAAATATCTAAAAGGCATCCTAATAGGGTGGTCTTGTATGTCAAGTGTGAACATGGATACTCCTATCTAGTTGTCAATTCAAAGACCGTCGCACTAGGTACAATGCCATCATGGTTCTTTATACCTTGATGCATTGTACCTATGTGTCTTATCAAAAATAAGGTAAGCTCGCTCTTTATATCCCCAATCTCTGATAAGCAATCATCATCATCATCATTATCGTATTTCAAAGTCAAGGGTTGATTTATCTTTCTTCTATCTTTCCATTTACTAATACTAACATGGTATCATGACATTCAGAAATAAAAAAAACATCCATGTATGCATCCATCTTGCATCCACAAACCATCAACATACTATGCATATCATGATAATAGGAAACATCAATCATCTCATTGCGTTTTCATCCATCATAATATAGATTGGTTATTCTAAGCATCTCATTAACCATGCACTTGCATAAACCATACATTTGCATAATTCAATAAGCATCATCATAATCATCACATGTTGCATCATCCACACATACATCATATTGTACATGGAAAAAATACTGAAAAAGAAGTTAGTCATAATATCACAGTTGCATCCATCACATAATCATATAAGCATTCTTAATACCACCACATTTTGCATCATACATATTACATCATCAAATCTATTTACATCAAACATATAAGCTTTCTAATCATCTTTAACCTGAACTTATCATAAATTTTTATCATGAGCTCAACCCAAAATTGAAATTTTATGCCCAATCTCTCAAGGGGGCAATGTAGCAGTGCAATTTCTTCCGCTAGGGCAACAGTGAGGCATCCGAAAAATTAGAAAAAATTTGAATTTTGATCATGACAATGCTATTCTTTGAACCAACGTAGCAAGTACTTCGCTTCAAAGAGGGGAAAAATGTAGATACGTAAAATGTCCTGATTAATACTATGCATCTGATTTTGATCAACTAACACCATTTCTTCTGAAATCACTTCAAATTTATCAATTAATTGAATAATCAACATTATTTAATTAAAATCAACAAATTCAGCTATTAGTCAAATAATTAAATTTATTGATTAATTCACCCTTCTTCTAACTAATTTTAATCTTATTTAATTAAACAAAATCATTTAATTAAACCCTCTCTTAATCCTCTCATTTTATTAAAAATCAATCAAATCAAATGTCACATCTCCTAATTCACTCTAATTAATTAATTATGGATTAATTAATCCTAAATCAGCTTTCTAATCATCATTATCAAAATCCTCCAGTTTTTAACTCCTCAAGAGTTAAATCAACCATGGTCAACTAACCAGGATGCACATGAAAATAATTTCAATTAATTATTTAATTCATCTATTTTCCCTCACCAAGGCATATTCTGAGGAATATTCCTCTCAACAACCTGTCATTCAATTTCCCTCCAAAGGTTTTCAAAAATCTATCAAATCCTCTTAGATTTGCAATAAATTCTCTTACAACCTTTCAAATCCTCTTACATCCTCTCAAATCTCATTCAATTCCTCTTACAAAAATTTTAAATTCTCAACCAACAACATTTACTTCTCTTCCATCCTCCACTCACACATTTCCCAAAATGTGCTCCACCCTCATCCAATGGAATTGTGACACTTAGCACATTCTTATTGGCTCTCAGTTTATCCCACATTCACCAATTTCCTCCATTCTTCAACCCTTGGCTTCTATAAATAGAGGCATCCTTTTCATAATATGGATCCACAACTTCATGCATTTCCATTATAGTCATTTGAGTTCATAGTTTTCCATCATTTTCAAGCATCATAGCTAGATTAAAGTCAATTTCATCTTTGAATCATCCACACTACATCAGGCTTATCAAAGGGATTGGGAAAAGGCTTCTTTCCACATCAAAGGAGCACCACTCCCCCTATAGGATGGAGGTTTAGCTAGTTCAATTCGATTTACATGTTATATTTCATTATTTTCTAGTTATTTTCATGTTTTCTTTAAATTTTTCTAAAGAATTTCATAGGGAGCAATAGATTTTCTTTTCTAACATGTTTGACACTTGGTTTGTGATCTCTTGTTATTTTGTGAAGGTTTTGTGCTCACAGTAGCTAAATTATTCATTCATATATATTATAATATATATATAATATCATTTTAATACTTTTATAAAAACACTCATATTATCATATATACATATCAACATATATACATGAAGTGTATATATATGTCACCTTAGTCCAATCGATATTCCCATACATATGGGCAATCCATCCATGAGCATGCATAGGTACATCTAGTTACATGTATGATTTTATCATAGACACATACATATATACATATATATATATATACATTTTATGCATATATCTCATTGACATAACAATAAACACACAAGGAAGGAATTTCACTCAACATCAAGACTTAATCACATTCCTCAATGCGAACATTCATAAAACTATAACGTAGAAAAAAGTATCTCTTGCTTGATATGGGAATAATTACTAATAATTTGGATTTAATTTCACCTTGGTCTAGTGTTGTGGGGTGTTTTACACATCCACATTCGGTCTTGGGCCCTTGCAAACTAAATAAAATTCATTTATCGATGTCTTGTAAAGGTGTTGTAAAGTGTTGTAAAAGACTTTCACACTTTTCTAGACTTCTATTAGGCACTTAAGTCTAATGGACCTATTTTCCCCTTAATTCAATATTGTAAAATGTATTTAATTATATTTTCACATTAATCTAGAAGCCTTGTAAATTAAACCTAATTTTAATCTAGTGTTGTAATGTGTTTTATACATAATTTACATTGGATGTTGTTACTTTCTTGGCTATGTGGGCCTCATTTTAATGTTGTAAAGTGTATTTAATCACACTTTCACATTGAAATTTGTGTCCCTAGCCCTAGTTACCCTTTACATCATCATTAATAGGCCCCTATGACCCCATATTGTGCATCCTAAGGCTTATTTTGATCAAAGACCCAATAAAATCAACATAAAAACTAAAATTCTTCATTCCCCGACATCCCAGCTGGAAAATGAGCCCTTGTGGGACCCTTTCACCACTTTGGGAAAATGAGTCCCATCCAGGTGGGACTAAGTCACCCAGCTTGGCAAATGAGCCCCATTTGGGCCATTTTCAAAGTTTGAGCAGGAAAACTTGGATTTTAAGTTTAATTTTCTTCCATGTCGGCCTTGGGGATAAAGTTAACAAGAATTTTAGGTGGATTGCATATATAAACAAGATTTTAAACCCTAATTCATTATTCATCCATCATTCATCATTCATTATCCATCTCAAGTCAAGCAAGCTAGAGTTTTAGCATTCTAAGTCATCAAGATAGTTTTCTAAGGCATTCAAGGGTAGATTCTTCATCCATTGCTGCAAAAATTCAAGATCTATCATCATGGAAAGTCTCTAATTACATTATTTCATGCTTCATTATCTTATTTCATTCTTTTGGTTTAATTACCTAAAAGGGGTTTGACCAAGGCAAACCCCCATTCCCTAACATTCAACATTTCTCTTTCTTTCTTTATACTCATTTTTTTTGTTGTATTGGTTATTTTTGCTACAAAAAAGGCATTGGAAGATTTACGCTTGAAACCCTCTCTCACCAAGCCAATTGTATACATCTAATGTAAGAGAAAATTTCCAAAGCTATGGTAAACCACTGTTATTAATCATTAGTTTTTAATTGATGTATAATGTCTTTGTTTCTATTATAGAATTTTATGATTGTCAAGATTGTTGTTTAAGGTTATTGTCAACCATTTGCAATTTGTTTATGTTTTTTATTGCTTATTGTGTAGGAAGGAATCTCTTATGAGTATTGGGCTACACCTAAAGCATTTTTATTAGGTAGTTGATATCACGTAAAGAAAATGAGGCAGTTTGCTCTACTGCATCTTACCTATTATAATTTTTTATTTACTTATTGTATAGTTATAGATCAAATTTTTTTGAATGTTGGTGTCTGAAATATATATTTAAGTCAAATTTATTAATTTATATTGTTTAATAAAAGTGATTATTTTCAGATAAAATTATCACAATTCTCTATGCTTTTTGGGCAATGATTTTTGGATAGATACAACTTTTTTATAAGGGGAAAATTTAATTTGTACAATTCTAAAATGTACACCCAATGATGGCCCATTCATTGTAAAGTTAAGTAGTTAGAATTTTCTTTTTCAATGAGAGTCAATTCATTCCCTTTCAAAGTCAGAGAATATTCTCTCGTGGAAATCTATGTCATAACTGAATCACAATGACATCACAAATACCTGACAAAGACATTATGATTTTTCTTTGTCAAGCACGTTGATGTTCAAACTTCAAAGGACCAATCTTCTATCATGGGTTATCTTAGCTATATTTACGGAGAGCCATGTCAAATCTACTATAAAGATAATTAGCAAACATATATTAAATATTAATATATGTAAAATATGTCGAGAGTTATCTTTCTTGAGGCGTCTATTTTCATCATTTTTTCTCAATGCAATAGTCACCTCGAGAAGGATAACTCTCAGCGTATTTTACATATATTAATATTTAATATATGTATGCTAGTTTATATATATTTGAAGTAATGAAAAATAATAAAACTATAAATTATACCCTAATTTTGATTGAACCTTAATTGAAACATAATCATAAACTCAATCCTTAGGAAACTCTAACACAAAATGAACACTTATTGAATTCTAACCCTAACCCTAATTAAACACTAACGATAATTGGACTCTAAAAATATTCCTTACTCTAACCCTAATCCATATCATTTAAATGTAATTCAAAACCCATATAAGCATCTATAATGTATATAAAAAGCTTCCTCTAAACTATGCAACATATATTTGAATACATAAATGCATAAGTATCATAATTTATCATATAAGTAATATCCATAAGTCATATAACCATTTTGAAAGTATATCAAATTAAATAAGATCTATTGAAGGTAAAATAAGATGTAGACTATGAAATAAAACTTCATTGTAATGGTGTAAATACATGACAAATTCTTCACTGATGAGAATTGTATTACGCCCTTTATTTTCAAACTGATCACGATATACTTCTTTGAGAAACTTTGAAAATGCAGCTACTTTTGTATACACCTCTTTTACTTTTTTTGCAACATCTTCAACCATTAAGCTGGTGTTTTCAATTTGTTCAATAATTTTGCTACAGTGCTCCAAAACAATTATTTCACATTTGTCCATAATGGTTTCAACAACATTGTTTGAGTTTACAGAGCCATGTGGGCTTGAAACAATGATTTCTAATTCATTCTCTGAAACATCCATAGTATCAATTATCTAGTGTTCAAAGTGGAATTCAATAAAATTAAGGTTAGTATCTAGGAATAATAAGAATAAAACCATTCATAATATGTTTTCAATTTGATTGATTTAAAATAATTTCATAAAGTTATTGAATATGACGAAGTTATTCATTCTTTTAT
This sequence comes from Sequoia sempervirens, assembly GCA_007258455.2. Taxonomy (NCBI): domain Eukaryota; kingdom Viridiplantae; phylum Streptophyta; class Pinopsida; order Cupressales; family Cupressaceae; genus Sequoia; species Sequoia sempervirens. Next base: position 82,600,512 of record VDFB02000363.1, on the reverse strand, counting down.
AAGTGTGAAGGTGAATGTTCAATGGTAGCAATATAAAGTAATTCACCATCACTGAGCTTATTTATTTGCTCAAATATAATGGTTTAACAATATTTATTTAATTGAACATTTGTTTAATTGGTAAATATTTTTTAAATTTTTAGTGAAATGACAAAATAATTGTAACTATCAATTTATGTAATTTTTTCTTAAATATACATTGTATCATCATTTAGTCAAATATATCTATTTTATAGTTTGAAAATAATGAAATTATATATAAACCATGTGAAATTTAAGTTAATTTATAAAATATAAGACTAATAATGCATCATATAAATAAAATTCATAAGCCATATAATCATTTATAAAGCATATAAACATTGTAAATAGTATAAATAAATTATAAATATTCACCTTAATACATTGTAAATAATATAAATAAATTATCCATAACAAGATAATCCACCATAAAGTATATGAACATATTTAATCCATAAAGTATATCATTGAGCTAAATAAATAACTAAATTTTAACCATACATAAACTATATAAAAATGTTTATACAAACCATCCATGATGTCTAGTTTAATAGAGAAATCACAAAATCATAATCACCAATAACATAAATAACATCCATAAGTCATATAACCATGCACAAAGTATATAAAATGTTCGTCTGAAATATGCAGCATCTACAGTAATATATAGATTACGTAATTTTTAATATATATATTTATTTAGGATTTAATATTAATTTTCTATTCTTTTTTCAAGTAATTTATGAACTCATCACATATAATATTGGAATTCCCTTGCTCATATTTTTCATCATAGAAAATTTCTCTTATGAATCTTAGAAATCCTCAAACCTTCAAAGAGGCCACATACATGTTGCTAAAGTGTTCTTCTGCTTGAGTGATTTCAAAGTTTTCAATTGCTACTATGCTTATTCTTACATCCTCTATTTTATTTATTATTTGTGTAAGATATTCATTCACTGATCTCATGAGTTTATCTATCTTTGTTTCAATAATCTCGTTTGATCCAAAAGACTCAGTACGATTTATGGGGGCATTAACTGAATTTTGAGTTTCTAAACTTGGAGAATCCATATTCTATATAGAAATGCAATAGGTTAATATATGGAATACAATAATTCAATATAAGTACACATCATATTAGAAATAAATGAATATTTAGTAGTCATACACATTACACAATTTCATTATTTTCTTAGAGTGTATGAAATAAGGCTTAAAGGTTGACTTTTTAATATTGTTGTTTTTTTGTTTAGTGGAGAGCTTCAAGTAATTAGCTTATACCTATTCTAGAAATTATGTTAAAGTGATAATTATTTCCACAATTTTTATTTATAAATTTATTTTCATACAGTGCCCTAGAAAGTTAAGAAAGTACAATGAGATGAATTTTTGTATAGAAGGAAAAACTGCATCAGTATATTAATAATATTTGTTACATTAAATATGAATTTCTAGGGCTTTTAGCCTATTTTGCTCTGCCTTTCTTTTGGCCACTTGTTTTCCCTTTTTAACTTTTTTAAATTATGCGGTGAAATATGAAGAATCCACATGGGTACCAAATGAATATTAGATTTACTACAACTCATTAGAAACATTTGAAAAGTATCATAATTGTGTTATATTAGGAACATGTATTTGTTTAATTTTCAATGCATTAAACATAGAAGAATTGAAATTAGCATAAAACTAAAAATCATATAAATATAGTACATTTAGAAATTTAAGTATACTCATTGAAAAAAATTGAAGAAAATATATTACATCAATTATCTTCTAAAATTTTCAGTCTATTTTCTTCATCCTTTCTCTTGGCAAGTTGTCTACCCTTTTTCATTTTCTCATAACGGTCATATGTGAATGGTGGCATAATTCTTAGTTCGTCTAGATATTTTACACAGGATATGGAAACAAAAGTCAATACTATTCTTTCTCTTGGTCTAACATCAATAATGGCTTTTGAAAGAGTCAAACCTTGTGATTTGTGAATTGTCAATGCCCAAGCCAATCTTAATGGCATTTGGATTGTCCTCCCCCTATGTATTGATGTAATTGGAATTGTATTTGGATTATGGTCATCAAACAGTATTCCTGAATAGTTGTCAAACTCAACCATTACATATATTAGTGGTTTTGGTGGACCACTTCCAGGTTTGTATACAATCTTTCAAATATATCCTAGAGCTCCATTTACAAGACCTGCTTGTATCCAAAGATTTGAAGTCAACATTACCCTGGCATCCTTACAAGTCAATAATTTGAGATCAATTTCATCATTTGAGCATTTTTTTGTTATGGTTATGAACATTATCATTTGTTAAGAAGAAATGAACACCATTGTCAAACTCCTCATTGCTTTCTTCATTAATGGTAATAGTGGTTCTTGTCATAAACAATCTCTAATCATCAATTGTTGGGTTTTCATCTCTAATTTTTTTCAAAATTTGACAAAATTTGTGTTGTTGGATGCTTTCTCCATCTTGTCTAAACACTTTATCTAAAGTTACAACCACAGTTTTGAATTCTTCCCATAGAAACTTAGCTCTTCTCTTGTTGTCATATGCTGGTATATCATTAACAAGAGGCAACTGACCCAAATCTCCAACCAAAATCATAGATATACCTAAAAGATAAACAATGAATTTTTTTATCAATACTATATAGAGGTCTTCATATCTATAGAAATTTCATAACGTGAATTATTTGTATTAGAATATAAAATAGTCATTTTTGTTAATCATAATCATGTGTATACCTACAAAGTTAACATTTGCATTTTGTGGGAATGCTTGTTGGAGTCGAGAATATATGTTCTCTAGAAATTTTTTACCAATGAAGCTCATTTCATCAATCAAAATGTACGTGATGTGTGCTATTTCTTCTTGAAAACTTGTCAGTATTGCTCCTAATTGAGCAAAATCTCTTATCGGGATTCACAGTTTTAAATGAACTATGGATGCTCCTATGTTGAGTGTTGCAACTCTAGTTGGTGCAAGTAATAGAAGAGGTGAATGACCTAGGTTCATTGAATTTTCAAGAGCTTGACTTATATCACCAATTAGATATGACTTTCATGTCCCTGATGTTCCTTGAATTATCATCAAGGGAAATGTATTTTGATTATTATGGTAGTGTGTCAGGATTATGTTGAGAGCCTTTTTTTGTTTGTCACTGAGGGTTGTGTAGTTCACACACTATGGTATCTCATCATGTATGAGACACCCATACATTATCTCATGCTACTTATGAAATTCATTGCTTGACTTGTGTACATTTCACCTTGATATTCATTACACCAATTTGTTTGTCTATCGACATCTCTCCTTCCTAACATATCTATTTCAGAAACTTGAATATTTTGACCATGATGTAGTCCAGATATTATTTCCCATTCATGTTCTATAGTATTTCTTTGAATAGCTTCATTTTCTTTAATTTTAGAATCATTGATGTTTACATCATTTTATATAGTAGCTATTCATTCCACATGCCAAGGGTTATAATGGAACGACTCCCATTTTTCTATTATGGAATCATTATCGTGATCAATATCTCTTTCCACATCATGAAAAGGTTTATATAACAACAATTCTAAAAAAAAAATTCAATCCACTTATTTGACTCGTGTGGAGGAATGGATAAAAACCTAGGAAATACTCTAACAATAGTTGCTTTTTTCCTTGGCTCCCATTTGTTATCTCTTCTTCTTTTAGGATTACATATCCTTGATCTGGTTGCATCAATTAGTGTAACACCTTCCATACAAAAAGGCCTTATTTTATATCCTTCAATGAAATATTTTGTTTGTTCTTCATTGTTCTCTTCATCATTTACACTTACAAATTTGAACACCTCACATGACACTTTTAGATTGACAAACCTTAGATACTGCTCTCTACCAATGGAAGTTCACATAACATGTGACATGTCTCTTGAGCTCCAATTTCTCTTTCTATAAAATTCTCAGTCAAAAGCCTTTTGTAGGCTCTTGTAGCCAAATCATCAGCATTTTCTATGTTTGCAAGATGTATCAACATCTATTGGTATGTTTCTAAGTTTTTTTTTGGTTTTGCTACATACTTTGCAATATATTTGATTACAGCATGTTTAGAAAGAACGGGATGCCAATCTATATTGGCTCTCCACAATTGTAATATGTAGTGATTGTTTGAGTTTACTCTATCATCATTCCTAGCTGGCTCAAATTTTCTTTCACCTATTTCTATGTCTTCATATAATTTAGATCCTTCCAAATTCAATGACCAAGGAGCATTATACCTATAATTAATATGAATAAGTAATGTAGTTTTGTACATTTGAATTGTATTACTTTTCATTTTAATTTAAATATTTGAACATATTAAAATAGTTTCCTGCAAACCATTTTCCCTCTTTTCTTTATAGGCATGCACCCTCCCTACACACTGTGTGTCACTCTACATAGTTTAGTATCTCTTCATAGTCATGATCAACATCTATCTCTACAATTTGTCTTGTATTTTTAAGACATGGATGCTGAGAAATTTTTTTGAATGCCTACAAATGGAAATACAAATAAATTTATTAGCCATATGATAAACTATGTAAATAGTTTATGTCATATATTGTATGTGTATGTTTAACTTTTTCTTAACATGCCTATATGTTTCATTGATGTGTATTATGTCTAGGATTCCATGTTTGAATAATAAAATGGAAATATCTTTTTGCACTTTTTTGTTGCTCTTCATTTGACCAATCCAAGTTGTCCATATTTAGTGCTCCATGTATCCATGTGAATCCATGCACATGTGGTGAGCCTGTATGTTGCCACTCATATCTAGACCAAAAATATTTAATATTAATTCCTTTTTCCAAACTTTTTGTTCTAAACATAGAATTTCTCAAGTGCATGTAGTGTGCGACTATATGAGGATAGTCAATAAAATTTTGATTTCACCAGATTTGAGCCTCATGTGGAGTAGTTGGCAGAGTTCCTAGTATCAGTGCAAGTAAATCAAGCCAATACATATCTGTTGCACTCAAGGTGAAGAATATTATAGGATAACCTATTTGATGAAGCATATTAGTCAATTATACATTACATTTTTCCCAATATGACCTTGTACCTCTCAAAACCGCATCAACCTATCAACTAGATGGGAATATGGCATGTTTTCCATATGCTCACGCAACTCGTTGATGGTGATTGGCATGTCTTGAAAACTTCTTTTTACAAATACAGCTGATGAATTTTGTGCATGGTGTCTCATTATCATGTTCATCATGAAATATCTAAATCTCAAATGTTGACCAAAATGATGATCCCTATACCACAATAAATTCTTAACAAATTCATGCGGATGCATTCACCTCATTCATGGTTCTAACCCATTACATCTACCATAAGGGATCAATGTTGGGAATGCCATATCAAGCAATCCTGAAGTAACATATTCATTGATAGGAGATGCACCAATTCTTGGCTAATCAATTAAAGTTGTTGAATTTGCATCAGGATTATTAACCCATGCTTGAATCAATTCCATTTCTCTGTGAGCATTAGGTGGCCTAGAAGCCATTGATATAGTATGCTCAATTATATTTCCTTCATCCATCTCCATGATTGGACCCACAAATATAATTTCATTTGAATTAGAATCAAATTCCATATGAACTATTTTTAATTTGTTGAAAATATTTTCATCAAAATTTCTTGTTAGATCATTTAGAGCATTTTCATCAATTCCAACATCTGAATAAAACTTGTCATGGTCTACTTTTTATTTTAATGCCCTATACACATGATCCCTATTGACTATGAAGTTATAATTTGTGCCTCGTTGATCCCTTCAAACAATGATGATTGGAAAATCTCTTATTGAATGTGGAAAAACTTTTGAAACATATTCCACATTTTGCGAAAAACTCATCGTATGTCCTCTGTATTTATATTGACCACCCATTGCATGGGTAACTTGTAATATTGGGCTAACACATGCAATCAACATTTCTTCTACTTGAGTCAATTTTGCAAGCTCTTATGGTTGTGGCCCAGGATCCATATTATTTAAAGTTGAAAATCTATTATTCCCTCTCTCTTGTCGACATCTATTGCACATAGGACCTTCAAAGGTGTGAGATACTTTCATTCCTAGGTATCATTCTTGGAAAATATAACACATGTTTGGTGTTTTCAAGCTATCTAATTGATGAAAAATTTGCATTTGAAATCTTTTGAAATCATTGTGAAGCATTGCATTTTGGTTTTGTATGTTTCCTTGCCCACCTAAATTTATCTCATCTTCACTTCCATGATGAGGTGTTTCAGGTACACATTCTACTGAAATTGAATTTTCATTTTGAAGATTCCATTGAATATTTACACCAGATAGAGGATTGTGTCTCTTGCTTGATTGGGGATCAAGTTGTCTTGCTTCTCTTTGAGAATGATAGAGTTGTTTAGGTGTTTGATGATGATTATTTCTAGTTAATTTTGTTTCTTGTCTATTTTTTAATTCTAATTCATGTACTATTATTTTTTCCCTTCGTCTAGCATATCTTTGTCTTTCAACTTCATTGTGTCTTCTTCTTTGCTCTTCCTTTTAAACATCTATCATTTGTTCATGTCGTCATCTTCTATATTCTCTTCTATATTCTCTTTGATATTGCCTTCTCTACTCCTCTGATTCAAAATTCATTCTCGGTTGCACCATATCTAGAAAATATCTATAAATAAAGAAATTAATTAATATATTATTTTATAATTAAAGATTTATGGAACATAGAATGGAGCTCTGCAGCGGTCATGGTGGAAAACAACGGTCGAATAAGTTTTAGCACGGTGGCAGAGGACATGAGGGACCCAGCGGGAACAGATCTGGGAACCTGGACCATGTCTGGATGAAAGAACATTGGGCCCGACCATAGAATAATGCATCGAATGGTCGTTTTCCTGTGGGTCAGGTTCACGGGCATCTTTGTTTGAATAGAGGTGATGGTTTTTCATGAGGAAAGAACAAGAACGGTCAGTATAGAAATGAAGAGTTTCGCAAACCTCGGCAATAGAATGAAGCAAAAATAGGGCAAAATGATCTTCCTTGGCCGGGTAGACAAGATTCAAGAAGAAACCCTAAAGGTAGAAACGGGAAAGGAGGAGTGGCTTGGCAAAAAAAGTTGACTATTAAGGAATGGGAGGAAGTTTGAGAAGAAATACCAAAGGGTGAAAAGGAAAAACATGGCACATTTCTTCCCAAAGAAGTAAAAAGCGGAAGAACCAAAGTAGTTATTAGCTCCTCGAAACTGCAAGCACAAGTTTTGAGGCTAGAGCATTTAGGTCTACTTGGGAAATGGTTTGGGAAGAATCTCATCTAGGAATATTTGGTGAAGTGGTGGAAAGACCATTGGGACTTTGAACTGCAGTTTAAAATGCTCCAAAATGAATTCTTCTTAGTAGTTTTCCCTTCCAAAAATATCTGAGATCAAATAGTTAACGGGGTCTGGGTTTTGGATGGATGTGGCTTTTACTTAAGGCAATGATCCATCGAACCATGTGATGGATTCCCAGCAAGATTGGTACAGTTTACCAAATCTCCCTCAGGAATACTGGGCTCCTTCCATTCTTGAGGAGATAGGCAATCAACTGGGCACATTTGTTTGTGCAGAAGAAAGGAAACTGGCAAAGAAGAATCAAACCTATGTGTGCATACGCATGGAAAATAATGCAGACATGATGATTTGGAGTGAGATTGAACTCTTAACGGATTATTGGAAATGGGTTCAAAAATTAGAACGGGATTCTCTAATGCATAACAACCTGGTACGCACCTTGGGATGTAGAGTACTTAATGAAGATGCAGGGAAATCTTGTTTACTGGATGTCCCACCAGAGAAACCAAGAGCGTCAGTCTAAATCATCTCTGAAACCATAATTCCTACCCCACCAAAGGGAGGGTGCGAGAATTCATTGTCAGAGGAATGTAGGGCTTCCCCAAAAGAGGATAGGGACAACTCGAATCTTGTGGGGGGGGATCCTCTAACTGGGAATTCAAAACCATCTTCAGTGGATGAGAGAGAAGGGAGGAAGGAATTTCAAGAAGAACAAAAGGAGAGGGAGGATCAGTTTGTGGAGTTAGAAGACAAAATTCCTGAGACTTTAGAACTCTTGGGGGATAGTTGCCTGAATGTGGAATTGGATTCTCTGATAGAAGTTGGGAAGGAACTAGTGGAACTAGCAAAGGCGGTTAAAACAAATTCAGGTATGTTGGGGGTTGGACTCAACCTAGATGGGATAGAGGATATGTGGGAGGTAGAAGCCCAAGATACGACAGAGATGTTAAGTCCACAATCAAGCAAAAAGCGAAAGCTGATAGAAGAATTGCAGGCAGCCAAATCCTGACTAGGTATTCATAGAAGGGATATATTCAAACTAACTACGGACTGTGTGGATCAAAAAAAGAGGGTAGAATCACTAACCAAGAGAAGAGAAAACAGGATGGGGAGGCCAGTGGACAACAAAAAATTGACACGATGATAAAAGTAGGGAAGGGTGGAGCCCTTCCTGAATAGCAATGAAAATCTTAACCTAGAATGTTAGGGGCTTAAATGCTCCTAACAAGTGGAACCTAATTAGGCACCACATTGAAGTGAGTCAAGCAGAAATTTGTCTTTTTCAAGAAACAAAATTAGGCAGTTTAGATTTGGAGAAATTTGGCAAGAAATTGAAGGCATGGAAATGGATAGGATAGGAAGCAGAAGGGGCCTCAAGAGGCCTATTGATCATATGGAAACCATAGACAGTTTTAATAGAAGTCTTGAATTTGAGCCGACCCTGGATGGTGTGCAAGGTAAGGAGCTTAATCTCAAATCTTCATTTCAATTTAATAAATGTGTATGGCCCATTGATGTGCGTTCAGAAAAGACTAGTCTGGCAAGAATTGGATGGAGTTTTGAATGGAATGCAATAGGGCTTTAGTATAATAGGTGGGGGTTTTAATGCTATCCTTAGATAGGAAGACAAGAAAGGTGGAATAGGTAAAGCACTATAGTCCCAAAAGGACTTTTGTAACTTTGTGGAGAGAAATTCTTTATTGAAAATTCCCATAGGCAACAGACATTTCACATGGACAAACCATAGGAAAAGGTTTGGAAGCATAGCGGAAAAATTAGACCAATTCTTCTTCAAAGGAAATCTAAGTACTTTTCTTTTCTCTTTAGAGAGCAAGATAAACTCTGGGACTAGCTCTGATCATTTTCTAGTCCAATTGAAAATTGACAGGGAGAAGGGACCGATCAGATGCCCATCCAAATTCAAAATGATGTGGCTTAAAGATCCTAGAGTGATGGATTTACTTGAATAATGGTGGAAGGAATGCTCCCCAGAGGGTTCAAGCTTATTCAATGTGACCACAAAGCTAAAATATCTAAAGCAGTGACTCAAACAATGGAACAAAGAGAGTTTTAAGAATATTTTTAGAGAGAAAGCGCAAACAAAGGAAGAATTATAATTCTTAGCAGATGAAATTACGAAAAGAGGGATGAATGAAGCTTGAAACATGAAAGAAAAGGAACTAACCAACAAGCTTAATGACATCCTGGCCAAAGAAGAAGTCTTTTGGAGACAAAAATCCAGAGAAGTCTGGTTAAAAACAAGAGATAGAAATTCAAAATTCTTTCACAACTCCACAAGAGCAAGGAGGGAGTTCAACAGAATATCATAGTTGAAAGATGGGGATGGTAGACTGATGGAAGATGTGAAGGAAATCAAGGATTCAATGGTTACTTATTTTTAGAACCTACTCAATGATTGGGAAGTATCAAATTGGAATGCCCAGAATGTCTCCTTGCAATTCATTCCGAAATTGATTTCCCAAACTCAAATGAGAGCCTTGAATGCCAAATTCTCCAAAGAGGAAGTGAAAGAGGCAATCTTTGGGATGCAATTAGAAAATGCTCCCAGACCGGGTGGATTTCTGGCCGGTTTTTTTCAGAGATGTTGGCACTTTCTGGGAAAGGATGTATGGGAAGCCATAGAAGATTCCAGGTTGAACAGAAGGGTTTTAAAGGAAGCAAATAACACTTTACTACCTCTCATTCCAAAAAAAGAGAAACCAGACTATTGGGAAGACTTTTGCCCAATATCGTTGTGTAATATGATTTACAAAATATTGGCCAAAGTAGTAGCTAACAAATTGAAGAAGATTCTTCCCACAATAATATCTGAGGAACAAACAGGCTTTGTCCCAGGATGCTCAATTTTAGATGGGGTGATCATTGCTCAAGAAGTCATACATTCAATTCAAAAATTGAATAAAATGGCAATGCTGTTGAAATTAGACATCAAAAAAGCATATGATAGAGTGAACTGGAGATTCCTCTTCAAGGTAATGGAAGCCTTCAGTTTTCAGAAGGTATGGTTAGATTGGATTTTCGAATGGGTGGATAGTCCATGATTTTCAGTATTCGTAAACGGTTCTCCGGAGGGATATTTCATAGTGTCAAGGGGGTTGAGAAAGGGGGATCCTCTATCCCCATTCCTGTTTATAATAATGGCTGAAGCATTAGGGAGATCAATTGAAAATGCAAGGAGGTCTGGATGGATTCAAGGTTTGCAAGTCACTACCAGTCTACCCAACATCACACACCAACAATTTGCAGATGATACAATTATTTTTGGTGAAGCAACATAAAAGGAGGCACAAAGGTACAAAAAAATGCTCGAAGATTACTCTAGGGCCTTAGGGCAAGAAGTAAGGCCAAATCAGAGATATTTTTCTTTAACGTAAATTTCCCTAGTGAGGTTCAAATTTTGAGAATTCTAGGATTCAAGATGGGGCAATTTCCATGCAAATTTCTAGGTCTACCACTGGACAAAGGCACCAAAAGTAACAATGCCTGGAGCTCAATGGTGACTAGATGTAAGGATCAAATATCCTCGTGGAAAAATAGATGGCTCTCTTGGGCAGGAAGATTAACCTTGTTGAAATTAGTGCTCTCAACCCTTCCAATATATATGATGTCTTGTCTACAGCTATCCAGTGGAGTGAGCACAGATCTAAATAAGGTAATGAAGGATTTCTTCTGGAAAGGCAGTTTAGAACAAAAGAAAATTCCCCTCATAAAATGGTGAAAGGTTTGTGAGAAGAGGGAGAAAGTTGGGACTAGTTTGAGAAATGTTCTTAGCCAAAACAAGGCATTGGGGGAAAAATTAGCTTGGACTATTCATTCTCAGCTGGATCTTAAATGGGTAAAGATCGTCAGAGAAAAATATCTGGAAGCAAATCCGTATTACTTCCTTTCCGCGAAATCCTTACCATCTGGGTCTCGAGTTTGGAACTTCATCAAAAATTGCAAAGAACTAATAATAGATTTCCTTACATGGGAGGTGAAGGACGGAAAGGAGGCTTTATCCTGGGAAGGCTCATGGGAAGGACATCCAGCATTAGCCGACATCCCAGAACTATCAATAGTAAAGGAGAAGACTAAACAAATCTGGGGTTCAAAATTTAGGGATTACATAGATCTCATGGAAGATACAGTGGATGGCCACATTAAGTGGAAATTGGTGAGAAGTCTGGAATTGGGAGGCCAAGAAATTGAAATATTTGAGAAAGAAATATCAAGTCGAAGGATCTGGAGTATAAAGGGGAATGACCGAATACGATGGGATGTTGCACCAAACAAGGTTTATTCGGCCAAGATAGGCTATAACATGCTAACATCCTCAACTGAAAAAAATCCAGAGTTCCCTCAAAACCTTTGTTGGAACAAGGTTTGCTTACCGAAAGTTGGGATTTTCACATGGGCCGCAGCTCAAGGAAGAATTCTCATAGGAGATAGGTTTACTAAATTAGGTTATCATGGCCCAACCAGATGCTCTCTATGTCAAGAGGCTGAAGGAACTGTGGATCACTTACTCATGAATTGCAAGTTCACCCATCAAATGTGGTGTCAGTTGTGCACAAAGCTGAAGTAGGCAACTGTATTCCCTAACACTCTACTAGCATGCTTAAATTATTGGCCAAGCAGTGATCATAGCTCCATGTTTGGAGATCTCTGGAAGATGAGTCCTTCAATTCTAATATGGGAAGTTTGGAAGGAGAGAAATAGATGTCTATTTTAGCTTAAAGAGATGTCGATCCCAAGGCTTCAATGCAAGGTAGAGGCAAGCATTGTAGAACTTTTCAATTCACAGTTGATGGTCAAACAAAAGAAATTCAATTTCACTAAATGGGATGCCTAGATCATGAAACAATGGTTTGGAATCAAATCCCCTCCATTGGCTTGCTCAGGAAATGTAGCCTCCTCAGAACAACCCAATAAGACTCAGTGGATCCCCCCTGAGCAGGGGTGGGCCAAACTAAACTTTGATGGAGCTTCTAAAGGGAACCCAGGCCTGTCTGGGGTAGGTTGCATAATAAGAACTAGCACAGGCTCAACCCTAGGGAAATTAGCCTAGCCTCTAGCAAAAGGAACAAATAATGTAGCCGAATTCCAAGCTCTTCTGCTTGGACTAAAACTGAGCAAGGAATTAGAAATCAAAAATTTGATTGTCGAAGGAGATTCAACTTTGGTCATAAATGCTCTAAGGACAAGATAGATCCACAATTGGAAATTAGGGGTGTATTTGGATGTGGCACTAGAGCAGCTAAGAAATTTTCAACAAGTGGTGTTTAACCATATTTTAAGGGAAAGAAACACAGAAGCAAATCTTTTGTCTAATATGGGAGTAGTTGGACCCAACTTTAAAGAATATCTTTCAGGGTAATTCCCAGTGGGTGGTAGGGTGGGCTCCCTCCACCCCTCATTTGGTCATTTGTCAAGCCATCATAGGGTGGACATGAGGTGGTGGTTGGGATGGACACGATGTTCGCAGAGTGGCAATGTCTTATCACTCCAAGCCTCTTTAAATTAGCTAAAGGGAGGTGAAGGGGATTAAATTAAGTTGGTTGCTCATGAAGATAGGGGAACCCTTGGCATCTGACAGGTGGAATGAATGTCACAGGATTTAAAGTGTTGTTAGCTTGACATATAGGGCACGGCAAGTATGGAAGCAAAAGTTGAAGGGCCAAGTGGCAACTCACTTCACACGAAGTGATAGTTGTATGTAGGCGGAAGGACGAAGGCCGTAGGATACTGTCATGGCAAGGATGATATGCTCACCTTGCCATTATTCAAACTCACGTGTAAGGGCTCGGCTTTACATCTCATGGGCTTATTAAATGTTCTGATGAAGTCATTGTTAATGTATGGTCTTTGAAATCTGGTTTGTCTTTTGTCTCTGTGCAGGGAATGACCATTAAAAGTGTTGCAAATGGCAAGGATGACGAAGTCGTATTCATCATCTCCATTTCGGTGGTGGGGGCTAGAATCTTTTGGTGTTGATACACCAGTCTCCTTGATGGCCATGGAGAGGCAGATAGCCTTTTGGGAGGTTATGGATCAGAGGTTAAAGTGAATTCTACTCGAGGATGACCTGGTGTCATTAGTAGCTGTCAAAATGGTTCTTGGCAAAGGACACTTGGAAAGAAAGGAATTTTCCAGAGACAATGCTCATATCTCCTCTCGGTTTCTAGCAGTGATTTTGGACCTGGACATCCCGAAGGTGGAGGTAAAGGAAATGATGGTGCGTCTCTTCTGCGAGGACTTGCTTGGGGGTCTAGAGACGACATTAAAAGTGGTTATCAAAGGCAAAGGAATCCCGCGCCCCATAGACCTGGACCTCCTATGGGAGACGGATGACGCAATTAAATTCTTTCCCTTCATCCTAGACATCAAAGGACCAAAACTGTTGAGGCATAGAATGATAGCAGCCATGGCTGTGGAATTTTTCAAGAGAAAGTTGAAGCTTGTGCCGGAGGAAGGACTGGAATGGATGGAAGATTTCATAAGGTTTGCAGAATTAAATGGTTTTATGTGAGCCTTGGCCTCTGTGTCTAAATTTTTTTAAGTTTTAAAATTTAATAGCTTGTCAAACTTTGGTTGGTTTTTTAGTAATAGTGCAGTGGCACTGTAACTTCATTATCAGATGGTTGAGGCTCAGCCTCCAACCTAATTTTTTTGTATTGATGCTTATAGTAGTCTGTTTCTTGAAGCTTGCAATGGGATTGTAGATGTTGGAATGGTGGAATTTTGTCCCAGATTGGAATGTTTTTTTGTTCGGCTCGGTGTCCAAGAAGGACCTTTAATCCCTGCTTAGCAGATGCATGTATACTTTTATAAAATCAATATAAATCCTACCTTTCGTATCAAAAAAAAATTAATATATTATTTTATGATTGTAGTAGTTTAGAGGCTTGGATTTCTAAAATTAAATTTGTTGAATGGCAAATCTACTTTTATATTATATGGTTTTCATTTTGCATCAAACAATATAGCAAAAGAAAGATTCTAAATAGAATTCAAGTTTACATGACTATCGAATAAGAAGTCTCTAGATGAGAGCATACGATGGTAGTTTAAAGGTTAAGAATTATCATGTTGGCAGCAAGCTGCACAACAAACAAAAGAAACTATAATATGGTCTAAGTTTTGGATGACTATTGTTAAATGACTATCAAGTAAGAAATGTAGTTCAAATATAATTAGAAAGTATAAAAAAGAATTTAAACTTAACAAACTAATTAAATTATATTCACTTTTAGAAAGAGAAAAAAACATTCATATATTAAAAATTGTAATTGTATTGTTTTATTTCAAAATGATTTCTAATTAATGCATCCTAAATGTGTTATATAAAAAACTTTAATTATTTTGAGTAATCTATGAAGATGTTGAAGGAAAAATGACATGAAATTAGAAATTAACTCACCTTAAAGCATGAAAGATTCCTCTGTGGGGTGCAAAAAATATGAAGATTTGGTGAAGAAAGGCTACAATCCTTGCACAATGGAGTATAAATGAGTAAAACATTTTTAAACAAAAAAATATGATTTGAATTATCTTAGAATTCTAATAATAAATTATATATGTAAAATAAGTAATTTATTTTAAAAGTTAATTTTTTAACAATTTTAACATCATTAACAATGTAAAAAATAATCATGTTATCAATTTAAATGCCATTTTTTCTTCAATTAATTAATTTTTGGAAATCATATTAATTGCAAAGTGATTATCTTAGAATTCTAATAACAAAGTATATGTGCAAAATAAGTAATTTATTTTAAAATTTATATTTTTAAAAAATTTAAACAAATGATTTTTTATTAATAAATAAAATAATCACACTGAGAGGCATTCTATAGTGGCAGCAAAGGGAGCATATACATTTTTTGAAACTCAATGTAATTTGACGTTCTCTTGCCTTGATGGTGAGTGTTGGTGCAATGATGAGTGTTGGTGGTTGTTGTCGGTTGGTATATTTAATTTGAGTAATGTCTGAAGGTGGCAATGTCTATATAAAAGATGTGTTTTAGATTATGGAATCGTGGATTTAGAGACGTATCTGACAAGGACATCAAAAAATATTTATAGTGAACTGCATTAGATTTTGCTAGGCCCTCTACCCTAGAATGGTTGACGTGGTGTAAACAATGGCTCATATTGGGTTAATTTCATAATTTGGATGATGTGGCACAAACGTTACAAAAAATTTTGCTACATTAAGTTTCCCTCTGTAACCTACCCACTCTTCCACCATTATTAGATTCAATTCAAATTGAATTATAATGCAGTATAATTTTTCATGCATTTTGAATTTCATAAGACGAATTTGAAATTGAATTGTTCTACACCGTTATCTTGAATTTTATTGACAAGTTCAAAGAATGAAATTTCTGAGGTGCTAAGGCCAATACGACATTTACCAACAGTGAGTTGAGGATTCAAAGATTTTAATCTGTAAGTTTTCTCTCGAATAGAAAATTCGTGGTTTCTAGAAAAAGTCAGTTGTTTGTCATGGTTTATGCATTCCCTTTTATTTTGACTTAATGCAAATTTAATTTTCTAAAAGTCCAAAGGAGTTGATAACTAAATAACATGTTTAGATGATGACTGATTTTATGAACCCACATCAAGAACTGGTTTTGTACATACTATTGTGGTGCTACTGCAAGTGAAGGACCAAGGGATGAGCTTTAAACTATTTTTTTCATGCTTGTTAAAATAGGATAAATATAATAAGAAAACAAAACTCCATTATTCCTACTACATGTAGTATTTTTTCCTACAAACTGTGTTACCAAAAAATGTATAGTTGGACATTTTATGCTCACTTAAGTCTCTCTTATGGACTTTGAATTGATTTTTCCTAGATTTAATGTTGTAATGTGGTCAACACATTCACATTAGGTCTTGGACCCTTGAGAATCATTAAGAATTCTAGGTTGTCTTGTAAAAGTGTTGTGAAGTGTTGTAACCCACTTTCACACTTTTCTAGGACCCTTTCATTATAATTCACTTAAATAACCCCTTTTTATTACTTATCAAGTCTTATTTCAAAGTGTTGTAAAGAGTTGTAACAAACTCTCATACTTTTCTAGGCCTGTCATCAATAATTCAACCCTTTCTTATGTTTAAATGACCCTTTAATGCACTTTCTGGCCATACTTAAGTGTATTTTAGAGAATATTCTCGTTAAACTTTATTAAATACACTTTAATTCCTAACACCCAATAAAATTTCCCTGGTGGGACCAAGTTGCCACCTGGGGCGACTTAGTCCCACTAGGCAAAAAAATAAAAATAATTTCAATTTTCTAGTAGGATTTTATTCTCTTATCCTTGAGGTCGGCCTGCGATGTGTTATTTTCAGAAAATATTAGAAAATCAAGTATCAATAAAGGGTTTTTCCTCTCATTTTACACATGATTAATTTCCAAGCATCCTAATTCATTATTCAAGTAATTATCAAGTATTCAAGCATCTCTAAGCATTATCAAGTCATCCATTGGAGCACTTCATTGCATATCTTCAGATTTCTACATCAAGGGTTTGGTGAGTTTATGACATTGTATGTTGTTTATTCATCATTCCATTTCTATTCCATTTCACTACCTAGGGTTTGATTACCAAATTGGGGTTTGACCATGGCAAACCCCTATTCTCTAACCCTTAACCCTTTTCCCCCTCTTTGTATGTGTGTTTGCAGGTCTTGTATGTAGATTTTTCAAAGATTTTCGTGTTAAAAAATGGTCAACAATCCATCAAATTCATTCAAGTCAACAAAGCCCTAATTAAAGCTTGGAGACATCTTTTAGCCCATTTTAAGTAGTTTTTGAACTGGACACCTACAAAATCCTTTCCCAAATTTCCTAAGATTCCCAAGTGGACTAATTCACCATTTGTGGAAAATTAGTCCCACTACCAGGCCTAAAAATTAGTTTCAGCATTTTTGGGTACCCATTTGGCAGATTCCTGTTTTGGCAGAATTTCCCCAAAATTGGACTAAGTCACCCAGCTTGGCGTAAGTGTCCTAGTCAGTTTTTCTAGTCTTTTCTAGTCAACTCTACAAGATTCCAAAGCCTCTGTACATTAGACTTCAAATTCCAGGTGCATCTCTCTAGTATTGTTTAATTTTATTAAATTGTTTACTTGCATTCTTAGGTTTTTTTGCATACATCACTATATTTTCAAACAAATTGTATATCTTAGGTTTTGCATCAATAATCATCTTCTTTCTCAATTTAGTGCATTTAGACATTGTATTTAAGCATATTGCATCCATCCTTGCATTGATTTTGAGTGTAGACATTACACATGTTGGTTCCATTTCTCTCATTTTAGGTGAAAAACCCTAGAAGAGTTAGAGAACCTTTAGATACCAAAATCGGTGTCCACACAAACTCTCATTTTGTTCACCATCACAATCTTTCCCTAGCCGCCTCATTTACTAATGCTAGAATCTAATATTTTACCCTAAGTTGCAAGTATAGCAATTAGGGCTTAAGTTTTAACCTTTTAAAAATGATAATTCATGTTCGTTGTATAGATATTTTCCTATGAAACTTCTTAATGCTCTTCAGGAATAGCAATAATCATGTTAAATAATGTTCTATTCTAGAGTAACTTGAGTAGTAATATTAGTTATTAGTTTTACCTTACTAATAAGTTATGCATGAATCCATGAAACTCTTTAAATAGTTTTGTCGGTGGGAGAATATAATGGATTCAATGCTTTTATTTTTTATTGTTTGAAAAGAATAAATAAATAAATAAAATAATTCCTGCTCTTCCAAGAAAAATAAAATTATTAAAATAAATAATTTTATTTTATGAAAATGATTTTTATAATTTATTGATTTCATGATTCATACAAGTATTATTAATTATTATAAGATTAATCTTATCATTTTAAAATAATAATTTATATATGATATTTAAATTATATTCAAGAATAATTAAATTTACAAGATCTACTAATTTATAAATTATATTATCTTGTTAAATCTATTATAGTTCCAAGAATTTGCAAATTTATAAATTATATGACTTGTAAAGGTTTGGGAAAAATGGCTCGACCCCATTTTCTACATAATATTATTTATTTTTGCGATCAGTTCCCAACTTTTTATATGACAAAATGGAAACTAAATAACATGTTTAGATGATGACTAATTTTAGAATTCATAAACTTTAGAGTATTGTGTTATGTAAATCTGCCCTCAATCAAAAAAATTGTAGCACTATGAATCACATTTCAGTTGCAATCTCTTCAAGTATACCATTACCAGGATAAACTAAAATGAAGGTTTAATATTTTATCAATTGCAAATCTTAATAATGGAGCTTATATATCCCAACTATCACAAACCCTAACATCTTAGATTTTTTCATCCAATTTTCTCAAATTCTCATGATTTATTAAATCTTAGGATTTTCAAACCAATATTATTTAAGATTAATTGAGTTGATTTGCAAATGTTATGAATAATTATATTGAATATTTAGTAAATCTTCTTCTTTGAAGTTTCATTTTTATGATGAAGTGTAAAAGCCATCATAAAGATGAAAATGAAGATTTGGAACTTATTCCTAAATATATGCAATTTAAAATAGAAGTAAATATTCTTTGAAGTTTCATTTTTACCATAAGTGTAAAATTCATCATAAGGATGAAAATGAATATTTGGAACTTACTACTAAATATATGTAGGCATCACTATCTAAAAATCACATCTAAATTATCCACTAAGTGCAACGTTGGAACTATTTATGATTCCTTCCACCAGTAATATTTAGTGAATAAATCATAAATAGTTCCAATGTTGCACTTAGTTTTAGATAGTGATACCTACATATATTTAGGAGTAAGTTCCAAATCTTCATTTTCATGCTTATGATGACTTTTACACTTAATAAAGAAGAATTACTTCTATTTTAAACTAAATATATTTAGGAGTAAGTTCCAAATCTTCATTTTCATTCTTATGATGGCTTTTAGACTTAATCATAAAAATGAAACTTTAAATAAGATTTACTAAATATTCAATATAATTATTCATAACATTTTCAAATCAACTCAATTAATCTTAAATAATATTGGTTTGGAAATATTAAGGTTTAAAAATCATGAGAATTCAAATCCTTATAATGAATTTTACACTTTTTTTTTTGTCATCTACCACCATATGCTTTCATTCTACCCTTGATACATAATTAAAAACCAAGTTTATCTAATTTTTCAACTTTAAATTTCTACGTATATGAAGTCAAAGTTATATTGTTTTTTAATTTTTCTCTTGAAATATTCTTTCACTTTAATTATTTTATTCCAAGCTTCTTGAAAGAATATAAAAATTAATTTAGTTAAGATATATTTTCTTTTTTAGCAATGGTGCAATCGACAATAACATTTGAATTGGACAAACAAAGAAGACAATATCAAAGAGAGTATCAAAGAGAATATCGAAGACGGCAACGAGAAACCATGGCAGATGTTGAAAGGGAAGAACAAAGAAGATGTAATGAAGTTGACAAACAAAGAAAATATGCTAGATGAAGGGAAAAAGTAACAGTAGAGAAGTAATGCAACAAGTTGATCCCCAATCAAGTGAAAGGTACAATCACCCATTTGATGGAAATATTGAGTTCAACCTTCAAAATGAAAATTAGAGATTAGTAGAATGTGTGTTAGAAACACCTCAACATGGACCTCAAATTGGCATGAATTTAGCTCTAGAGGATAATATAGAAAACATACCAAACCCAATTAGAATATTTCAAACTAATTTCAATAGATTTCAGATGCAATTTCGACATTAATTAGATAGCTTAAGAACATCAAACATGTGTTATGTTTTTCAAGAATGTTATCTAGGAATTAAAGTATGGCATACCTCTGAAGGTCCTATATGCAACAAATATTGACAAGAGAGAGGAAATAATAGATTTTCAGCTGTAAATAATATGGATCCTAGGCCACAACTAGAGAAGCTTGCAAAATTGACTCAAGTAGAAGAAATGTTGATTGCACGTGTTAGCCCAATATTACAAGTTATCCATGAAATAGGTGGTCAATATAAATATAGAGGACACATGATAAGTTTTCCACAAAATGTGGAATATGTTTCAAAAAAATTGCCACAATCAATAAAAGAGTTGGCAATCATCATCGTTCGAAGAAGGGATGAACGTCCACACACAAATTATAACTTCACATTCAATAGGGATCATGTGTATAGGGAATTAAAATACAAATTAGACCATTAAAATTTTTATTTGGATGTTACAATCAATGAAAATGCTCTAAATGATCTAGCAAGAAATTTTGATGAAAATATTTTCAACAAAATAAACACAGTGCATATGGAATTTGATTTTGATTCAAATGAAATTATATTTTTGGGTCCAATCAAGGAGGTGGATGAAGGTAGTATAATTGAGAATACTACATCAATTGCTTCTAGGCCACCTGATGCTCAAAGAGAAATGGAATTGATTTAGGAATGGGTTAATAACCCTAATGCAAATTCAACAACATTGATTGATTGGCCAAGAATTGGTGCATCTCCTATCAATGAATATGTCACTTTAGGATTACTTGATATGAAATTCCCAACATTGTTCCCTAATGGTAGATGTGATTGGTTTGAACCACGAATGAGGTGAGTGCATCTATATGAATTTGTTAAGCATTTGTTGTGGTATAGGGATCATCATTTTGGTCAACATCCAAGAGTTAGATATTTCATGATGAACATGATAATGAAACACCGTGCACAAAATTCATCAGCCGTATTTGTAAAAGGAATTTTTCATGACATTCCAATCACCAGATATCAACAAGTTGTGTGAACATATGGAAAACATATCACAATCTCATCTAGCTGACAAGTTGATGCAGTTTAGAACAACATTGAGGGGTACAAGGTCATATTGGACAAAATGTCATGCAAAATTGACTAACATGCTTGATCAAATAAGATCTCCTAAAATATCTTCAACTTGAGTGCAATAGATATGTATTGGCCCAATTTGCATGCATTGATGCTAGGAACACCGCCAACTACTCCACGAGAGGCTCAAATTTGGTGAAAACAAAATGTTATTGATTACCTCATATAGACACACACTACATGCACTTGAGACATTCAATGTTCAGAACATTTACTAGAAAAAGGAATGAATGTTAAATATTTTTGGTCTAGATATGAGTGGAAACATAGGGGCTCACCGCATGTGCATGGATTCATATGGTTACATGGAGCACCAAATATGGACAACTTGGATTGGTCAAATGAAGAGCAACGAAAAAGTGTAGAAAGATATTTCCATTCTATTGTTCAAGCATGGAATCCTAGACAAGATCCACATCAGTAAAACATACAGGCATGTTGAAAAATGTAAAACATATACATACAATATATGATTTAAAGTATTTGTAGTTTATAATATAAATACTAAATTTATTTATATTTCCATTTGCAGGCATTCCAAAAAATTTCTCAACATCCATATCTTAAAAATACAAGACAACTTGTAGAGACATATGTTAATCATGACTATGAAGAGATACTAAACTGTGTAGAGCAACACACAATGTGTAAGGAGGGTACATGCCTACGAAAAAAAAGAAGAACAATGGTTTGCAGGTAACTGTAAGCGGTAGAATGGGGAAAATAATCTAAACTATGCATCTACGCTTCTAAATAAGATATCGCATCTAAAACTTAATGAATTTAAACTAATTTAAACTGAAAAGCTTCAGAAATCTATCCTATTGCTCTCTAACTCTAAAGATTGCTCAAACCTACTTAGCTCTCAGATTTGTAAGCTAATTAAACTATTGTAATGACACTTAGAGAATGAGAATTAAGCTATTATGATTCTATAATGCAACTAAGATGATTCTACAATAAAATTCATGAGAAATAAACTACTGTAAACAGCCATAATTGTAAACTATGAAATACTAAAGAAAGCTTGATTAGATGCTTGATGGATTGATCCTAAAACGAGATTGCTTGAATGCTTGGATGCTTGGAAAACCTGCAGAGTAAAATTGCACAAGTTAGGATCCATTTCCTGTAGCCAAAGAGTTGTATTTATAGCTTTCACGACAGTATAATTGTACAGGGATACGGGATGAGGGGCTGTGATTCCATCTGGAGAATCCAAAGGCATGGGATGATAAGAAGGAGCTGATCATGGAGGATTGTTCCTCCCCATGAAAACACCAAGAAAGAAGAGAGGGAGGATTGATGGAAGAAGATTGAGAGGACTTCCTGCAAGTTTGTCCCCGAAGCTCTTCCCGTGAATGGAAGTTGCATTAATTAGATTTTAAAAATCTAATTTTGTTGGTGAGTGAATAGTGTAAAGATTTATGCATAAATTTATATAAATTTAATTTATTTAGATTTAGCAAATAGAGGAATAATTAATTTAATAAATCAAACTATAGGGTTTGTTTATTAAAATAAAAGAAAAAATGATAATTAAATAAAAGATTTAAAATATCTTTATTTAATTAAGAAGAAATGTGATGAGGTAATTAAATAACACAAATTATTGAAGCTGTGTATTTAATTTAAGATAGAATTAATAGATAAAGTATAGAAGAAATATTAATGATAATAATTAAATAAAACAAAGTATTTAATTTTGTTTATTTAATTAAGAAAGGAATAATATGATGAAAATGATAATAATTAAATAAAACAAAGTTTTTAATTTTGTTTATTTAATTAAGAAAGAAAATAGAAGAATTAATAAATGAACTTAATATAAATAAATATTTATATTTATTTACTAAGTAGAAGAATTTAAGATTAATTAATCAAATAAATCGTATTCAATCAATTAAATTCTCCAGACCAATTTTAGGTGTCTACATTTTGCCCCTCTTTGAAGTGATGTGTTTACGCATTGCTTCAAAGAATGATTTTGCTTCAGCTGCCAGTATTGACGAAAGGTTTTAAAGCATGCCCCAGACTTGCCCCAAATGTTGAATTTCGAAATGATAGTGATATATGCCCCCTCGGGAGATAAATTGATGAATTTTAGATTTATATGATGATTTGATGATGAATTGGTGAAGAAACAATTTATCTCCAGACAAAATTGTTAAAAATGGCCCCATAATTGATAAGAATTAATTCCTCAGAAGGAAAAATAAATAAATCCCATAAAAATCCCCCAAAAATAGCCTATAAATACTCAAAAGGTCATTCTCAAAAGTCATTTGTGCATTTGACTTTTACAATCTTGTGATAGAGACCCTCAGAGTGGAGCTGCAGGATGTCGATCCCATACCACACCCATTGACTCGAGCGTGTGCGCCGTCACCAGCGTCCGGCCGACTATGGACCTCTGGTATGTATCCCAACTTGTCCTCGTAATTTGTGCCCATATTTTTTATGTGTTTTTGCACGTGTTTTAGTGTTTTAGTGTGTGGTGAACCCTATTTAGCGGGTTCGTGCTCTGTTGTAGCGCGCCATAGTTTTAGCACGTCAGGTCAATTGTGTAGCACGTTTGGTAAGTTTTGTAGCACGTCAGAAGTTTTAGCACGCAGGGTCAAATTTGCAGTGCGTCCGTAGGATTTTATAGCGCGCCAGCCTTTTTAGCACGTTGGGATGTTTTTGTAGCACGTACAGAGGATTTTGTAGCGCGCCAGACATTTTAGTGTTTTTAGGTAGAGATTGATGAAAAATTGTGCACTTTGCTTTTCGTCGATTTGTTTTTGATTCCATCTATTTTAGTTTGATCTCGACTAAAATATATGGGAAATGATCTCATGATGAGCGAGATCTATTGATTGATAATAATTACCCTCATGATAGGCAAGGAATAATTAACCTTTCCAAAGGATTGAACTTGATTGATAGATGAGGGTTCCTTGATAATTTGCTAGGTTGATAGGTAAAAGCACAATTTTTGAAAATTTGATGATCTTTTGATATTTTGATTAAAATGTCTTGTTTGTATGATAACAGGAGCATTTAGATGTTATCCAGGTGTGAGAGCAGTTCCCCTAGCCTTTTGATATGATATCGCGACATACACTAGATGAGAGACAGCATATTACAGATTGTGGCTTAGTGACATTATTGGATATGCCCCATATTAGACTTAATAGGGATCTGTTGACAGCTTTAGCAGAGCAGTGGCATAGTGACCACAACACCCTTCACTTACCTACTGGCGAGACGACTATGACGCCGGAGGATGTATGGTGTATTCTTCGCATTCCTTTCGTTGGAGAGATTGTGGTACATGATTCAGAGGAGGTTGGTGGGGTAGAGGCTATGCAGAGAGTCTTTCAGGATCCCCATGTTGCAGGAGAGTGAATTCCATGGATAGATATGTATGAGTCATATGCTCCGCTTCCTTCAGTTTTGGTCGGCTTTATTGGTGGATTCCTTTGTCCTGATAAGAGGTCAAAGGGTCTATCTCTTGGATGGGGTCGGGTGTTAGAGGGTTTGGTTGTCCATAGGATGAGATATGCTTAGGGCATGTGCATGTTGGCCCAGTTATATCATGATTTGCATTGGATTGTGTATCTCGGCGGCAGTAGTTTATCGGCAGGGGCTACCCTTCTCTAGGTATGGGCATGGGAGCATATTGTTGTTACGCGTCCTATGCCAGTGTTAGCCAGACCAGCGACGAGGCCTTATGTGTTTCAATATAGAGGCAGGCCTACCCAACATATGATGGGTAAGCTTGAGTATTGGAGGCGGATTATTGATGATGTAGAGGCAGTGACCTGGCGTCCGTACTTAGACTGTGATGACTGGGACGATGATGATATTGAGTTGGGGTTCTTGTCCGATTCGATGTATTTGATCGGGAAGAGCCCCAGGGTCTTGGAGTGATTCTTGTTTTGTCGTGTGTACAGACAGTATGGCATTGTGCAGTGTATGCCACAAGGAGTGGCTCATTACAAACGGCGACGGATAGATGTCAGTGATTGGGGTCCCAGTTTTCCTTATGGGGCACTTGTTGCGGGTTACCGTGCTTTACAGCCATCAGCATGGGATGTCCGACGAGACATTGTCGAGGCGCCTATTACTCCCGAGTACAGAGAGTATCTGGCTCTACACCCTCCTCCATGTATCACCATTCCGGATGAGCTAGTACCAGCAGCAGCACCAGCAGGGGGTGTTCAGGTTGGTTAGTGACGGGGGAGAGAGGAGGATGTAGATGTGGATGTGGATGTGGAGAGCAGCTTAGAGACTGACAGTGATGAGAGTTCTGATAGCAGCGAGGATAGCAGTGATGATGATGGCGGAGATGGGAGGAGGCCAAGCGTAGTAGGTACTTCAGAGCCATCTTCCAGTGTGCCTCGTAAGAGGCAGGCTATTGCTTCTTCGTCGACAGATCCATCAGAGGTTGCAGGTCTACAGGTGCAGGTTCAGACCTTACAGGGACACCTAGCACAGGTGCAGGGCTTACTAGCACAGACATAGGCTCAGATGCAGGCACAGCTAGCCACTGCTTAGACTCAGATTACCTCTCTAATTGGTGAGAGAGATGAGGCTCTACAGGTAGCAGCGACCGTACAGGCTCAGTTGACAGGTGTACGAGCACAGTTGACCACTGCCGAGGCACAGATCACAGCCTTGACTGTCGAGCGAGACATTATTAGACAGACAGCAAAGACAGCACAGGCTACTGTAGAGAGATTGCAGAGAGTGGCAAATGGGACATCTGTGGCGGATTACATGCGAGAGGCCATGCGGGCAGGTGCCGAGATTGAGTTTTACAGGAGCCGCTACCATGAGCTTTTCCCCCCAGAGCAGGGAGTCAGTTATGCTCAGTCTCGTTCAGAGAGGACTCGTTCGAGGATAGTGAGCAGAGGTGTGACACAGCCGCTTCCGAGAGGTCCGAGAGATCCTGGGACATCTGGTGGTGGTACTGATACTGGTGCGAGACCTGCTCCTTCTGGTGGGAGTACTACTTGATATCAGCTATTTTTGACATGATGTTATGTCCATCCTTTTCAGACTTCATTTTATACTTGACACTTGATGAGATATATATGTGCAGCGGTTCGATTGATCTATGATATGTTTTTACATGATTTACGTGATGGATGCATTGATCTTATGATATGTTCTATATGATTGATGTGATGGATGATGTATTCTACATGATTGATGTGATGGATGCATTTTTTTATGATGATTGATTTTACATAGCCTGTATGGATGCATTAATGATGATGTGATATGATATTGATGATGTATTTCTTTTCATAATGAAATGCCATGTATGATAAAAAAATGTGATGTAAATGAATGATGTATGAAAAAATGAAATGAAGTATAATATGAAATGTAAAAAAATGAATGAATGACGTTTGAATGAAATGGAATGATATATATGAAATGTGATGTATTTGTAAATGAATGATGTAATGAAATGTAAATGGTGTATGATAGATGAGATGGAATGCAATGATGTATGATGAAAATGTAATGATGAGAATATGATGATGTAAATGTAAATGATGTATGATGAAAATGTAATGTCATATTAATGAGATGAAATGTAAATGAATATGTGATATGTGTTAAATGAATGAATGATGTTTAATGAGATGTAAATGGAATGATATATGAATGATGTAAATGTAATGATGTAAACGTAATGATGTAAGTAAATGTAAATGAATGAATTTGTAAATAAATGATATATGAATGATATGTAAATGAAATGATGTATGGATGTATGATGTATCTAATGAAATGGAATTGAATGATGTAACATAACGTGCATATGATGTCACGAAATGAGATGTTTATTGTGAATTTAATGATGAGATGAAGAAATGATCTTATATGCCTGCCGTTATGAAAATTGCATGTGTCAAGTATTCTCAATCTTTAATAAGAAAAGATAACATTGTTTGTGAATGATCCATTGTAACTTGTGCCACCAGTACTCTGCAGATGTATTATTATGAATGCAATCTATGTTAACCATGCAAATGCCTATTTTATCAATGTAAACCTAAGTGTCATTTCAATAATCATTTTATTCTGCTTTGTATCATCACTGAGCTTTATTTTAAAATGTTGAAAGTGAATACAAGCATCAATGATATGAGAGACCAATGATGACCTAAGTATTTCTTTCATGATTTTTGATATTGCAAGCGAACACAAGCATCATGGTATAAGATAGACCAATGATGACCTGAGCATTTCTTGCGTAAATAAACAAGAATTAATCATTTTCTTAAGTGAATTGGAATGTCATCCATGATACTTGGTAGAGCACTTCCTGTGACAATTCACAAAATAATAATGACTAACTCACAAACAGCAAACAAAGAAAAGGTATCATTCTTCTTCCTTACTTCTCTAGTTCAATACATCATCGAGTAGCTCCAAAGAAATGATAAGCAAATGATAAAATGAAAAGCACAACAATTCAAATTCTACTTAATGTATTTTCAAATCATTATTCAGATTAGATCATCGGTGTTTGGGATGTGTGTGCTGATGTGTGCATGATATTCCTAGATGTTTGACCAAATGATGTGACCTAAAAGACCTATCCTAGGGGTCTTTGGATCGATCAAAGATTAGTCTTTTCCTAATGCTTATACACGCTAGACTTAATGTGAAGTTCGACCCATTACTGCATCGCTTGTCTCGATGTAGGAATTTTATTTTTTGTGTTTTTGGATTTTATGATGTTTTTGGTTTTTGACTTTTCTGATGTTTTTTTTTGGATTTCGATTTTCTGATGTTTTTGGATTTCGATTTTCTGATGTTTTTGGATTTTGATGTTCTGATGTTTTTGGATTTTGATGTATTTTCAGATGTTTTTGGATTTTGATGTATTTTCTGATGTTTTTGGATTTTGATTTTCTGATGTTTTTGGATTTTGATGTATTTTCTGATCTTTTTGGATTTTGATGTTCTGATGTTTTTGGATTTTGATGTATTTTCTGATGTTTTTGGATTTTGACTTATTTTCTGATGTTTTTGGATTTTGATTTTCTGATGTTTTTGGATTTTGATGTATTTTCTGATGTTTTTGGATTTTGATGTTCTGATGTTTTTGGATTTTGATGTATTTTTTGATGTTTTTGGATTTTGATTTTCTGATGTTTTTGGATTTTGATGTTCTGATGTTTTTGGATTTTGATGTATTTTCACTTGATGTTGTTATGTTTGACTGCCTTTCCGCGTAAGCTGAAAGTCTATTTGTACCAGATAACACGAGGATGTTGCCCCCAAGCCAGGGTAAAACATGGTATCTCTGCTATGATATGGATAGTGATAATGATTATCCCAAATGATAGATGGAAATGATATGAAAGGAAACAATCATAACAACATTGTACCAAATAGATAGAGGAGTTTGGTGAAAATCACAAGTAACGCCTGTTTGCCAGGTTTTCATCACTTGTTTTTATTGTGTCCTCTTTCCTTTTCTTTTGTATTTTTTTTTTTATATTTTTTTTTTGTTTTTCTCCCTTTTATGTTATCATGACGCTGTAAGATCGTGGAATGGTGTGCCCAAGAGGTGTGACAAATAAAATTCCTGCCCCTAATCCATGTTGTGTGTAGGATCCATCGAAGTAGAGTTGCCACGGCTGTGTTGTAATGTTGAGGATATCTGCATCAGGAAATTCCATGGTCATAGGATGACCGTCTGATAATGGAGCTTCTACTAATTGGTTGGCGATGACTTGTCCTTTGATAGCTTGCCTTTTGACATACTGAATGTCAAAATCACTGAGGAGCATGACCCACTTTGCCAACCTTCCCGTTAAAGCTGCTTTGCTCAGTAAATACTTGAGAGGATCAATTTTTGCAACGAGCTTGACAGTGTGAGTGAGCATATAGTGTCACAATTTTTGTGTTGCAAATACTACTGCTAAGCATGATTTTTCAATGAAGGTGTAGTTTACTTCATGTCCATTAAGTGTCCTGCTGATATAGTATATAGCCTGTTCCTTTCCTTCTTTATCCTCTTGTGCTAGCAAGGCTCCTAAAGAAATATCTGTTGTTGCGATATATAGCAACAATGGCTTGTCTTCATTGGGTGGTACCAAGATTGGTGGTGTCATCAAATAATGCTTGATTTGGTTGAAAGTATTCTCACACTGTTCATCCCATTTAAAAGACACATTTTTATGCAAAAGATGGTTGAATGGATGACACCAATCTACTAATTGAGAGATGAATCTTCTGATGGACTGTAGTCGGCCTTGTAGAGATCTTAATGTACTGATATTCTTAGGAGGTGGCATTTCCATAATGGCTTTAACTTTTGTTGGATCTACTTCAATGCCTTTTGTAGAAACTATGTATCCCAGGAGTTTTGCTGATGTTACTCCAAAGGCACATTTCTTAGGATTCAATCTGACTTTGAATTTTTCCAACCTGTCAAATATTTTGGCTAGTATCTCTAGATGTCCTTCTCTGGTGTAAGATTTGGCTAAGATATCATCCACATAGTCATCCATGATAGGTGTGCATCATGTCGTGGAAGATTGTTGTCATAGCTCGCTGGTATGTAGCTCCTGCATTCTTTAACCCAAAAGGCATGACGTTCCAGCAAAAGGTGCCCCATGGACATGTAAATGCTGTCTTTTCTTGGTCTTCAGGAGCTATCTTGATTTGATTGTATCCTGAAAATCCATCCATGAGTGATAACATTTGATGGCCAGCTATTAGATCTACAATCATGTCTATGTTTGGCAAAGGAAAATCATCCTTTGGACATGCTTTATTTAAGTCCCAAAAATCTGTACATATTCTAATGGTGTTATCTGGGTTTGAAACAGGTACAATGTTGGATATCCATTCTGCATAATCAATAGATCTGATAAACCCAGCATCTAGTAGTTTCTTCAAATCATTTTTGACTAATAATGCAACATGTGGATGCATTTTTCTCAGCTTTTGTTTTACTGGTTTAGTGCCAGCTGGTAAGGATAAGTGATGCATAATGAGATCTGTGTCTAAGCCTGGCATGTCAGAGTATGACCAAGCAAAATTGATGCATCGTTCTTCAAAGAATTTGATAAAATCTGGCTTTTTTGTATCTATCATGGACGCGGCCAGGTGTAGTATTCTTGTTGTCTCTGCTGTGCCAATATTAATAGACTGTGTGGGTTCTATCAACACTGATGATCTTTCATGGTAATGTTGTGGGAGGATGTCAAACTTTCCATCCTTTGGTGCCTCAATGAGGTTTTCACTATTGGATGCGTTCTTTGTTTTTACTAATTTAGGATCTAATACTGCCATAGAATGGTTTTCACCATTAGATCCATTATTGATTTTCATATTTTTGCAACTGGAAGGCTTGGCATCCTCCTGCCTAAAAGCATCGTTAAAAGAAGTATTGGTAGAACAAGTATCGGATTCCTCACAGCAAAGGTAGTTGATAATGGCAGAATCATTGTCAAAAACAGGGAGATCAATAGGGTGTTGGGGTTCCCATTCGATAAGCTCGGGATGCAGTAAAGGCAATGAATCATTAGATGGGTTGAGGTCAGCGATTGTGAAAGCTCGAATGGAAATGTCGTCTAGATTGTTAGTGGTTATGTCGAGGCCTACAAAGGTATTTTTTCCACATCATTTATCTCAATTGATGTCCGTTCATCTTCACTTGAGTCATCGAAATTTTGTGTTTCAAAGACAATAGGACTAAAGCTTGAGCTTTGACCCTCCTCAAGTTTGGGGGTATACTTTTTGATAATGTCAATCTGAATATCTTCATAGGAAACATCTGATAAGTTGTCCCACTCATACTCATTTGAATCTGTTTCAGAGTTATCTCTTATTTGAAGAATACGCTCCATAGTTTTATTGGTGATTTCGGCTCTTGCTTTTTCTGTGTATCCTAGCCCAGCTCTGCCATTTTGCTGAATTGCGAGGACTTGGATTGGTTCCGTTACACTTTGTTTCCCTTGATCAAGAGATCCTTGTTCTGCTGCATATCCTAGTCCCGTTTTATCCTTATGTTGGAGCGCAAGAGGCTGGATTGGTTCTATTATGCCTTGTTTCCTTAACCCAAGAGGTCCCTGTCCTGAATATCCCATCTTCTCCAGAATAGTTTTTCCTTTTCCATATTAATTTGTCTCTATGATGTTACTTGTGGAAGTGGAAGCTTCCTCATCCTTATAAAGCCAATTTAGTATGGCCTTGTCTTCTGATTCTTCATCTAAGCTTCCAGCTTTTACAAATCTTCCATCTAATGTTGTTGTAGATTGTTCTGAATTGTGGGTGTTTGTAGATGGTTGTCCATACATTTGTAAGGAGGGTAACATTTGTGATAGATGAAATGAGTGTCCAACACCATATTCACTTATTCCTTCATCACTTATCTGCAATTCCTTAGTGAATCGATGTGAGAGTGGAGCCAATTGTTCTTCGACATTTGAAGGGTTAGATTGTGCCACCCTTATCTCTTGTGATTTTTGTTGTTTTGGAAGCCACTTTGATATGAAGTTTTGTTGTTGCTCACCATCTGATGTGATGACTTCTCTATTGTGAGGTATGAATGTATCCTGGGATGTCTTCAATGCATGACAAGCTTGGGTGTCATTATAGTCTGCTGTGATTGTTACCTCCTGTCCATTGACGGGAAATTTTAGGCATTGATGATAGGTGGAAGGTACTTCTTGCATATCATGAATCCAAGGGCGTCCCAATAGTATGTTGTATGTCAGTTCCCTATCTAAGACTTGGCAAACCACCTTTTGGACAATAGGTCCCACTTGAATGGGTAATATGATCAATCCTTTAGAGGATCTTTCTTCCTCATCATATGCTTTGATTGTGATTTTTCTTCTTGTATCAATGGCTTCATCTGAGTATCCTAGTGCACGAATCAACTTTAAGGTACAAATATTTAAACCAGCCCCTCCATCTATCAGGACACGCTTTACACGGTGTTTATGGATGAGGACTTCAATGTGAAGAGCGGAATTATGTGGATGGGTGAGTGACACATCATCATGTTTAGAAAATGAAAGGCAATGAGGTGCAGATAGATGTCCCACCATAGCTTGGAACTGACACACATCCAAATTGTTAGGTACCGTGGTTGATACAAGAGCTTGTTCAAGAACCTCTTTGTGTGATGGGGAAATTTTTAAAAGTTCCAAGATGGATATTTGTGCCGGTATTTTCTGTAATTGATCGATGAGATTATATTGATTAGAGGGAGGATCCACAGATGGGGATGATATTGATGCTCCTTTCAATATAACTTTGGATTGTGCCCTTGTTGTGGCATTTACTGGTTGGTACTCTTGTTTCCCTTTGAGTGTGATGACGTTAATTTGGTTTTCAAATTTGTCCATATGTTGTATCAAATTAGTATATGTAATGTCATTGTTCCAATTGATTTGATTGCATAACTCCTCATCCTCCTTGGTGGCAGAAAAACAAAGGATTGTTGTGTCATAAACATAACCAACATTCTTGCCTTTGGTGTTTGCGGAAGAGGATTCTCCCTTTTGATAATTGGGTAGAGGATTTTTGAACGTCGTATGATCTTTGTTTGTTTGGTGTTCCTCTACAAATACTTTCTTTTGATCTATGAGGTCTTGTACCACATGTTTTAATTGCCAACAATTTTCAGTCATGTGGCCTTTATTTTGATGGTAGTGACAGTAATGTAAGTCATTCCACCATGATGGTTTGACTTGAGGGTCCCAATTTCTAGCCTCTTGTACTTGAATGAGTTTTTCATCTAAAAGTTCTTTGAGGACTGATTCCAATGATTGCCCTAATGGTGTGAATTTTCATTTATTGGAGGGTCGTTGGAATGATTGGGTTTTTGTTTCTCCACTGTTTTGAGTATTTCCTTGATCACTACTTTGTTTGACATTAAAACCATTGTTTTGTTTGTTTGTAGTGGTTGGTGTCAAGGTGAATACTGGTTTAGGTGCGTGTGTATCGATCATGGTATCAGTATTCTTGTTCTTTTTCCAAAATCTTGGCTTTTCATTGTTGTTGTTAGAGGAATTGTTATTGCTTGAACCTTCAATGAAGTGTTTGATTGTTCCTCTTTTGATGAGAGCCTCTTCGATTTTGAGCCCCTTTTCGATAACTTGTTCAAATGTAGATGGACATTGTAAGTCTAATCTGTAATTCATGTCATCCACTAAGTTATCAATGAACATCTCTATCTTCTCCTCTTCAGGAATAGTTCTAGAGTATTTAGCAAATAGCCTTCTCCATCGTTGGAGAAAGGAAAGAAACTTTTCACCCTTTGCTTGTTTGGTGTTGTAGATTTCTTTTAAGGTTACCCCATGTTGGATGTTGAATGAGAAGTGTGTTATGAACCTATTGATTAGTTCTTCAAAGGATTGAATCCCAGGTTCCAATTTAGAAAACCACTCCATGCAAGTGTTTCCTAAGCTTCTTGGAAATAGTCATAGTAGGTAAGAGTCCTCGTGTACGAACTCTATGCTCATGGCTTGAAATTCCCGTACGTGATCAAATGGATCGGTTCTCCCATTGTATTTGTTGTATGTTGGGTACTCACAATACCTTGGAAATGGTATCATGTTAATGCTTGAGTCAAATGGATAAGGGAAAATGTCCTGTAAGGAATATCTTTTTGTTGGCCCTTGTTGGATATTTTGGAACTGCAATTGTAATTATTGGATTTGTTTTGTCAAAGCATCTATTTGATTTGGATTTTCCATACTAGTGGAGTTAGGTGTGGTTGTTTCTTTGAGTTGATTGACATTAAAGTCTTTAGGAAGCTTAGCACCTTTGTCAGCTAATAATAGAAGATACTTTTCCATATCTTGCTCTAGCATCTTTTCCATAAATTTATGGAAATGAGGGTCTTGTTGAACCTTTTCGATTTCCTCTGCAGTTATTTCTTTCTCATGTGAGTTAGTGAGAGGATCAGTGTTGCTATATCGTCCCCAAGGGTTTTCTTCAGCCATGGCTGCTATTTTTTCATTTTCTTCTTGTTGTTGTTTTTGATATGCTGCTCGTGTGAAAATAGGCATACAAACGTTTAAAGTTTTACTCTAGACTTTTGATCTTGGATTTTTTATTGGATAAGTGTCAAGGTTGTTGATTTAAAATCTGATTTAGTCTTATCTAGTTTCATGATGGAAGGATGATAAAATCCTTGATAGGGAAACTTTGACAGAAAATCTCAGATTTGGTGATAATGACACTATGCGAGATGTTTCAAGATCTAGGTGTAGGAGTAAAGCTTTCCTTTTGTGTGACCTAAGTGTTTTGGATTGTGGAAAAAAAGTTCTAGACTGATGAAAACCTTGTTATCGATATGGGTAAATTGACAAAATGTCCTATTAACTCTCTGTATTTCTGACTTTATGGCGCGCTAAAATAGAGGAGCTACGTGCTGGAACAGTGACTGAAAGCGCTAAAACAAAGACTGTGCGCGCTAAAATAGAAACTGAAAGTGCTGGAATAGAGACTCTACACGCTGAAACATAGGTGCTATGCGCTGGAACAGTGACCGAAAGTGCTAAAACAGAGACTGTACGCGCTGAAACAGAGGAGCTACGCACTGGAACAGTGACCGAAAGTGCTAAAACAGAGACTGTGCGCGCTAAAACAGAGGAGCTACGCGCTAGAACAGAGACTTGACGCGCTAAAATAGAACCATGAGGTGCTAAGACAGAAACTATCTTATCCTATGAAACTCACTTGGTCTGGTATCGTATTGTATGGCTAGTTGTGGAATGTATTATGGATGAATTCTTTGATTGTGATTGTGGTGTTGCCTAAGAGCTCTTCTTTGATAAAATGCTTGTGAATCTAAGGGAGCTACAGCATAATCGTCCATATAACCTCTAGAGAAATCGTGATACCTATGAATAAAAGTCCTATGTTGGAGTAGAACTTTCCTGCTTTGATATAGAAATCGTTGTTTTCTTAGAAGTTGTTTGTATGCAAGTGTTTTCTTTGGTTTTCTGATTCGTTTGACAAGAGATTTATTGACAAACTTGGTGGATACCTAATCTCGAATCATGAGAATTCCACAAATGTTTTGATTTTGAAGATTTTCTTGTGATGATCTTATCTGAATTAAATGAGAGAAAACACAGCAAGCAAGAATAGAATGGTTGTCCTTAAAAACCCTAGAATCTAAACAAATAGTGTATGTTCTCAAGAATCAATGATTCTTCTTGATTTTCACTGGTTTGATAACAAGATAAAACACTTCAAATAGACTCACTCCTAGAGACAAAAGGTCATCGTTATATACGCGAACGGCCCACAACTTGGAATTGCGTTGACTCACACAGCCATGTCACCCCTAGAGGGCGCCCGTGTTTTTGTCTTTTCTAGGTGCGTACTCAGAGTGACGGAAGTGGATACCGGATCCCCTAAGCAAATAGTCCTTGGCAATTATATGGTGAGTGATTGAGGGTAGATTCTTCCCCGCCCCTGCACCGCCGAGTATTACAATGTTTAGAAACTGACAGGCATGCTTCTATTTCTAGGTTCTTAGATAGGGTTTCCGTTTGGAGCGGCAAATGGATAAACTCCCTTGAGAGACCTCCCAATCTTTAAAACAAAGATTTTGGGGATGGTTATCCTGCGCACTTCTGTTGAAAGAGGGTTTCCCCAAATTCACATAAATTTTAAAGTGGGTTGGAATGCCATGGCTTTTGGTTGTCCCCACTCAAGTCGTTCCCGTAGGGTGAGTACTTTTTCCCACTACGGCAGGCCTATCTAAAGGTTTTAAGAAAGCTTTAAAATGCATAAAGTAATGGTGAGTCTGGTATTCTGATGCACCCAGTTAAGGGGAGAGCATAAACCTATCACCCAATCACAGCAAAGATGTTGTTCTTTTTAAAACCCAAAAGACAAGTGATTTACTCTATATGGAGATATTGCTCCATAATAAGCATGATGTTCAATTTTAAACCACAAAATAAATATGACGTTTCTATCCTAGGATTGATCAATTTTTATCCATTTCTATCCTAGGATTGATAATTTTTAACCATTTCTATCCTAGGATTGGTAAATTTTAACCAAGAAAATAGACAGAAACAGAATCTGGCCACGAACGCGTCGGATCCAGATAAAAAGAAATGATTTTGAAGATGATGAAGTGGCACGCTAAAATAGTGACTCAGCGCGCTGAAGTATAAACCCGACGTGCTGGAACAGTGTCGTGGTGCGCTGGAATAGTGACCCGGCGCGCTGTAACAATAACCTGGCGTGCTGAAACAGTAACTCGGTGCGCTGCAAAAACTCACGATCCCGCGAAAACTTTCACGCCGATACTTGTAGGACACAATTTTCAAAAATTTAGCAAAATAGGGGGTTAGGCCCCACGGTGGGCGCCAATCTGTAAGCAGTAGAATGGGGAAAACAATCTAAACTATGCATCTACGCTTCTAAATAAGATATTGCATCTAAAACTTAATGAATTTAAACTAATTTAAACTGAAAAGCTTTAGAAATCTATCATATTGCTCTCTAACTCTAAAGATTGCTCAAACCTACTTAGCTCTCAGATTTGTAAGCTAATTAAACTATTGTAATGACACTTAGAGAATGATAATTAAGTTATTATGATTCTATAATGCAACTAAGATGATTCTACAATAAAATTCATGAGAAATAAACTACTGTAAACAGCCATAATTGTAAACTATGAAATACTAAAGAAAGCTTAATTAGATGCTTGATGGATTGATCCTAAAATGAGATTGCTTGAATGCTTGGATGCTTGGAAAACCTGTAGAGTAAAATTGCACAAGTTAGGATCCATTTCCTGTAGCCAAAGAGCTGTATTTATAGCTTTCATGGCAGTACAATTGTATAGGGATACGGGATGAGGGGCTGTGATTCCATCTAGAGAATCCAAAGGCATGGGATGATAAGAAGGAGCTAATCATGGAGGATTGTTCCTCCCCATGAAAACACCAGGCAAGAAGAGAGGGAGGATTGATGGAAGAAGATTGAGAGGACTTCCTGCAAGTTTGTCCCCGAAGCTCTTCCCGTGAATGGAAGTTGCATTAATTAGATTTTAAAAATCTAATTTTGTTGGTGAGTGAATAGTGTAAAGATTTAAGCATAAATTTATATAAATTTAATTTATTTAAATTTAGCAAATAGAGGAATAATTAATTTAATAAATCAAACTATAGGGTTTGTTTATTAAAATAAAAGAAAAAATGATAATTAAATAAAAGATTTAAAATATCTTTATTTAATTAAGAAGAAATGTGATGAGGTAATTAAATAACACAAATTATTGAAGCTATGTGTTTAATTTAAGATAGAATTAATAGATAAAGTATAGAAGAAATATTAATGATAATAATTAAATAAAACAAAGTATTTAATTTTGTTTATTTAATTAAGAAAGGAATAATATGATGAAAATGATAATAATTAAATAAAAAAAGTTTTTAATTTTGTTTATTTAATTAAGAAAGAAAATAGAAGAATTAATAAATGAACTTAATATAAATAAATATTTCTATTTATTTACTAAGTAGAAGAATTTAAGATTAATTAATCAAATAAATCGTATTCAATCAATTAAATTCTCCAGACCAATTTTAGGTGTCTACAGTAACTATTTTAATAAGTAAAAATATTTATAAATACTTTACTTATTCATATTGATTATAGGTATAATGCTCCTCAGCCATTGAATTTGGAAAAATCTAAATTATATGAAGACATAGAAATAGGTGAAAGAAAATTTGAGCTAGCTAGGAATGATGATAGATTAAACTCACATAATCACTACATATTGCAATTGTGGAGAGCCAATATAGATTGGAAACATGTTATTTCCAAACATCTTGTAATAAAATATATCACAAAGTATGCAACAAAAGTAGAAAAAATCTCAGAAACATACCAGTAGATGTTGATGTGTCTTGCAAACATAGAAAATGTCGATGATTTGGCTACAAGAGCATAAGAAGGATTTTGACAGAGACCGTTATAGAAATAGATGTTGGAGCTCAAGAAACATGTCATATGCTACTTGAACTTCCATTAGTAGAGAGCAGTAGAAGGTTTTTTAATCTAAATGTGTCACGTGAGGTGTTCAAACCTGTAAGTGTAAATAATGAAGAGAACAATGAAGAACAAACAAAATCTTTAATTAAAGGATATAAAAGAAGGCATTTTTCTATGGAAGGTGTTACAATGATTGATGCAGCTAGATCATGGATATATAACCCTAAAAGAAGAAAAGATAACAAATGGGAGCCAAGACAAAAAGTAGCTATTGTTAGAGTATTTCCTAGGTTTTTATCCATTCCTCCACTTAAGTCAGATAAATGGATTGACTTTTGTTTCTCAGAATTATTGTACAAACCTTTTCATGACATGGAAAGAGAAATTGGTCATGATAATGATACTGTAAGAACTTATGAAAAGAAACAATAGGATCAAGAGATCAAAGATAGCACAAAAGAGAGAGAAAATGAGAGAATATGATGATAGTATTCTCAATATGCATGAAGATGCTCAATTACAAGTATGTACAAGGCTTGCTTATAAAGGCAAGCTAGGACACAATGAAGGGCCATGAATGAGACAAGTGTCCCAATCATGTGCAACGTAGGTAGAAAGAAATATTAGATAATTCCATGAAAGGTGGATCACCCACCTAAACTGGAATTATCATGCCACAAAAAGTGGAGATAAAAGATGATAACTAGATCACACCACAAAGAGTGGAATTTCTCCTACACACACTTCACTAAGTGTCCTAATCACATTTCTCAATGTATGCACAAACCTAGATGCAAGATGAAAATAACTAGGTGTCACAAGTGCAAACTATAATGATATGCATTCCCTAAGTAAGCTTAAGTAAAGTGTAATAAGTAAAATACTTATTTACACGAACAGATACCATAAAAGAAAAATGGGAGTCATTCCATTATAACCCTTGGCACATGGAATGAATGGCAACTATAGAAAATGATGAAAACATCAGTGATTCTGAAACTAAAGACAATTAAGCTATTAAAAAAAATACTATAGAGCATGAATGGGAAATAATATTTGGACTACATCATGGTCAAAATATTCAAGTTTCTAAAATAGATATGTTGGGAAGAAGAGATGTTGATAGACAAACAAATTGGTGTAGTGAATATCAAGGTGAAATGTATACAAATCAAGCAATGAATTTCATAAGTAGCATGAGAGAACATGGGTGTCTCATACATGATAAGATACCACAGTGTACATGGACTACACAACCCTTAGTGAGAAATAAAAAAAGGCCCTCAACATAATCATGACACACTACCATAATATAATCAAAATGTACCACCCTTGTTGATGATAATTCAAGGAACAACAAGAATAGGAAAATCATATCTAATTGGTGCTATTAGTCAAGCTCTTGAAAATGCAGCAAATATAGGTCGTTCTCCTCTTCTATTACTTGCACCAACTGGAGTTGTAGCATTCAACATAGGAGCATCCACAATTAATTCAAAACTGCAAATCCCAATAAGAGATTTTTCTCAATTGGAAGGAACAAGATTAACAAGTTTTCAAGAAGAAATAGCACATGTCAAGTATATTTTGATTGATGAAATGAGCTTCATTGGTCAAAACCTGCTAGAGAACATAGATTATCGACTCCAACAAGCATTCCCACAAAATGTAGATATTAACTTTGCATGTATATTATCTTTGTGACTAACAAAAATAACTATTTCTTATTGTAATACATAAAATTCACATATATGAAAATTTTATAACGATAAAGTTATATAGTATTGAAAATAATTGTTATAATTTTTCTTTTAGGAATATCTATCATTTTTGTTGGAGATTTGGGTCAATTGCCTCCTGTTAATGATAGACGAGCATATGATAGAAATAGATGGGCTAAGTTACTATGGGAAGAATTAAAAATTGTGGTTACTTTGGATAAAGTATTTAGACAAGATGGACAAAACATCAACCAACAAAGGTTTTGTCAACTTCTGACAAATTTGAGAGATGCAAACCCCATAATTGATGATCAAAAATTAATTATGATAAGAACTACTATTACCATAGATGCAACAAGCAATGATGACTTTGACAATGGTGTTCATTTTTTCTCCACAAATGATAATGTCCATAACCATAACAAGAAAATCCTATACTCATTGAAGCATCATGTTGCATGTAGTGTTGCAACAAAATTAGGAAGTATTAATGCAATAGAAGGATGCTCAAATGATGAGCTTGATCTTGAATGATTGATCTATAAGGATGCTAGGGTAATTTTGACTTCAAATCTTTAGGTACAAGAAGATCTTGTAAATGGAGCTTTAAGATATATTTGAAAGATTGTATACAAACCTGGAAGTGGTCCACCAGAACCACGAACATATGTAATGGTTGATTTTGTCAGCTATTCAGGAATACCATTTGATGATTGTAATCCAAATACAATTCCAATTACA
Organism: Sequoia sempervirens; assembly: GCA_007258455.2. Taxonomy (NCBI): domain Eukaryota; kingdom Viridiplantae; phylum Streptophyta; class Pinopsida; order Cupressales; family Cupressaceae; genus Sequoia; species Sequoia sempervirens. Next base: position 82,559,706 of record VDFB02000363.1, on the reverse strand, counting down.
GAAATACAGACCTAGGGACAACAATCCAAATGCCATTAAGATTGGCTTGGGCATTGACAATTCATAAATCATAAGGTTTGACTCTTTCAAAAGCCACTATTGATATAGGGCCAAGAGAAAGAATAGAATTGACATTTTTTGCCATATCCCGTGTGAGGTATCTAGAATGGCTAAGAATTATGCCACCATTCACATATGACTGTTATGAGAAAATGAAAAAGGGTAGACAGCTTGCCAAGAGAAAGGTTGAAGAGAATAAACTGGAAATTTTAGAAAATAATTCATGTAACATGTTTTCTTCAATTTTGTTTCAATGAATATCAAATTTTTAATGCAATATATTTGTATGATTTTTAGCATTATGGTACTTCAATTCTTGTGTGTTTAATGTACCTACTAGCATACATATATTAAATATTAATATATATAAAATACGTCGAGAGTTATCATTATCGAGGCACCTATTGCATTGAGAAAAAATGATGAAAATAGGCACCTCGAGAAGGATAACTCTCGACATATTTTATATATATTAATATTTAATATATGTATGATATTCATATTATTAATTTAAATGATTTTTTTACCAATCAAATAACAACATTGTAATAAATGATTTTATTATTAACAAGTTAATTAATCATGTTATTAATTAAATTTCATGTTTTTTCAACTAATAAAGTTAATTTAAAAAAAAATCAATAATAATGTAATAAATGATTTTATTTAATAAGTTAATCAAATTATTAATTTAAACACCAAATTTTCTTCAATTAATTAAACTTTGGAAATCATATTATTAATGACAATAGTGTAATAAACAATTTTATTATTAATATGTTAATTAATCATATTATTAATTATATTTCAGGTTATTTCAATTCATTAATTGATATACTCTTACTAATTAAGTTTTGGAAATCATATTATTATGTAATTTGACCTAATATAATTTTGTAAAATTGAATGTAGTTAATAAGTTAAAAATCACTAATATGATAAAAGGATAAAATTAAAATAAAATATCATTGATAAAGGATAAACAATAAATCATAATATATTATAACTTAATTTCATTTATTATACCAATTGATTTTTGGACATTTCAATTGGTTAATTTTTAACTTTAAACTCAAAATATTTCCTAAAAATATTTCTTATTGATTTTTTCTATTATTATGTTTTACTCTTTCTTAACTTTAACTATCAAAGTTAAATTTCTCTAAAGCGATTAATGCTATTATTAAGTTTTACTCTTTTTAATTGGGTGATCCCACAATACTAGTTTACAATTTTTGGCCAAATTGGACACTGAAATATTTTTTTCTAACTAAATCTTCACGTTCGAGCACCGGCTAAACCATGAGGAATTTGAAGATGATGCAAACTAGTGATTTGTGACATTTTATTTGTAGATTCTAAATATATATTTTTCAAAAATTTTGGAATTAGATTGCACTTCTTTTTCCATCTCCTTCAAAAGCTAGTTTTTTTAGTAAACAACATTTTTAAGGAGTGGCGCTCACTGTATAATGCATAACATTTTTTCCATGAAGGATAAAATTATAATTCTTTCAAATTTAGATTTGTAACTACGATATATAGTGCTTCCAATTGGTTTCATAGTGTTTTATTGAATATTTTTTTCTTAATCAATTTTTGAAGTCAAACTAATTACAATTCAGACATAGGCGGACTGTATAACGCATAACTTTTTTTGTATGTATCAAAATTCAAAAAAAATTTGTTGGATCAAGGACTTCAATATCTAGTGCACTCATATTTTAAAAAAATAAAATTGATAATTTGTTATTTTTTCACATGTGCATAATAGAGAGCTTGATTTTCAATGATAAACCTATGTTTAATAAAACTAAAAAAATAAATACATAATAAACAAAAATATATTAAAATTATATGAACATTGGATAGCTCGTTCTAAGGACTACCATCACCTGGTTGGGTCTGTGAAGTCTCCTCCATTTTCACCCTCAACCCGAGCTTCGAAGCACAAGATTTTGGAGTTTTTTGGTGTTAGAGGGTGAGAAGGTGGGAAAAGGGGGGCTTAGGCGAACCAGGGGGGTTCGAGTGAACCCCCTTTCAAAAAGGGTTTCCTTTGTATTTTTGGTGGGAATGGTGGGTCCTTGTATTAAATGGGTTCACTTGAACCAGGGTTCTAGCAAACCCTATTTTGGTTCATTTGAACCAATAAGTTCGTTCAAACCCCAAAAATGATTTTTTTTTTGCATGGGGTCATTTTTTGTAACTTTTCCTTCCTCACTCAAATTTTCAACCATTTTTGCAGGTTTCCCCAATTTTAACTATCAAAATTAAACATCTCTAATAGGAATATGGATGGCACTGTGAATAATGAAATCTGTTTACTAAAAATAGTGAAAAAGAAAATAGGTTATTATTAAAATTTATTTACTAAAAATAGTAAAAAAACAAAATCTTATCATGGATGAAGGAAATATAATTAAACTTCTCTAATAAGGAATATAGATTGCACTCCAAATATTGAAATTTATTCACTAAAAAACAATAAAAAAGTTGTGAAATAGAAAATGCCTAATTCTATTCAAGTAATAGAATCATGTTAATTAATCATGTTATTAATTAAATTTTATGTTATTTCAACTAATAAAGTTAATTTTAAAAAAATAAACATCAATAACAATGTAATAAATGATTTTATTTTTAATAAGTTAATTAATCAAATTATTAATTTAAACGCTAATCTTTCTTCAATTAATTAAACTTTGGAAATCATATTATTAATGATAATATTGTAATAAACGATTTTATTATTAATATGTTAATTAATCGTATTATTAATTCCATTTCATGTTATTTCAATTCATTAATTGATATACTCTTACTAATTTAAACTCAAAATATTTACTAAAAAAAATTCTCATGATTTTTTCTATTATTATGTTTTACTCTTTCTTAACTTTAACTATCAAAATTAAACTTCTCTAATAGCGAATATTGCTATTATTAAGTTATACTCTTTTTTAATTTTAACTATCAAAATTAAACTTCTCTAATAGCTAATATGGATGGCACTGTGAATAATGAAATTTGTTTGTTAAAAACAGTGAAAAAGAAAATAGGTTATTATTAAAGTTTCTTCACTAAAAATAGTAAAAAACCAAAATTTTAGCATGGATGAAGGAAATATATAATTAAACTTCTCTGAATATAGATTTTACTCCTAATATTGAAATTTCTTCACTAAAAAATAGTTAAAAACAAAATACATTATTATTAAAATCTCTTCACTAAAAACAGTAAAAAAATAAAATCTTATCACAGAGGGTTCATTATGTTGATCAATTATGCCATACTGCCATAGACCTCACAACTGCAAAAGAGATAGAAGAAAAAAAGCCTGAAAAAGAAAATGCCTAATCCCGAGAGATATCCTTACATGCAATTTCCTTATGTCAAAGAATTCATAATATTTAAATAGTAAATCTCAATCTTGATTATGTATTTTGAAAAACAACATATAGGAGGAACATCAATCATATAAACTAACATTAAAAGTAATTTACATCTTATTTAATACTTTACATGCAATTTCCTTATGTTAAAGAATTCAATATTTAAATACTAAATCTCAATTCTGATTATGTATTTTGAACGAAAAGAGTAAACAATATATAAGGGAAACACGAATCATATAGACTAACATTAATTCTAATTTACATCTTATTTATTGCTTTCGCTAAGAATTTGTAATCTCTTTCGATGTTCTTATAACCCGAAAGCTAAGGATGATATAAATTGCATCTGTAATCATATTTAATAGTTTCCTAAAAATAACACATGATATACTGTGGCATATATATAAGATTTAAAAGCAAATCCTCTTGCAATAGCTTTCACTTAATATTTATATATCACCATTGAAGGATCAAGAAGTTTGTAGTTGATCTTTCATATATTTTAAGTATTTATTCGCAATCAAATGAATCATTCTTCTGGTTAGACAATCGCTCTAGGAGAAAGGAGATTTTGTTTATTTATTTTTTAAATGAAAGAAAGCTCTAGAACGCAGACTAATCTTATACATCCCATAATGCCTAAGACTCACAGAATTAACAGTGAAAAAAGCCCTACGCCTTTTTCAAAACCGAATCTATTAAACTTGCTTCACATAATTTAGAAATATTGACTCTATTCGTCATTTGTAGTAAAAAAAATAGTCGAATCATTTACTCTTGCTTTTGGTAGCTATTACAATTGCATGTAATTTTTACGCTATAGTTAGCTGCACAGTGTCTTAGCGGCATTAATTTCACCCAAAAATAATACCATGCAAATGTAAACAGTCAGCACGATACCATGCAAATGTAACAGTCAACACGAACGACACATCAATAGCCTTCACCAAAGACGTCAATTTTAATTTATCATTTTTTTTCTTGACACAAGTAGGTTGCTTTTATTGTATAATGCCTCTTGGCGTAATTAAAATAAATATTTTTTTCATTTTAAAAAATATAAAATATACAAATTTCTAAATTTCTAAATATTTTTGAGTAATACAATTTGTAATGTTTTTCTAAAAAAAGTTGCCCAAGCATACCTTCAACAATCAAATTTTTGTGCAAGCTCCGGATGATAATTCACATTCATTTCACTTATTGCGAGCAACACTCCAACTAAGTCATTTATTCATTCAATGCAAAGATAAGCTTTGTCTTTTCCACCATAAAGTTTCACACAACTACAAGCATTCCTATTTTCTTATAAAATTTTGTTGTTTAGCAATTTCTAATAGGTTTCTAACTAAAATTTCCCACTATATAGCCTATCCACTAATTAATTAAAGATTAAAAAATATATTGTATTCTAATTTTTAATTATGTTGAGGGTGTTTCCTATTTGGAGTAGTGCAAGCTAACTTGTTGAATTGATGGCTTAAGATGCTCAAAAAGGGATGCAACAAATAATTTTAGTCATTCGATTTTCAAATTTTCAATCACTAGTGTTTTCTCCTCTTCACTGTTATTTCATTCAACGAGTGTCAATTATTTTGATAGCACATGTGAGGTATTTCAAGAAGAAAAAATCACTTCTAATATTTGGTTTGATTAATAAGTTTTTGATGATAATAAATGCACAGTCAGTACAACTAAAGAAAAATCACATCATGTACTATAGTAATTACGCCGAAGGCATCCCCACGCTTAGTTTTTGCGAGCCCTTTTTATGCCCGACGGTGTAGATTGGTCCAACTTAGGCAATGAAATACGATGAAATGCACTACAGTCATTCATCATTTTTTCTAAACTCTTCCTCAATAGATGGTTGAGCATTTACTCAAGTAGTGGGTTTATTGTTACTGACTGTTGAGTCATGGGTCTCTAATGTACATAACAACACTTGCCTTAAAGACTCAGCTGGGTGACATGGGGTGTGTTGGGCATGATTAAATGCAAATCCAATCTGCCTCTAGTTGTTGCCTCAATCTATTAGCATTGAAGAATATCTTTGTGCATTCAATCTATCTGCCTACACTATCTTCACTTACACGCCTCATAACTATCGTCCACCTATGGATTAGCAATTGCATAATATCTCAATGCAAGTGGGAAGAAGCTAGAATATCTTTGCAAAATATCTATCCCAAAAATCAGGGTAATGAATGTTGAGGTAGTCGGCATCCTTGATCGCATGACACAATTTGAGGTAAGTCGGTTACCCCTTTAATAGAATGCCCCAAACCCTAAATTAATTTCATAGAATCAGTCAATTCATATTTACATTTTTGATCAAATCTTGTCTCAAACTGAAGCAAGAATCTAGTAGCTCTAATTTCCAATATTCTTAGACCTAATTTTTGTTTATTGTTAATAGTTTGAAGTAGCAGCTCTAGGGAGAATCTAGGTTCCTTACACTTTACAAAAATCTACAGTGGTAGGGTTTCAAGTGATTTTTTCCCATTCTTCCTCATCAGCATCGTTGATAGTAGAACATAATTTGTGTAGATTCTTGCGGTAAGTCACTTGCCATGGTTTGGGAGATTTTCCCTTTCGATTATGTAAGTTGTAACATACATTGATGCAGGATAAAATGGGTCCAATTTATTCAAACAAAAATTCACATGTAACTACATCTTTAAGATTTTACATTCACTTTTTAAAATTAAAATTATGGCCACTATATGTATCCAAGTTCTTCAACACAGATGACTGAGTAATAGGCTGAGGACCAACATCCTATGTAGGAATTACATTGATGACTCATTGAGAAAAGGAGCTCATTTAGTTTAGATTTGTATTAGCAGAAATGAGAATTAGGAAATGAAATGGTAAATGGAAATAGAGGCACATAAGAGGGATAGAGGTTATTGGAATATGGATTAAGAAACTATCCCCCTCTACCTTCAATTTCCATCTCCACTCTCCTATTATCTATTTGAGCAAACAATTGAGTGAATCCATTCAAAACTCAAAAGTGAATGACATGCTTTAATGGGAAAGTGAACCATGTGGACAAATTATAAATTTCTTTTATAGAGTTAATCTGACAATGATAATATTACAAATCATTTTACATAACAAATGTAATAATTAGAGTTAATTTAAATTTAAATCTTACTTCGGTAGTTTAAAAAGTATGTGGAAAGTGTTTTCTATTTCCTCTTCCATTTTCAAGTTTGGGCTACCAAAAATATCACAATGATTGTAGGATCAATTTGATTCTTTTGCTACAGTTTTCTATCTTTATAGAAAGCTAGGATTTGTCACCTGTTTTTAGTGAATGTAACTCTTGTACATTGCTAAAGGAGCCTATGGATTGAGCTTTGAATGTTCACATCAAAACTTACATTCTTTGTATTTCTTTGGGTACGTGTTGCTAGAGATGTCAAGATGGTTATGGCACTGACAATGAAATTAGTTCATCTGGAAATATACCTTTCATAAACTTTCCTATAAGGCCATCCTATATAACTAGAAATTTTCCTAGATTTTTAGCAAAGGCGATGGTCATGAGGTTGCAAAATTCCTGCAAAGCATACCCACTAGACTATTGGCTTATGGACTTGATAGTTTTAATGCTTCTTGCTTAATAGCAACATTCTATACTTGGTCTCTAATTCTCTTTTTGGAATTTCAATCCTAATCTTTTGTATTATATCATCTTTTGCTAGGTAAATATAACTTCAATATTATACTTTGGGCTTGTGCTCTAAAATCTTCACATATGGTAGAGCACGTGAATGTTTTTCAAGAAGCAAAGGATATAAAAACATATACACAAAAACTACAAATCATTTTACATAACAAATGTAATAATATTGACATTTTAATAGATTATTTTTTGTTTTACAAATTCTAAATGGATTTTTAGTTACAGTGTGATAACTACCCATTTGCATTATAAATGGGAGTATTATATAATAGATTTGCAAGTGACATTTACAATTTTATTGAAAAATAGCATAGGACTCCATACATATAATCACTGAAGAAGAACTGAAGACAAAAATATAACTATGGTAAGGTTTTTAATGTTTAGACAACTATCAACCATGGTAATTGCAGTTTTATATCAAAGAACTATTAAATCTAGTTTTAGATACAAAGGGAAACATTGTAACTAGGTTTATGGACCTTTTTCTGCCACATTGTAGAATTTTTGGCTTTCAACTTTCAATGTAATGATCCCCTTTTATTAATAGCATTGACTAAGTTGTTATGTCAGTAGTTAAATGGGATTGAATTTTTAATTAGGAATGTTTGTATTTAAAATAAGGTTATTGAGTCTTCAATTAGGTGGTATTTGTTTCTTTATATGTCTAGCATGCTTCTTCCTTGCAAGCGTTTTGAACCAAATCTCAAATGAAAACAGAGAATTGATACAGTCAAAAAATTACAAAGTAAAATTTTAGATATGAAGACATGAAATAAAGTTTTTCCCCTGATTTTACTTATTGAACTAAAATTTGAATTTGTGGAAAGGAACTACAATATGTAGGTAGCAAATAAAACACACCAAAATTAGAAGGAAAATGAAATAGTACCATATTGAATTTTGTAAAACATTTTAAAGTTGTAGATTGAATTTAATATAAAATTTCCTACCAAGGTATGGGTCCCAACTTCACAAACTAGGCCCCTCTTTGTGCATTGGCAGTGGTGGGGGCTAACCAAAACCTTTTTCTCAAATAAATTTGGGTTGTAGAATGTTTTATACAAATCTATGCCCATTGAGTTATACTAGAAATTCATACTTATTGTGTGGGCTTGCTTGATCACTAATTTATGCAAGTTGAGTTCTTGAGAGCTACTATTTGAAACCTTTATTTTGTGTTAACTATTTTGTAATATAGCAAAGCACTTGGAACGAGAGCTTTCAAGACTATTTATTATTGATCATGCATTGACTAGGAGATTTAGAGCTAAACTGTTTGAAATTAATGCTTATATAGTTATACTATATCATAACTAAATGAGAAGTTGTGATTCACACTTTTTGATTCAATCTTCATTCTTTGGTCCTCTCATCATTGCTTTATGTATATATGAATATACATAAAATGTTACTTCCTAGATAAGCAGCATAGTAGATGTTTTCCAGTTAAGTGAATATTTCCAAATATTTTTGTATGCATTTTAGTTATGTTGTAAATCATGAGTATATTTGTTTTCAAAATTGATGCCTTGATAAATTGATATGTAGCTGAAATAGTCTTCAAATAGAATTTTTATGGTGATAGGGAGATGTGCAACCTAAAATGTGCATTTCCTTCATTTATTTGAACAGGTGTTGTGTGATTTAACATGATCTCATTTCTTTGTTTGTAGTGGCTCACAAAGTGCACCAAGAAAGCATTATAGGAAGCGCTTGAAAAGATTAAATCAAGTATGTGGTTTGGTTTTCTTAGATTAAGATACCTTTTAGAGGTTTTTGAATTTTCTCATGTGAATATAGAAAATATTATTTGTACTTATTATTTGTATGTTAATGTTTTTTGTGGTTTGTATTGTCTAGTTCATTTAGTCTATGGTTGTATACATTAAGAAAATATTGGTATCCAACTCTTGTTGCTCTCAAGAGAGAAATATAATTATTTACGTTTCCATTTTGTTGTTAGTTTTTGCTAATACAACACCACATTTATTGTTATTCAAAGAGTGCATTTCTTTAAAAGATACATATAAACTATTTATTTTTTGTTTCAAGTTGAAATTAGATATACTATGGATTTCACACCAAATTTTGTCCTTGGAAATGAGGAAGATATTGGATCCTTCATCTGTTTTATTAATTCAAATATTCTTCTCATTTTAGGATGCCAAACAAATAAACCATATAAATTATTGAACATAATATATCAATGTGTAATGAATTTATTTGATTATTATATTTTATATTTTAGCATTGGCAAAAGGGTAACTGAAATATGATGGACTATTGATATGCCCAAAATAACATTGACTTTAATATTAGTAGCTTCCACAAAAATTCCTAATTCCTAATAGATTTCAATAGTTTAATATAATCCTACTCTTTGGAGACCTTGGCCAGCTACTGTTGGTCAAATACATTCCTATGTACTTTTCTACTTCCTATAGGGGGACCCTATGGTGGAGCTTTCAAATAGTTTTTACACTGAACAAAATATTTTTCCAAGTGAGAGATGATCCAACTCAACTTCTATTTTATGAGCTCTTGTGCAATTTAAGAAAGGCTAAACCTACTATTACAGATTGGTAACTGCTAATGTCAAGGTCAAGCTCAACACTAACATCTACAGAACAAAGTGCTTTCTTATCATCCATACATCTTTATGCAACCAATGAAAAATTCTCACTCCATAATAATCACATGCTATTGTCTCTAGCATAGCTTGTTGTCATAGCCACTGCAAAGCAAATAGAGAGCTCTTTCAACTCAAATCCAGATGATGAGAAACTCCAACCTAAGATTCTACTATGTGTTGACAAAAAGGTTATGTTATCTTGTAATCTATGAACTGATATTGGCCTTGTTAATGGAGCTCTTGGCATAGTAAAAATAATAGTGTACAAGGAGAGCAAAAAACCACCCCAGCTCCCCTTGTTTGTTGTTGTTCGATTCAAGAATTACATTGGGCCCGCCTAGGATAAAAACTATCCCAAAGATGTCCCCATTACACCGATGAGTCATGGTGGATGGCACCAAATTCTACTTAAAACAGCATGGCCTTAACCATCCACAAATCACAGGGGCTTACACTTGATATGGCCACCATTGACATTGGCAACATTGACTAACAAGGCTTGACATTCACAACAATTTCCAGAGTCACTCAGCTCTCCAACCTTTGTATCCACCCTGCATTCACATTTGATAGATACACACACATGCAACAAAGCCCCTATGTTGCATGTAGGATCAGTGAGGAAGCTCGATTTTCAACACTATCGGCATCAACCACTTGAAATGCTCAACTTCTTCTCACTAAAAAATTGTGTAACAGGTATGTTCTCTTATTACTTAGTCCTTTCTCTTTCAATGACTACATTCCTGATTGCTTACACATCTCTTTGTATTTCAACTATCCAATCTCTTCCTCACTTACTACATTTGATTTTTAGGCCCTCCTTGAAAGATGTATAACTATCAAGATCAACCCTTTCAACACAAATTTTATAAACAAAATCAAATTACAATCAGTAGAGAGTTCTTCTTCGACAACTACTCAATCGACATACAAGCGGTCTTCTAGCATCTTCTACTAAAGCTATTGTTTATACTAGAGTTCTCCCCTACCAATTATGTTCACAATAGCAAAACATTACTTATTTATAAATATTTTTGCACCTATATATTGTGCTCTCATCACCTAATCTTTAAAATTGTGTTATACATTCCTCATATCTAACTTACATTATGCTTTTTCCTCAAAATTTTGGCCTCTTTCCAAGCTTTCTACTACATCCACTATCATGCTATGGTAAGTTGTCATTTCTATTATAGAAGATATAAATTGTATGCAGATGTGATTAAATCATACTATTCCTGATGGTTCTACTTCTAACATACTTTCATCTTCTAAACAAATTAACAGAATTGGAATGTAACACCCCACCATGCGAACCCCAAAGGACAACTAAAACTAACAAATTACTGCACAATTTTATTTTTTGAAAGAAGAACATTACATGTAAAGTAATTATACATTTACAAAATCAACTATGTCCTCTAGGGTACACGGAATGACATTACAAAACCTAAACTCACACCATAACGATAACAAATAAAATCAAGATTACCTTATAAACCATCCATTCATGACATTACATAAATGACAAGTATCCATATACGACACATAATCAAGATAATATAAACATAGATACATTACAATGATCAAATTGGATTATACAAATACATTAATAATGATAAATTGTATTGCTTTCAAGATTACTTATACACAATTGTGCTTCCCAACACATAGTGGGAATAATACATTGATTACAAGAGAAATAGAGAAATGGACATGGTATAACTGAACTATGGTGAAGCTCTAGATTCTTTGCAATGAAACAAACTTTGTGCTTCGTGAACACTAACTAGGGACCCAATGGGGTGCATAGCACGTTCCACTCAGCCACGTGAACCCAAAGGCCCACCCCCTGTGCTAGGAGATGACAAGAAAGATCCACGATAAAGAAAAGTCAAGTGGAAAAGCTACAAGACTCCTCTACAAGGGCAACAATAAACACAAGAAACATCTACTTCTAGAGGAATAGAAGCAACACAAAAAAAAATCACATATATGCAAGATTTCTAGAAGGTGGAGTGTCATCACATGGCTTGACATGGGTTACCCAATGCAGATCTTCATAGGTTACCTACCCCCGTCCTGGGTTACCCTAGCAACCTCAACTGATCCTCGGCCCCCATTCTTACACATGCGGAATCAATTCACCTCTCATGAAGACAAGGTGATTGATTTTCCATTCCAAGCCTTCTCGTCTCATTGCAAGCCTAAACGAGCACTTGGTCCATGAGAGAGGCATCCATTATATTTTATTAGTGTGTATACTACCCATCCCCCTAGTTATTTATTACGTTATCACTTGATTGCTCAACTTCCACACGAGTTACCCATGGTACCACTTAGGATTTCAGCCCCCGTGGGAAGCCACTCTCCCTTCTAGCAATAACCCAAAATCACAAAAGGGCTAATTCAACTTGCACAAAATATCAAAACCAAAATTAAATACATCTAGTGAGGCATGCACCATCTCATGCTAAAAATTCATAGAAAATCCACTTCGAGTGCAAGGCTAAACCCACAAAATCATCTTGAGCATATGAACAATAGTTCACTAAGAACAACATGAAAACCAATTATAAAGCAACATTTTTTTCCCCTCCTCTAGAAGCCCAAGTAAATGACTACCCAAGAACTCACAAACGAGGGTAAGTCAAAGGAATACAAGTTTCCAAATAAACTCCAACACAAGCTCAATGAATAAAATCTCCTCAAATTGATATAACACAAGAATAAGCATCAAAATGGAAACATCCAAAACCCACCTTTAGAAACACAAATACATTCAATGAATAAACCTTAAGAATAATAAAAAATCAAATATATTTTAGCTATTCATTCATTAAGAAGTAATTTAAAATATCTAAAGAAGTTATCTAAGCACATTTTCTAAATATCCCAATAAACATTTTAGAACATTTAAATCATCTTTTAAGTTTTACTTAGGATCTAGAGCAATAAATTTCAAAGAATGTTTGAATCATCATTACATTTTTCTAAAGATAAACTATTAGGAATTATTTTAATAAATAATTACATTCAAGTGATAAGTTATAATGATCATTTAAGCCATCTTTAACGAATCCTTTACACACCCATTAAGAAACTAATAAAATAATTACAAAGCTATAGATAGTAATCCCATACATAAGCAACTTCCAATATCAAGTAAACATAAAGACCATATATCACAAATAACGATATCCAAAAGTAAAACCCTAACCACAATCTTTTTTTTTTTTTATAAAGGAAGAAATTATAAAGAAAATCTAAAAATATCTAATCACACATTTTATGCACAAATTTCTCCCGATTTCAACTACTTACATGTCAAGAATACGAAAAATTGTGAGAATGAAGAAACTAAACATAAAATATACTTATTTCAAAATAACATATTACATCTATCCATCATTTTTTTTCCTATTTTAAGTACAATAAATTAAATTATCTATTAATTTTTTTAACTTAAATACAACATGTTAATTCTAACCCTCATTTTCTATTTTTAACACATTAAATTAAATTATCAACTAAATTTTTAACTTAAATACAACATATTAAATCTAACCCTCATTTTCTATTTTTAAGGCATTAAATTAAATAATCAACTAACTTTTTAACTTAAATACAACATATTAAATCTAACCCTCATTTTCTATTTTTAAGGCATTAAATTAAATAATCAGCTAACTTTTTTACTTAAATACAACATATTAAATCTAACCCTCATTTTCTATTTTTAACGTATTAAATTAAATAATCAACTAACTTTTAACTTAAATACAATCATATTAAATCTAACCCCTCATTTTCTATTTTTAATGCATTAAATTAAATAATCAACTATTAAATCTAGAACCTCATTAATTATATATATATATATATATATATATATATATATATTTGTCAATTTTAAATGTCTCATCTCTAACAATGACTCAACAAATAAACATATTCCCATAGCCAATTTTACAAAAATAGAAATCATTATTTTCATTATACAAAATTCTTTTACAACATATAAGAACTATAAAATCATAAAATATAATAACTTTAAACATATTGGACGCAATTAGATTTCATTACCAACTAAGATTCCTAACATAACTATCCATTTTAAGCAGGATTTACTCCTATCTCATTAAGCATTTTTAAAATAACTAATTTTCTCTTCAATGATAATCATATTATATATATATATATAACTTAACATAACTACTCTGTTGTTAAAAGATAGTATACAATAAACAGAAACAACATATATAATGATATATGTTTAAATTTAATTAAAAATCACAACTAACACCCATCTATACATTTTGTTCAAACTAATTTCTCTAAATTTATTATTCTAACATGTACATTTGTTTACACACACATATATAAATTTAGCAATCTACAAATATCTAATTATGCATTTTCAGACATAAACGAATTGTCCATTATAATAATTAAATGAACTTTTTATACAAGCAAACTTCTTTAAATTAAAATCATGAATTAACTATATATATATATATATGTAGACATCTAAATTTAATCACTTCCATATGATTAAATTTACTATCTTTCCACCTATCGTATTAATATTAATTTATTAATATCACACCTTTCGTCTCGTATCGGTAAAGTATTTAATTTAATAATTAATACTTTATCTTTCATCTTATTCCTCTCTAAATTAAATAAATACGCTAATTTATTTAATTTAGTCATTTTCCCCTTTTTTGATTTAAAATCAATTTAAAATTCCTCACTTTCTCTCTCCTTGTCACATCCTCCATAACCTCATCCTAATCTGAATTAATTTAATTAATTCATAATTATGATGTGCATCCTCTTAATCAGAGATTAATGTCACATCCTCCTACATTTGCCACTTGCCTCTAATCTTCTATTAATTAGCCTAATCCAATGTTTGCACAACCTTAACCAAGGTCATTAGCTAAATTTAACACCACTTTTTGGTCAATTCTTCCATTTTTCCTTTTTGGACATTGACCCCCTTTCCCATGTGAATTTTTAATTCACATTTATTTGTCCTAGATTCCCCTCCTTTATGTGTGAATTTTTAATTCACATTCCATTCTCCCAAGGCTTCTAGAACCTTGGACTTGTCACAATCTCCACATGTGACCAAGTCCCACCTTTTTGGAGCCCACCTTTTACCCTCTAGATCATCCTAGGAATGTGAATTTTTAATTCACATTTATATCCCCAACCACCTTTCCTTCTCCCATGTAGATTTTTGAGGAATTCCAAAATTCCTCAAATGTCCCTTTCACTCCCACTTGGGGACAAGAAATCCCTTTTTGTGGAAATCTCCTCACTCCCCAAGGTGCATGTCCTTTTTCCACCTCATGTACCTTCTTGACAACTCATCTCCATCTCATATCCCTTGGCCACTTCACCCTCCACATGTCAAGATGTGAGGGCTTGTGGGTTCTCAACCCACCATAGCCCTTCATCTTGACCTTGTTGGATCAATCTTGACCATTGAATTCTCTAGAGAATTCAAGATCCTCTATAAATACCCCCTCCTCGGGAGCATTTACAACACTTAGTCATTTTGCAACTACATGCTGCCATTTTGTGCACTCATCTAGCCTAAAATTACATTCATTTACATTTACATCCAAGCACATAATAAAATCCTCCATTTTAGCCACATCAAGAGCCATCAAGGAGCACACATATCATTCCAAGCAAGGGCCAATCAAAGAGATATCAATAGCAAGGAAGGTAAAACCGTATGTCTTGTGTTATCTATTTTCCTTCTTATTTTGTCACTCTCTTTTGGCTAATCTTGAGGTGTCTTTTGTCTTTTATCATTCGTATTTTGAGTTATTTTATGCACTAGAATAGGACAAATTCTAAGGTATACAATATATACACTCTTATCTGCCTATGAGACAATGCACAAACTGTTTAAACCAAAACCAACAACCTATATATATATTTAATCATACCTATAAAAATATTAATTTACTCTTATCCTTTTGTCTATGAGACAATACACAAATTGTATGAGAAGACAGCATCATACAAAAAAAGAATTAAAAAAATAGAAAGACATATCCTACACATGCCCAACACACGTGCAAGTTGAAAGTACATTCCCTCTCAAGGGAACGAACCGGACAGAGTTACTAGGCAAGAATAATTTAAACGAATGTAAGAGAGACAAATGCAAGCTACAATTTCATTTAAATGCAAACAGCGGAATAATGAGAATTCAAAATAAAATCACCAATGTGAATACAACGTTTGCAAATGGATAAGGAAAGTTGAGTTACTTCTGAAATTCTCCTGGTTGTAAAATTTTTTAGCTTCTTTTTCACTTTTTACCAGAGTCCTCTACAGAGTAAAACAATTTTTTTTGACAATTCATCTATGTTCGTATAAGTGGTAATTTTCTAAATCTTTTTCCCATTCTCTCATATCTTCATTTTTCCACTTGTAGGTTAATCCTTGCATTTTAGTAAAATTAAAAACCTAACTCTCCACTAATGTTTGGTTAAAATACTATTTTTATTTTATTTTGTTTTTTTAACTGTTAATTATTATTTTATCTTTGTAAATCATATTACTTAAATTTAATAATTCATAGTTGTTACCAGGAATCTTTTTAATTATTTTTGAAATTTATCATTATCTAAATTATGCACTACCTCATTATCCAAATATTTTAAATTTAAAAATAAACTTTATTAATAAGTGAATTATTAATCCATTATATTAAATTTGAAATAAACATTATTTATAAATGTAAATTTATGCTTTATTTACATATTCATCTTTAATAAAGGAATAATATAAGCTATTAAATCATTATCCCCTTCAAATTAATTTAATAATTAATTACTAAAATTCTCTTAATAATTTAATAATTTAATTAACAACATTTGTTCAATAATCTAACTATTTAATAATAAAACATTTACTCTTGACATAGCAATTTAATTTAATTAACTAATTGAAGTTAAGTTTACCAAATAATCCAATGGCACAATAATCAATGAAATCATAAATAAACACTTACACAAAAGTCCAGAAAGACCGATTCACAAGGGGGCACTACATGGAATTATAATTGAATTTCAATACCCTCAACTAAATTAATATATAAGATGTATATTATTGTATATTGGTGGCAAACAAGTTAGGACATATGTAGACTGGATTGGGATAAACACATCTCCCTCTTTGTCTGTAACAGAATTACAAGAAAGTATACAATTACCCTATAATGCCAACATTAACTGAGTACATATTGTATTTTTTTGTTGAGGTACACATTTGTATTCTCAGTTTTGTGCTTTCATATTGTACAGAGGTAAATGTGATTGAATAAGTGTTTCAAGTGGGGTTGATACTATAAGGACTAGTAACTACATGTAAATATGCAATTCAATAAGTTGGGTATACCTTTTCTAGTTCGCTCCACTAATTTGACACAAATTACAAGGCTACACTCTTTTCCATCTTATAAACATCTATTCGTGCATGCTCATTCACATTGAGTGCACTGAAATATACAATTTAACTTTGAACCATAACATCTAATGCACAGGATTGTGCAATTTAACTTTGAACCTTAACATCTAATGCACTAGCATTAGGTCTTGGCTTGCCTGGGTCCCTTTATTAGTATGCTTCACAAATTGTACTTATTCACATTGATGCACTTATTTTCCATAATGTAAACACATCTATTTGCACACACTTGTTCACATCTATTGCAATGGAGTGAATAAATTAAATCTTTGGACTTTGTGATCTAAACTAAGCAATTTAATTTTGTACCTTTAACATTTATTTACCATAATAACTAATTTATCTTTAGAACCTAGATTCCTTGCTTAGTTGGCATGTATTGCTTTGTATATTCTATTCATTATTAGATCTTTACTGTTGCTTGTTGATGCTACAATAAGTACTTAAACAATCTATTATGTGTTTCTTACACTGGATATTTATGCATGTCTTGTTTGCTTTTGCAGCATGTACTAGTCTATTGTTGGCATGTCAGGTGTTGAAGCAGTTAGAAATGCATGATGATTATGTTGGCAATGAGGAGGTAATGAATGAATTATTTGATGCATTCTCTTGTTTAAATTGCAAATCTCATAATAACATATGAAACACACCTAGCTTCAAAATTAGATGTTCTATATTAGGTGTCGTGTGAAGGAATTTTAAGTGCCCAATATTACCTTTTGAACCTTGTATTTTAATGTTGGATGGTGAATATTACTCATTATGCATCAATTTTTTTGAAACTTATTTATATTATCCAACACCGTTCATACTCTTATAGATTTTTCCACAAATCATGTCAAACCTTGGGGCTTGGATGATTTCTTTACTGTAGGTTACTTGAATGTTTTATAGGGGATGTTGCATTTGGACTCCCATATTTTGTATTTGTAGTTGGATTCCCTTTTAAACATCAAAGTTCCCTCTATTTCCCTATTGCATCATCCTCATTTATTTAGTTCCTTATGTTGCCCTATTTTTTGCATCATCTTCAATATGTTAATGAAATGTTTGTTGTTGTGATATTCTTGGCAGGCCACTAAAGAAGATACTATCTCCTCAAGTCACTTTGTCACTTGTCTTCACTACATACAATTTGTAAAGCTGAAAGAAACAGCATTTTGAAAGTTAGTTTCCTGTGTTTTGCATTTATATTGAACTTTAATGGAGTGACTCTGTTGTTTTTTTGGTTGTATTATGTAGTATTAACATTGAGAAAGCTTAGTGTGTTATCTTTTTGGTTTTTTAAATCATATTCATCTTGTATTTGTAAATATTTATGTTTCTTGTGCTTTTTTGGCCTGTAACAGGCAGTTTTGAAAGAATGGAGTCCTAGAGCACCTTCCCACCATACAAATTGTTCAGCCCTTTGGGATTCATGTCTAGGCTCCCTTAGTGTAAATATGATAGCTATTAGGGTTTGTGGCAGTGCAGGAGTTGCTAGCAAAATGATGCCCTAGGTGAGCCAATGCAGGTCCGGTTGGGGCAGACTTGGAGTAAAACTTGCAGGGGAGTTAAGATTTTGAAGAAATTATTTCTTGTGAATTTTCTTGAGGGTCTTAGCTATGCTTGGAGGTCAGGAGGAGGTTCTAACAGGCCGTTTAGAGGGATAACTCTTTAATAGTCTTAAATCAGCCTGAGAAAACTTAGAAACCCTAGCTTTTTGTCCATTTATGTGTTTGAGCAGTGTACGGGTTGTGGTCACGCCCACAAAATGATATAAAAGTCATAGCATAACTAAACCTTGGAATTGGACATTCCAACAGGTGATTGACATCTTCTTATGGACGTTCATTTGCTTTGTCAAACCAGGGCATGTTTACTTTAAATGGAGCAGCACAGTATGTGCACTAAGAACTAGTTTCCAGTCATCATTTATAGAAAACAAATGCTTAACATAAATGCAACACAAATCTTTTTAACTCAAACATGACTTAGCTAAAATAGAAATCATAGCAGCTATTATTAAAGAACAAACTGTGAACTGGCCTTATGCTGCAAGAACAGACACAGGGATGGACTCCCAATGCTGTAGGAACAATATAAAGTTGAGTTTGCATTAAAATCAAGAGAAATAGACTCTAACTGGTAATCAGCATGAAATGAACAGTTAACTACAACTTGCTACAGAATACTTACTAAGTGGGCCCCCTTAGCAAGCATCAACTAGATTACACAAAAAGTTGACTCAAAGCTTAATCCAATTTTTATTCATACTCAGAACTAGTATACATTGATTACTTTGTTTGAAAATAAAAGCTTAACACAGACTCTATTGCTTCTTCAACCTAATTTTAATACATACTATTTTTTCATCCTTGTTCACTCACGCAGGAGGAACGGTTATTTAAATGAAAAAGGCAACTAACTAACTAACAAAGGAAGTCATGATCATAAATACATTTTGAATCTATGGAACAGATATTCATAAATGAAAGTCTATCTGCTCGACACGATCCAGAGAGAATATAGCATTACACACTTCCTAGATCAAAGGATTGTTTGAGCTCCTTCCCAAAAATTTGGTCAAAGAGTTATTACTGAAACAACTTATTCAATAGAACTGAAATTCTTTGCGCTTGATAAGCTCCAGCTCCCTTCAACAACCTACAATAAGTGACAGAAGCGAAGGAAAGCATAAACACAAGTGACACGACATCCATTCATTAATCACACGTTAATCCTATTCCATTATCCAAAATCATAAGCATACATCAGCCATGCGGAGGTCAAAAAGGTAATTAATGAAGTTGTCAAGCTACAGGAATATGGAATTTGTTGCTACAGGATACCACCCCAAAAAGTCTTTAATCAACAAGTTTAAACAACAATTAAAAACAAAAGTAAGAGTATCAAAGATTTCAAACTATGAGCATATTTAAGGCTCATCATTCTACCCCCTACTTAATGTAATGATGGTCCTCTAGCATTAACTTTCCTTGTTATTTCCCTGAAATCTATTGGAGAAGCCTGACCCTGCAATGAAGTTCCAAACTTGTAGTAAAAACCTCTGGTAAATTCCCATCTTTCAAATATGTAGTTTTCTATTTCTTCATTGATTTCCTTGGCTTGGTAAGAATAGAGTGGCCATATTAAAACTGGGGATTGAAAGGTCAGTGGCATCCATAATTCAAATCTACTTTGCAAACCCAGTTGCATATACCTTTATGTTCTCCTGAGTGCTGCTGTGAAGTTTAGAGGGCTATGAGTCTCTATCTTTCTTAAACCAACCGTTAATCTCTCCCACCTTGTCTCAATCCTGGAAGAGGCAAGTTTCCAAAATATATATTTCTTCTCTTTAAACTCACTATATACCTGTTGTTTGATATCAAAAAATTTCTCTCTTTCCTAAGGGTAATTCAATCCATAAGTAACTTTAAGCCAGGTTCTAAAAATTGTGCGTGGATCTGAACTTTCAGCTCTTAGAAAAAGAGGTTCATCTCTTTCTGCCTCTTCATATGTTTCCAATTGTTTTCCATAATTGACCTCATTTGCAGCCCAAGACATAAGTGCTCGTAGATGAATATCACCTATATAAAGGAGTGGGTTCCATTCAGTTTCTACAGGAATTAAATAACCATGTAAATAAAGTTCACACATGGAATTTTTCAACCAATTAGGGGCTGCTTCATAGGCATCATAGAATTCCTTAGCTGTTTCAATATCAGGATCCAAATTTCTGGAGATCCTCAATAGTTTAAGCCAAAGAAACTGTTCCTTGAGGCACATTGCATATACTTTGGGTGGCGGCCTACACTCCATTATCTTTCCAGTTATTTTCATCATTTCATCCATTTTCTTTTGCATATCTTGAATTTCATGCTTTTTCCTTTCAATTTCCTTTTGCAGCTTTTTCTTTTCCTCCTCCCATAAACTTTGTTGGACTTCAGTTTTGGCAAAATGGCGACAACATAAAGTTTGGAATGACAAGCTTCCTCTTAATTCTCAGAAATTCCAGGTATGCAATCAATAGAGTCCTTTTGTACACAACTAAATCTGTGCAAACTTTAGTAGGCAATGGATTATCATAGGGTATTTTAGGCAGTTCAAGCACACCTTCTTCTTGCTGCAGGACAAAATCCTCTTGCTGCAGGATAAAGTCTTGTTGCATCATGGGAGAAAATTGTTCTTTCTCAAAAAATTTCTCAGTCGCGCAAGCCAAGTCATCCAGACTCAGCATTTTCCCTTTATCAACATTACTGGGTTGTGCTGCCTCAGGAATAGTAGAGGAGCTTTGTGGAACATTTGCAGACATACCCAGGGAGTTATCATGACCTGATTCAGTAGAGTCCTCCAAAATTATGACAATTTCTATTTGAATGGAGGTTGTAGCAGGCTTAGACCATTTTCTCAATGAACTCCTTCTTGGTAGTTTTTCATAAGGAGCAGTAGCACAGGATGTCTTCTTAACAGTCCTCTTCCTAGTTGGTCTTGAAGATCCAGACTCGGCAGGGGAAGTAGAGATTGAAACTGGAGTATTAACGGGTGTTGCTACAGGAGAGACAGAAATAGGGGAAGACTTCGTAGGAGAGGATGAAGCAAAAAGTTTTTATTTTTGAATATGTGGGTCTGACTCAGGAGTCTGCCCTACCCCAGATGACTCACCTACAATTGTCTTTCCTTTTTCTTTCCTAGTAGCAGACCTTGTTTGTACCCTAGTAGAGGATGTTGGTATAGAAGTTGCAAGACTGGGCACTGCAGGAGCAGCAGATTCTTGCTCTGTTTCTATACTTGTGGACTCAATTCTCATTTTCTTTCTTCTAGGTTGTGTAAGTAGTTCCCTAGGGGGTTCAGGCAGTTGAAGACCTTTTCAGGCAACAAACTCATTCCAAGAAAGAGGTGAAACATCCCTTAAAGATCGCTCAGCCAAAAGTTTTATTAAGGCATGATGTGTGACAGAGTTTCCTTTACCCTTTTGGGTTTCATGTGCACTATTTTGCAAAAGGTTCAACAAGAAATTCGAAACATTCACTACCATCCCATGTTTCATATGACTTAACAATTTGAAATGATATGAATGTAGGTAAGAGAAGCGCCCTTCACAAGTTAAATACCTAATAATAATGATGGCGTATTCAGAGTATGGATAAGGCAGGGACATTCTTTTGCACCCTTGCTTTGAAATTTCCAAAGGCCCATTAGGTGGTAGGATAAACTCTGCCCTAGCAGAGACAGCATCCCTTCCAATAGGAAAATTTTCACCAACTACCAGTAATCCAGTAACTTCTACAATTCTTTCCTCTGTCACAGCTACTACCAAGCCCCATACTGTAGCCTCATTTTCTGAAAATGTTCTTAAGAATTCTTCTGCAGCCTCTTCATCAAAAGAATCAATTCTCAAGAAATAATTTAACCAACCACAATTGGAAAATGCTTGCTTTAACTAAGGGTCCTGTATCAACAGTTCATGAGCGACAGGCTCGTTCCTCACCAGTTGGCCACCCATGATCAAGAACCCTTAAAACAAAAACTTTGACTGATGCTGAAAACTTGCAAAAGACTCTTCTTCCTTACTACTCCTCCTTTTCATTACCAAGAATAACAACTAAACGTTTGCATAAAATAATTTTAATAACTACTTAAACTAAGTAGTTAGCTTGTTCTTAGGATATGACTTCACAATTGTACTTTAGAAAGTACAAGAACATAACTATTTTGGCAAATGTAAATTTGGCACAGGAAAAATATCAAATTAGAATACCCTCGCCCCCTACTTAGCATTCGACATGTGTCCTCACATGTTAGGGTGATAAGTTTAAAGCGTGCAATTACAACTGACATATACATTACAATTAAGGAATAAACGGAAAGAATAAATTATGTGATAGTGAAAAGATTTCGCGTACCTTGAATGCAGGTTTCAGGCATGCCGCAAAGGACAACAGCGTATCATGAAATGACATCTGAGGGAGAAAATGCATGAATGAGGCGGAGTGGTAATATGGATGACATGACAGATAAAGAAATGAATGATGTGTAAATGAATTAGCAGAGAAAAATGGTTTTCCTTTTTTTTTTAAAAGAAAGCTTTATTATGGACAGTCAACACAATAGTTAAAGAAAAGCTGCAGGAAAAAGGCCTATGCCTTTTGTTGCAGGAAGATCAGGCGAAACAAACTTTTTCAGAAACTCTTCCTTGGACATCGGCTTATGATATAAGCACAGTTGGTGTCCATTAACTAACAATTTGAAATGGACTAAATCAATTGTGGCCAGCTATACTGATATGTTGTCAAAGACATTTTCAACTTCATATGGACCGAGCCAGCGTGTTGTGAGCTTACCTTGGTTTTCTTGATACCTGGAATCATATAGCAAATCCCAATCACCAGTAGAGAATTGCTTAGTTTTAATATGTTGATCATACCACTTCTTCCTTTGCAGTTGGATAGCTTCTGTATGCTGCAGAGCAGCTTTTCACATTTCATCCAAGGCATTCAGCTCCAAGAGACATTCCTTCTGTGCCTCTGAAATGTCTATATTGAGTTTGAGAGTTGTCCTCAAGGTTTTGTGTTCAAATTCAATGGGCAACATGGCAGCTTTCCCATAAAGTAATTCAAAAGGTGTAAATCTAGTTGTTGTATTTCATGTAGTTCTGTAAGCCCAGACTGCTTCAGGAAGTCTACTGCTCCAATCTTTTCTATGGAGTTGCACTATCTTTGTTAGGATCACCTCAATTTCCCTATTTGTAACCTCTGCCTGACCATTGGCTTGAGGGTGATAGGGGCTAGACTTCCTATGCTTAATTTTATAGTCATTTATTAAGGCAGTAATCAAATTGGATGTGAACTGAGCTCCCTGATCAGTGACAAGCTCTCTAGGAACTCCAAATCTGGTGAAAATTTGCTCATATAGAAATTCAGCAACCTTGTTATCATGAGCATGAGTCATTGTCTTTATTTCAACCCATTTTTTTACATAATCCATGCAAACCAAAATGTATGACTTGCCATTTGATGGTGGATCAATTGATCCAACAAAATTCATTCCCCATTTATCAAAGGGGTAACTATTACCTGTGGATACAGTGGCATTTCATTTGACTAGGTTGGTCTTCCCATACGTTGGCATCTGTCACATTTCTTTGTATAAGCTACAACATCCTTGTATAATGTTGGCCAATAATATCCTGTTGTAAGAACCTTCATTGATGTCCTTTTGGCTGCAAAATGTCCCCCACATGGTTCATTATGGCAAGCATGCAAGATATCATAAGTCTCATATTCTCTTACACATCTTCGCATAACTTGATCAGGTCCTGTGTAAAATAGACAATTTGCAATCCATGAAGAGTTAAAACTTTTCCCAATTAACAGTTTCTTTTCTTTGGGGGAGAAGTGAGCTGGTATTCTGCTTGCTACTAGATAATTAGCAATGTCTGCATACCATGGAGTGTGTACAGCAATAGAAAACAAGTGTTCATCAAGGAACCTATCATCAATGACTTCTTGTTCAGCAGAAGAAGTTGTTTGAAGTCTTGATAAAAAAATCAGCTACAACATTAGTTCTTCCTGGTTTATCAATGATTGTAATATCAAATTCTTGCAACAACAGGAGTCATCTTGCCAACCTACCAGAGATGGCAGGCTTGTTCATCAGATACCTAATTGTTGCATGGTCAGTGTAGACAAATATCTAATAACCTGTGATATAGTGCCTAAATTTATTCAAAGTATACACTACTGCAAACAACTCTTTTTCTGTGACAGTGTAGTTTAGCTCAGGACCTTGAAGGTTTTTGCTGATAAAATAGATAGCATGCTCAATTGAATTTTTTTTTTGGGCTAAGACTGCCCCTATGCCAAAGTCAGAAGCATCAGCATGTATGTGAAAAGGCAGAGTCCATTTTGGACCTTGAAGAACAAGGGCTTTAATAAGCAAGTCCTTTAGCTATTGGAAAGATTTTTCACAAGCCTCTGTCTAAGCGAATACAGAATCCTTAGTTACTAAGGCATATAGTGGACTAGCAATTTTGCTGAAATCTTTTATAAACCTTTTATAATACCCTGCATGGCCAAGGAAGCTTCTGACATCTTTTTGTTTTGTAGGAGTTTGTAAATTCAGAATAACTTCAATTTTAGTAGGATCAACCTGAATTCGATTCTTGGAGAGATGATGGCCTAGAACAATACCTTCTTGCATCAAAATAAAGGAATTTTCACTATTCAGAGACAAATTTTGCTCTTTACACCTTTCCAATATTTTTTCTAAATTCACCAGTGCTTCTTCAAATGTAACCCCATAGGTAGTGAAATCATCCATATAAATTTTCATACAGTTATGAGATATATCAACAAAAATACTAATTACTACTCTTTGAAATTTTGTTGGCACATTGCATAGACCAAAAGGCAAGACTGAGTAAGCAAATGTTCCCCATGGACAGGTAAAAGTGGTCTCATCTTAATCTTCAAGGAAAATTTTTATCTAATTGTACCCACTGTAACCATCCAAGAAGGAGAAATAACTTTTACCAGACAATGAGTCGAGCACTTGGTCTACAAACGGCAGTGGAAAGTGATCTTTTTTAGTAGCAGTGTTTAACTCTCTGTAATCTACACACACTCTCCATTTTCCACCTTTCTTAGGGACAATAACTACGGGAGAGATCCACTGACTGTCAGAGATTGGGTAGATAAAACCAGCATCAAGCAACTTTTGAAGCTCATTCTTAACTATTTCTCTAAGTGCTGGATTTATTCTTCTTTGGGGATGCCTAACTGGTAAATAGTCTTCTTTAATATATATCCTATGAGTACAAGTTCGAGGATCTATTCCTTTCATGTCCCCATATTCCCATGCAAAAGCTTTATGCTATTCTTGCAACATTTTGAGTAGGATGGCCTGTTGATATTTTGACAACTTGCTATTGATATTCAAACAGTGACCTAGAGATAATTCTATCTACTTAGTGAGATCACTCATAGAATCTACAGGTGATGTTTGTACTTCTTGGATAAGCAAGTTATGAAAAATTGTAGGAAATTTAGGCAGCAAACTCTCAGAATTTAATTGTTGCAGGAAACATTGTAAATGACTGGTATTTCAATCAGATGAACTACTTGTATCAGAGTTAGACTGCAGAATTTGAAAAAGCAAGGCATCCTCATTCTGAAGTTGTGAGAATGGATCAGTTTGGAGCATCATTAGTTGAACCAACGAATTGGCTTCTTCAGTTTCTTCCCCCACATATGTCCAAACAGGTTGGGACAAATCTAGTTGAGGTTTAGCAGGTGGATACAAAGCCAATTTTTTTGTGGACTGTCCATTAGAAATAGTCATATCTCCAGAACGACATCCTATAAAAGCATCAGCAGTTGCTAACCATGGTCGACCTAGGATAATAGGGTATCCTCCTAAAGTTGTCTTAGTAGATAATATTGTAAAATCAGCTAGATACTCCCAAGATTCAAGAGTGACAATTACATCTTCCACCATTCCATCAGGTGTGACTGTGGAGCTATCAGCAAGCTGCAGGACTGTAGGCGTAGAGTGAATGTTGAGGATGTTTAGGTATTCTATAGTATGCTTGGTCATAACATTGATGGTAGCACCAAGGTCAATCAAAACATTTTTCACAATTTGGCCATTTATATGTAGTTGCACTACAGGACTTCCAGGGTTAGTATACTTTGGAATGACTACATTTCCCAACATTATATCAGCCAATTTCCCTAAGACATGAATTGTTTGGGGATCCTTTTTCTTGCATCCAGGTTTCTTCAAACAAGCCTCTTTAATAGCTTTTCCATAAATGGGAACATCTTTAATGGCCTAAAATAAAGGAATTTGAATTTGCACATTCTTTAACTAATCCAGAATGTCAAAAGTGGGTTCTTCCATGGATTTAGGTGCAGTACTTTGTAACCTCTGAGGAAAAGGTGGTTTTTCTTGTCTTTTCAAAACAGGCTCTTTAGAAACTGTATCAGTTATAGGCATATGCTCAATAGGATTAGTAGGTGCAGTAGGTTCTTCAAGGGAAGAATCTAATATCTCAATAATTAGAGGTGATTGTGGAGCAGGAAGAGTAGTTCCAGACCTCAAATGGATATCAATAATGTTTAAGGCATAAGCTAGATATTCATTGGCTTCAGCAAAATACATGGGCTGATGTGGCTGCTACTGTTGCGACTACTGTTGCTTATTATTGGGATTTGGCAATGGCTGAACAGGAATTGGTGTTTGTTTAGGTGGGCCAGTATTTGTGGCAGTTGTTGTAGGAGGTGGCATGAGGGCCTGAGGTTGTGGTTGTGGAAGCTGCAGGAACCCAGGGGACTGATTCTGCCATGGCTAAGAACCTCTCCATTGAGGATTCTACTGCCAATGACCTTGAGGTGGGGTCCATTATCCTTGTGGTTGCTGCCAACCTCCTTGAGGAGATTTCCATTAAGGAGTCTGATAGTTAGGCCAAGGTGGTTGAGGTCCATATGTAGGTTGTCATTGATTACTATAGCTAGAATAAGGATTACCAAAATTCAAAGGGTCATGAAACATACCTTGTCTTTGAGCCCATGGTCTCCTTTGTGCCATGAAGAACACTTGATCATCATCACCTTCTACGGGCTTAAAGTCAGTAGGTAACTGCTTGGCTTCCAGATTAGCCACCATCTTGCATCTGCAGTCATGTTTTTTCTATCTGCAATGTGGACAGAACTTGGCCAGGATTGCTTTAGCTTCCTCATGTTTCTTCCGAGCTTGCATAGTGTCCAGTTGTGTAGCCATATTGTTAATGATATCCTGCTTAAATTCAGACAGCAAATTTGTAATCTCCATCCCTTCTTCACATTTGTTCGGGAGTAATTGAGACATATCTTCACGAGATCATCCCAAGATGCTTGAGTGATATCACCGCCTCCCATCAAGTCTAAGGCATCTATGTAAGTATCATTGATTCCCCTTAGAAAAAGTAATTTCTGAGATTCTTCATTAAGAGTATGGTCTGAATTTTTCTTCAGAAAAAATAGGAATCTTGAGATATAATCCTCCAGACTTTCATCTTCATTCTGTTGAATTCGAAATATGTCATCACCTTTACTACCACTCTTACAATATTCCTTGTATTTCTCAAGAAATTTTATTTGCATGATAGGCCAACTATTGACAACACCCCTTCCCAGACTCATGAACCATCTGAGAGCTCCCTCCTTCAAGGTAGCAGGGAACAATTTCAGTTTGTGGGCGTCTGAAGTGTAGTCATAACTACGACAGAGGATATCAAACTCGAACAAGAAGGTCTCTAGGTCTTCTGTGACCAAGCCATAGAACTTGGGCAGTAATGAAGAAGGAATATTCTTGAGGTTGTCATTGTTTTGCTGAGGAGTAATGGGGAATTCAAAAGTAGGAAGTTGATTTGGTGGATTACGTGCCATGTTCACCTGACCAAGTATAGGAACGAATGGATTTTCTTCAGGGTCTTGGTCTAATGGGCCAAATAACAAGTCAAGACACAAATCTTCAGCAAATGGGTCAGTATCTAAGTCTCCTTCGTCCTCAAATAGGCTATAAGCTGGTTCAATTTTCTTGGTAATGAATGGTATGTTGGGGAGAAATCTTCCCTTAGCATCTCTCCTTCTATGCATGCAATGAAAATAAATGGTATTTTAAAAGATTTTGAAAAACTAGCTAAACTACTGCTAAAAATGACTATAGCAAGTTCTTAGATTAACACCATCCCTGGCAACGGTGCCAAAAATGGTCACACCCACAAAATGATATAAAATTCATAGCATAACTAAACCTGGGAATTGGACATTCCAACAGGCGACTGACATCTTCTTATGGACGTTCATTTTCTTTGTCAAATCAGGGCACGTTTACTTTAAATGGAGCAGCACGGTATGTGCACTAAGAACTAGTTTCCATTCATCATCTATAGAAAACAAATGCTTAACATAAATGCAACACAAAGCTTTTTAACTCAAACACGACTCAACTAAAATAGAAATCATAGCAGCTATTATTAAAGAACAAACTGTGAACTAGCCTTATGCTACAGGAACAGACATAGGGATGGACTCCCAATGCTGCAGGAACAATACAAAGCTGAGTTTGCATTGAAATCAAGAGAAATAGACTCTAACTGGTAATCAGCATGAAATGAACAATTAACTACAACAACTTGCTACAGAATACTTTCTAAGTGGGCCCCCTTAGCAAGCATCAACTAGATTACACAAAAAGTTGACTCAAAGCTTCATCGAATTTTTGTTCATACTCAGAACTAGGATACATTGATTACTTTGTTTGAAAATAAAATCTTAACACAGAACTCTATTGCCTCTTCAACCTAATTTTAATACATACTATTTTTTCATCCTTGTTCACTCACGTAGGAGGAACGGTTATTTAAATGAAAAAGGCAACTAACTAATAAAGGAAGTCGTGATCATAAATACATTTTGAATCTGTGGAACAGATATTCATAAATGAAATTCTATCTGTTCAACGCGATCCAGAGAGAATATAGCATTACACACTTCCTAGATCAAAGGACCGTTTGAGCTCCTTCCTAAAGATTCAGTCAAAGAGTTATTACTTAAACAACTTCTTCAATAGAACCAAAATTCTTTGCACTTGATTAGCTCTAGCTCCCTTCAACAACCTGCAATAAGTGACAGAAGCGAAGGAAAGCATACACACAAGTGACACGACATCCATTCATTAATCACACGTTAATCCTATTCCATTATCCAAAATCATAAGCATACATCAACCATGCGGGAGGTCAAAAAGGTAATTAATGAAGTTGTCAAGCTACAGGAATATGGAATTTGTTGCTACAGGATACCACCCCAAAAATTCTTTAATCAACAAGTTTAAACAACAATTAAAAAAAAAAGTAAGAGTATCAAAGATTTCAAACTATGAGCATATTTAAGGCTCATCAGGCTGTACAGGGCTAAAATCCTAAAAATATTTGAGGCATAGGCATGAGAAACACAAACCCTAAGCAAAGAGTCTTGGTCCTTTGGTGGGTTTAGGTTAAAATTGCATTTTGTCTATGTTCAGAGGCCTAATTGGGGGCTCAAGGCTTGTAGCCTTTTCAAACTCTAGAAAAGGAATTGTGTGAAAGCGATGGAAAGTTGGAAACTCATGGTTGCTCAAGGAGCCTAGATAGGCTATTTTGAAGCTTTGCAACACCTTCACACCCCTGCAAGGATCTAGTAGAAGGTTGAGGTTATCTGGCCTTTAATGCAAAGTAAGGGCCAATGGAGGACATGAGGTAGCACCAAGGTTGGCTTGGTAGAAGGGAAGCTCTTTGATAGAAGAGGGGTTAGGCAGACTAACCAGGGGCACCTAGTCAAGAGTAGGGACCTATAGGTTAGATTGGTGAAGCAAAACACCAAGGAGGTCTTACAAGGAAAGGCCTAGAGTAGGAATCTGTGGTTGATTCCTCCAACCCCACTCCCTATCATTCTACCTACCATTTCAAAAAAAAAATTTGCAAATTCTCAACCAGAAGCAATATCAGATTATCAAAAAAGATGGGCTTCTCATTTTATTGAAGACAGCTATAGATATATTGGGAAGTTGCGTATGCAAATTTGAAGTTGTTCACGAGTTGGATGCAAATCAAGGCCTCTCATGCAACTCATATTTTCAAGAAACACAGTTCAATCACTATTTTGAATAGAATTACAATATATTATTAAGTTTCTTGTTGTTTTTCTATTATTTTATCACCACCATGCTTTGCTTGCAATCATGTGGCATCCCAATGTCAAGGTTATCCATCTTATGTATGTGTACAAACTATTGTCCCATGCTTGACTCTTTCATGTCCACCCAATTTGAATGAAGATGACTTCTAGGGAAGTGCCTTCTATCAAAATTGTATACTAGTATGTACCAGTTTGAATTAATTACTAGATAATCAAGCTACCTGTAGAAAGAAATACAAGGAGTATTATAGAAAAATTAAACATCAAAAAAAAATCATTGAACCTCAAGTAGTCTACAAATCACTTGAAACAAAACTACATAATTATCATGCAACTGTGTTGTTAAATGGATGAGCAGTTTCTCATTTCACTTGCTTGTCTACTAAGTGCACACTATGATTTTTGCAATTTCCTTGCACTGCATTCTTATGAATAATAATTTCCATTATGGTTATACCCATCAAAAAATATCTTGTCAACTCCTACCAAAAAAACTAATTAGATTTCACTACGAAAAATATGAGACCATAATCCATATGTCTCTATATTTTCTCCCCTTTCATAGCCAACAACATTTATGCAAATTCGGCTGCAAATCAAAGAAATTTTATGTTCAAACTGCGCAAATTTCTCTATCCAAAATATGGAATGTGGATTTTACCACTATGTAGTAATCCTGACTTATTGGGGGCATAGGCTTTATTTTGTGTTTTCTGTGTGTAGATATATTTTTCTACATGTTTTAAGGTTTTTGAATTGTGGATTTTGGCATTTTTAGAAAGATTTGAGTATTTTTGTAGATTTAATATATTTATAGAGTATCCTTTATTATTTTTCTTTTCAGAATTCCAATTCAAAGTGTGGCATTCAATTTGTGGATGGTTGATTGGATTGTCATATGTAATAGTCCAAATATAATTTGGAGAAATACTTCATTTACGGTTGTTAATCAGTTTTTTTCCCATTTTCAAATAAACAAAATTAACAAAAAAGTTCACTATATTGTCTTTGGCATACCCATTGCACCCCAAGGTGTGATTGCTAGTTTAACATGTCACTTCATCACATTTTGCTTTACAATAATTATCTCTCGGTGAGAACCAAATGACATTTCAAAGTTTTGCTACAAATTTTATTCCTCCTCTTGAGAAAAAATCTTAAATCATATTTTGGAGGCTTAAATATTCCACTAAGATTATTTACAAAGATTAGACAATCATAAGCTAAAACAATGAACAAAGAACCAAGAAAATACAATACTATTAAAAAAATTGATAATTATCATTATGGTATCATGTATTCCCTCAATTATGTCAATGAGCTTGGTCTTCTTAATGGATCATAACATGTATAATATGATGTGTTATCAAATGTGATCATCTCTCAGTGAGAACCAAATGAAATTTTAGAATTTCTCTTTACATATTATATTCCTCCTCCTCTAGCAGAAGAAGTCTCAAATTGGTTTGTTGGGTCCTTTCTTTAAGCTTTTTCCTTTTTCCTTTTACCTTTTGTCTTTGTGCATGAAGATAACTAGGAAATTGTAACTATGCAATGTCAGAACACACCCACCCACACCCAACACCAAAATCCATTACACGAAAAAACTATATAGTATGATAAGTGGATGTCCACCATTTCCCTAATTTAATCAATCTATCCTTTCACAGGCCACCTTCAATATTGTTCACCCACAATTCATGAACTCTTGTATTAGGCACCCATCTCACTTTTCATTATAATATACTCATATTCATCCACCACAATGAAATCCTACTCATTAAATACCCATAATGACCTTTCATTCCTTCCTCATTCATGCTCAGTGATCATAATTTTATATTAAATGATAATCCAAACTAACTTTTGCCACGAATTAACTACAAAATTGCAAAATAATTCACTAGAAGAAATGGATTGATAACTTTGTATACCACCCATTTCGCAAACTAGAACTTACACCATTTAATTCTACTACTGCTATCCTCCATGGTTCTCCATGTTAGGCATATATATGCAAAAGGTGGAAACATTGATAGGGCATGCAAACTGTTTGACACAATACACTCATTGTTGGAAATGTGGCTCCTAAATCCTCTCCCCTCTTCCCTGTATCCTCCATATTCTATATGCATGCAGAAAGTGAAATTAATCAAAGCACGTGGATGGTTTTACTATTCAAATGTAATTGTGGGAGTATAGATAAGACACATGAGTTGATCAACACACTATAGCAGACAAACTGTTTATAAAAATTTGAAAGTATACTCAAGGCATGTGGAATGTTAGAATGCATTCCAATCAAGTTATTCTTATCACATCAATTAAACCTAGATGAATTTTAATCAATTTAATGAATTTAAGCAATCAACTATCAATCCTTCATCCTCCATTCTTAGTCTAATAAATAACGCCTAGCCTATTTTAGAGCTTATGATCTAGTAATAAGGCATTACACCTACCAATTGCATCTATGTTTTCAGTACTTGGTCTTTGCTTCAACCTTTTGTATGATTATCAAAACCCATTTTTACATATCCTCAATCATTACATTCTTGAAGACCACATTTTTTAAGGGCATTTTGTTAGATAGTTCACATGCCTTACCTATGCCTCCACGCCTTTCCTTTTTAAAGCGTATAATGTCTAGAAATATAATAAGTTTACTTTGATTTGGTTACACAACTTCAGTAGTTGGCTTTTAATTAGCTGATAGGATTTTATTGTGGACTTGCCAGTCCACAGGCCATAGACATACCTGTCTCACACACCTTGCAAACCATTTTACGGCCTAGTAAACCACTTGATCACCTTTTTTTGCAGCCCTCTCCAAGCCAATATAGAATGGTTGACCACTTGATTACCTCTATCTACAACTATGATTGAGGGATATGCGCAGAATAGACAGTCAAAGGAAGTCTTGATGTTGCTTTTGAAGATGAGCAAGGAAGATGTGGAGCCAAGGCAATGGACATTTTAAGAAATATAGATATACTCATCAAAGTGGAAGGAAGCCTTGAAGTTGTTTTTTTCTTATCATCATGCCCTCATTGAATCCAAATACACTCCAAACACTCCACCGTGCAAATTAATTTCTCAGTCTAATCTCATTATGAATAAATCTAGCAGATATCTTCTCTATCAGGAATATCAATCACCCTCCATCACTGTTGTATAAGATTTAGAGTTGAGTGTGCAAGGACCTACATAGATATAGTGACCTTCAAACAGTACTGCACTTTTTTCATGCCATTTGTATAGCGTTACAAGTTTTCTTCTATATTTTCTGCTCAATATGTTATGTCTCTGAATTAGCACTACTTTTTATATTTGTTTTGTTTAAGGCATGATAACTGATTTATTGGATAGCAAAATACTATTATTGTTTTTGATTGGGTGGAGAAAATTATTATTATTATGCCAATTTGTGTTGAATTACACAGGGAATTAGTCTACTGGATTTGAAATCATGACTTATGAGCTTGTATTCTATATGGCCTTTGTTAGGGTTAGAAGTAGATATCTAATAGTTAAATGCAAATTTGATCAAAAAAATAGAGAAATAAATCACACAGAAAATTATAGTAGAAGCAAGACAAGAAAAAAAAATTAATGTGGTTCACCCAATCTAGGCTACATCCACAAAACCGCAGCCATCCAATGATTTTATTATCCAGTGCAAAACTTATTATAATCTCATGAATAATCACCTTTTTCTACATACTGT
The DNA here is from genome assembly GCA_007258455.2 of Sequoia sempervirens. NCBI lineage: Eukaryota > Viridiplantae > Streptophyta > Pinopsida > Cupressales > Cupressaceae > Sequoia > Sequoia sempervirens. The sequence goes on along the minus strand of VDFB02000363.1, from coordinate 82,524,989 downwards.
AACCCCCATCCCAACCCATTATAACAAGTTTTTTAGAATCTTCTAGAATTAGGGTTTTACAAAGTCATTTTTTTAGTTTTTGGTGATTTTTCATTTTTCGATGACGATGCAAAAAAAAGGGGAAAAAAATTTCTCAGGGGTTGCCGCCCCCAAACCCTGTTGAGGATACATCTTAGGTGTACAGTATAGCATGATCAGTTGCCACATACCAACAATCTCCCACTTGGAGCCTGATCAAGCTCTACACCAACAAAATCTCCCACTTGGAGAATAATCCTGGACGACACCATTGCACTTACAACTCCCACTGGAAATACGTACCTTGGACCTTGTTGCTCTGTTATACCTGAATTCAACCTTGAAGACCAACCAAAGCTAAAGAGGAGCTCAGCTTCTCCCTTGTCACCACCTTCATAAACATATCCATTGGATTAGCATCTGTATGTATCTTGTCCAGCTTGACCTCTCCATTCTCCAACTGTTATGAAATAACTTGCACAATAAAAGAATATGATATGAAATATGCTGCAAATAATTGATAATAACTGAGAATAACAAGCCACTTCGAGGGGGAAAACCTCCAAATATCTCTAATGAGAACACACTTCACAACTTGATTATGAAATAAGACTCACAACCTCCTATATATACCTATTTATGCCAAGGATATCACCTAGGCCGACTTAGACACAACTATATAAGACTTAGGCCGACCTAAACAACTAAATAACAATATACTAATGATAATATGACTTAATAGAGAGTTAAGATAGCCACAAGCCAACTATTCATAACCCGATGTACAATAATATTAAGGGCGTAGCACCAACACTGACTGAATGAAATGATATATCAATTGTATGTGTTTTGTTTTAGAGTGCAAGGCATAATTCTTTGCAAGATGTATAGCACTTTGGTTGTCTGTAAACAAGTAATTTTCAACCTGTTGTTTTTCCAACTCTTCCATGAAAAGTTGCAGCCATATCATCTCCTTTGTCACCTTTGTTGTAGCAACATACTCTGCCTCTATGGTGGATAAAGCAACCACCTTTTGCAACTGAGAAATCTAACTCATTGTTGTCCTACCAATTGTAAATACATAGCCTATGGTAGTCTTCCTGGTATCTATATATCCCCTTCCAAATCTAAGTCAACATAGCCTTTTAAATCAGTATTAGAGCCCCCAAAACATAAACATTTATAAGACGTGTCTCTCAAGTACTTAAGAATCCATTTTACTGCATTCTAATACTCAACACCGAGATGACTCATATACCTGCTAACAACTCCTACAACATGTGCAATATTTGGTCTTGTACATACCATGGCATACATTAAACTACCTACAACTGAAGCATATGGTACCTTGGACAATTTTTCTTCCTCCTCTCGTGTCTTTGGACACACATCCTTAGTCAATTTAACATGAATGGGAAAAGGTGTGCTGACAGCTTTTGCATTCTCCATATGAAATCTCTACAACACCTTTTCAACATAATCAACCTAAGATAAAAACAATTTTTTGTTTTTCCTATCTCTTGTAATCTTCATACCAAGGATTTGCTTTGTTACCCCCAAATCCTTCATAGCAAATGAATTTTCTAACTGTTGTTTTAACTCCCTTATGTGATCCATGTTAGACCCCATGACAAGCATACCATCAACATATAAACATAAGATAATGTAGCTATCATCATCTAAACTCTTAAAATAAACACAATGGTTTGAATTACACCTACTGTAGCCTTGCTCAGCCATAAAACTATCAAATTTAATATACCATTTTTGAGGTGCTTGTTTCAAGCCATATAGACTTTTCTTCAATCTGCACACAAGTTTCTCCTTCTTTAACCTCAAATCCTTGTGGTTGTTCCATATATATTTCCTCTTCCAAATCACCATGGAGAAAGGTTGTTTTAACATCAATTTGTTTTAAATGCAAATCTTCAGTAGCCACAATACTTAAAATAGTATGAATAGAAGTAATTTTAACAACTGGAGAAAAAATTTCATCAAAATCAATACCCTTTTCTGTGCAAATCCCTTTACAACTAATTTGGCTTTAAATATTTTCTTACCTCCATCCTCCTCTTTCAACCTATAAACCCATTTGTTTGGTAAATCCTTTTTACCTGTAGACAGCTTGCATAATTCATAAGTCTGATTTTTCAGTAAGGAGTCCATTTCTTCTTCCATTCCATGTTCTCATTGAACCTTGGTATCCACCTGTATAGCTTCATCATAATGCTCCAGTTCACTAGCATCAGTTAATAAAATAGAATACAAGAAGGGAGAAAATCATTTTGGAGGTCTACTTATCTTTGAAGATTTTCTAACATTCATTGGAGTTTGTGATATTTGTTGTTGTTGTTGCGGAGTATAAGGAACCACTAGAACATCATTGTTTGGTGTATCATCTAGCACTACATAATCATTTTCTTTATTCTCATGCTACAACAATTGATCTTTGTACAACACTTTCTCATTGATTATGACATCCCTAATTCTCACAAGTTTTTTATTTTCAAAATCTCAAAGCCTATAACCAAATCCATCAATGCCATATCCAACAAATATACATTTCTTTAATTTTGCATCAAGTTTGGTTCTATTTTCAAAATCTACATATGCAAATGCTTCACAACTGAAGGTCTTGAGAAAAGAATAACTCACCTTCTTACCTGTCCATGCTTCCTGAAATACCACAACCCAAAGGGTTAGAGGGACCTCTATTGATTAAATAGACAACAGTTTTTATAGCCTCTGCCCACATGTTTAAAGGCAGCCCAGCATGCAATCTCATAGTTTGTGCATGCTCCACTATTGTTATGTTCATGCGCTCAGCCACTCCATTTTCCTGTGGATTCCTTGGAACCATTTTTTGCCTATGAATACCATTAGAGGAACAATAATCTTCAAACTCTTTATTGCAATACTCACCACAATTATCAAATTTGAGACATTTTAACTTTTTCCCTGTCTCATTCTCAACCAAGTTTCTCCATTTCTTAAAAGTTTCATATACATCAGATTTTTGCCTAAGGAAATAAATCCATACCTTCCTTTTTGCATCATCAATAAAAGTGACATAATACCGAGAGCCACAAAGAGAAGATACTTTAGCTGGTCCCCATACATCAGTATGCACAAGCTCCAATTTCTCATCTTTCTTTTGCTTCCCATCCTTGAGAAAATTGACTCTCTTTTGTTTGCCATACACACAACTTTCAAAAAAATCTATATTAACACATTTCAAACCTAGTAAAACATTCTTTGAATGAAATACTTTCATACCTTTTGCACTCATATTCCCAAGTCTATTATGCCACAGTGTTGAGAATCCATAGCAACTGTTTGATTTTCTGCCTACTGAACTGCAGCAATTGTTCCTGAACATTGATTTTTATCTGCAATAGTTAAAGTAGAAGGAACAATATGACCTACATAAAGATATAAGGTGCCTATTTTCACACATTTTTCTACTACTAAGGCACCTTTTGTAACCTTCAAATTTTTCTCACTAAATGTAACAACACAACCTTCATCATCTAGTTGCCCTGCTAAAATTAAATTTATTTTTAACTTTGGAATGTGCCTTACCTCTTGTAGTAGCCAATGATTCCCATTATGCAACTTAATCTTGATTCTTCCCTTTCCAACAATCTAACAGGGTTCATTATCTCCAAAATAAGCCAATGCAAAATCCCCTTGGACATAATCAAGAAAATAACTTCTATGGGGTGTAGCATGAAATGAAGCCCTTGAATCTAATACCCAAGAATCATTAGCATTATCAAGGGAAAGAATCAAAGCATCCTCATCAGATTTATTACTTACCACATTTTCCTCTTTATTTCCTTCCTTTTGTCTCCTTTATTTTTTTGAGACCAACAATCTTTCTTTAAATGACCTGGCTTACCACAGTACCAGCAATCTCTCTTGTCTCTAGATTGAGACCTTTTGTCCTTTGATTTTCCTTGTGACTTCCCATGACTTATAGAATTGTTTCCTCTCTCCTTTGTTTTGCCCCTACTTTCTGCATTCAAAACACTGTCTGATGTGGATGTTCCACTTGAGCTTTTCCTATGAATTTCCTCGCTCAAAATAACACCAACAACATCATCAAATTTCAATGTATTTGAACCAAAAATAGAGTTGCTAACAGCCATTACAAAGCTATTCCAACTTTCTAGCAAAGAACATAGAATCAAAAGAGCCCTAACTTCTTCATCAAAGTTTACATTTATAGAAGTTAATTGACTGGTAACCATATTAAACTCATTGAAATGATCAACAACTAACCCACCTTCTACCATTTTCATATTAAATAAAAGCTTCATAAGAATAACCTTATTCGAAGTGGAAGGCTTTCATATAACTTTGTCAGGGTTTCCATCAACTCTTGAGTTGTCTTTACTATTGTAATATTGAATGCCACCAATTATGTCAGGCATAAACGAATGGCTCTTAATGCCTTTCTATCCAAAATTTTCCATTTCATATCACTCATTGTTGTCGGTTTCTCAGCTATTACTTCCAATGGCCTCCATAAATCCTTCTGATAGAGATAATCCTCCATCTGCATCTTCCATAACTGATAGTTCTTCCTATTGAATTTATCTACCTTCAATTTACCCTTGTCCACCATTGCTCCCACTTAATCATGAGACTTCCACTCAACTGTGAGACTTTCTTACATATGATAATCGAACACAACCCGCCCTAATACCACTTGTTAGGGTTAGAAGTAGATATCTAATAGTTAAAGGAAAATTTGATCAATAAAATAGAGAAATAAATCACATGGAAAATTATAGTAGAAATAAGACAAAATAGAAAATTTAACGTGGTTCACCCAATCTGGGCTACATCCACAAAACTGCAACCATCCAATGATTTTATTATCTAGTGCAAAACTTATTACTGTAGACATCTAAATTTAATCACTCCCATATGATTAAATTTACTCCCATTTTGTCTATCATATTAAATATTAATTTATTAAATTAATATTACACATTTTGTCTCATATCTATAAAGTATTTAATTTAATAACTAAATGCTTTATCTTTCACCTTCTTCCTCTCTAAATTAAATAAATACACCAATTTATTTAATTTAGTCATTTTTGACCCTTTTGATTTAAAATCAATTTAAAATTCTTCATTCTCTCTCTCTCCTTGTCACATCCTCCATGATCTTACTCTAATCTGAATTAATTTAATTAATTCATGATTATGATGTGCATCCTCTTAATCAAAGCTTAATGTCACATCCTCCTACATTTTCCACTTGCCTCCAATCTTCCATTAATTATTCTAATCAAATATTTTCACAACCTTAACCAAGGTCATTAGCCATATTTAGCATCACCTTTTTAGTCAACCTTTGCATTTATCTATTTTTAGCATTGACCCTCTTTCCCTTTTTAATTCACATTTATTTATCCTAGATTCTTCTCTTCCCTATGTGAATTTTTAATTCACATTCTTTCTTCCAAGGCTTCTAAAACCTTGGACTTGTCACATCATCCACATGTGACCAAGTCCCACCTTTTTGGAGCTCACCTTTTATCCTTTAGACTCCCCTAAGGATGTTAATTTTTAATTTATTTCTCCAACCACCTCTCCTTTTCCCATGGAGATTTTTTTGGAATTCCAAAAATTCCTCAAATGTCCCTTTCACTCTCACTTGGGGACAAGAAATTCTTTTTTGAGGAAATCTTCTCACTCCCCAAGGTACTTGAAAGGTACTTGTCCTTCCTCCACCTCATGTATCTTTTGGCCACCTCACTTACACCTCATCTCCTCTTAGCCACTTCACCATCCACATGTCAAGATGAGAGGGCTTGTGAGTTCTCAACCCACCATAGCCCTTCATCTTGACCTTGTTGGATGAATCTCAACCGTTGAATTCTCTAGAGAATTCAAATTCTTCTATAAATACCCCCTCCTCAAGGGCATTTTCAACACTTTTTCATTTGAGCAACCTTACGCTGTCAATTTGCATTCTCAAGCATTCACTATCATTCAGCCATCCACTTTGATCATCTTGCATATTCAATTTTGCATCTAGCTACACCAAAAAGCTATCCAAGGAGCACACAAATTCATCTAAATCAAGGGCCAACCAAGGATTCTTCAACAACAAGGAAGGTATAATCGATTTGCATTTTGTTTCATCTATTTTCCTTGTTTTATCACTCTTTAGGCTAATCATTGAAGTGTTCTTAGTGTTTTATCATTTGCATTTTAAGATATTTTTCACATTAGAATAGGGTAAAACTCCAAGGTACACAATTACAATCTCACAAATAATCACCTTTTTCTACATATTGTAACTGCCATCCCAACCCTTTATAACAAGCTTTTTAGAAGCTTCCAGAATTAGGTTTTTACAAAGTCATTTTTTTCTTTTACGATGATTTTTCCTTTTTCAATGACGATGAAAAAGCGGTAAAAAAAATTATCGGGGGTTGCCACCCTCGAACCCCGGTCTGGGGCCCATCCTGGCCCCAGACCCCGATGAGGATACATGTCATGTGTACAGTATAGCATGATTAGTTGCAACATACCAACAACCCCCCACTTGGAGACTGATCAAGCTCCACACCAACACAGTGTTTGTATAAATAATTGGCCTCATGGAGTTTGAACTCTTGATAGTTTTCTAAAATTGATGTTTATTAAAACTTAGGGTTGATCCGTTCTATTACTATGTGACTGTACATTTTGGTTTAGGGTAATGGATATGTTGCGGGTTTACATTTTTTCCATCGTATCATGTGGTTTTGACTTCATCTTTAGTTTTAGCCCCAATTATACTATTGTGATATCCAAAATGTCTAACCCTTCCTAAGCAATTAAAATGCAATAGAAAAACATAAGGAAACACCTTAAGATTAGCCTAAGAAATTTGTAAAAGCAAAGAGGAAAGTGTAAAATGATGTTAAACAGATATACCTCCTTTTTGCAGCTGAAACTCCTTGGTTGGCCCTTGATTTTGATTTGATTTGTGTGCTCCTTGATGGCTCTTGATGTGGATAAATGCAAAGCTTAACTATGTGCTTGGATGCAAATGAAAATGGATGAGATTGATGGCCAAATGAGTGCACAAAATGGCAACATTTAGTTGCAAAATGGCTAAGTGTTTTCAAATGCCTTAGAGGATGGGGTATTTATAGAGAAACTTGAATTCTCTAGAGAATTCAATGGTTGAGGTTTATCCAACAAAGTCAAGATAAAGGGCTAAGGTGAGTTGAGGACTCACAAGCCCTCACATTTTGACATGTGGAATGTGAAGTGAATAAAGGTAGGATGATGTGTAGGTGATGTGGAAGGGAGGTACATGATGTGAAGGAAGGACAAGTACCTTCCAAGTACATTGGGAGATGAGAAGATTCCTTGGAGGAATAAATATGAATTAAAAATTCACATGCTTGGGAGAATCTAGTGGATAAGAGAGGGTCTCCAAAAAGGTGGAATTTTTTCACATGTGACTTGATGTGACAAGTCAGATTCTAGAAGATGCATGGGAAAAGGGGATTCTAGAAGGAATAAAATGTGAATTAAAAATTCACGTGGGGAAGAGAGGAGCCTAGGGTGAATAAAAGGAATTAAAATTCCTTGGGGATGGGGAGAGTTGACCAAGGTACTAATTAGGTTTGACTAATCAGAATTAAAGGATAATTAGGGGTTAATAAGGTTAGAAGCCAACTTGCAAAATTGGAGGATGTGACACATCCTAATCAAGGATTAGGCATGTGCACATTCTTAATGAAGAGATTAGGAGATGGATTATATTTAGATGAAAATGACATGTGAAGAATTAAATAAATGTCATATTTATTTAATTCATTTGATGAAAAGGGGATTAAGGAGGGTAAGGTATTTAATTAAATACCTTAGGGATTTGGCAGAATTAAGGATATTAATTAAATAATAGCAATATTACTTAATTAATGCAAAAAATATGATGTTTAGATGAAAAGTGGTAAATTTGGATAAATTAAGTGTCCAAATTTGGATTTCTACAACTGTAAACTTGGTATTTTGTATTTTCTTGCTATTTTTTTATATGTAAATTGATGAGTAATTTTAGTTGTCATGTTATCTATCGCACTAGAGGATGCATTATCAATCTTTGAATACCCTTTTTCTTCAAAGCAATATCTGAGGTTCGTGCTTCTAGTGTGAATTAACAAAGTTTAGTTTATGTTAAGCTTAAAACACTAGGTCAAAATCCAGGAATGCAAAATTCAAGTAAGGAAATAAGTTAAATGGAAAGAAATTCCCTTTGGACAAGGCAGGTCTTATAGGCTAGTTGTAATTGACTTAGCCATGAAGAAATAACAATATTTTTTTCTCTGATCTATCAAAATTCATAACATATAGAATCTGGGACTAGGGATTTGTTTGGAAGTTTTAGTTTGTTATTAGAACATATCTTCTTTACTATTGGTTAATGGTTTATAAATAAATGTGATGTTCTCTCAAATTGTTGCTAAATCCTTACAACATTGTCAGGCTATGGTAGGAACTTTATGAAGAGTGCAGAGAGCGTTATCTTCTTATTGGTCACGATTTATTCTTCGTAATATTCAAAATTTGGAACTAGCAATTCATTTGACATTTTCTAGTTTGTTATTAAAACATATTTGATTTCTTGTTGGTTAATAGTTTGTAAATAAATAGGATGTTTTCTTAGGTTGCTTCTAAATCGTTACAACACTTTCAGGCTATAGTAGCAAATAAATTTTCCTTTTATGAAATATCTTTAGTATTTTCCCTTCTATGCATATTTGATTCCCAAAAAAAATCAAACACCAATATTATCATATTTCCAAAAGAGTGTTGAATAATCCTTTAAATGTGTTGATGTTTTGCAATTTATGAAAGAGATGTGGAAGAGTGATTTTCCATAATTGCATTTAGAATTAATAGTGACAGTCGCTTTAACTTAAGAGTTTTAGTGTCAATCTAGTGGGATCTTAACAATTATTTAATTTGCATTCATGAATAATTTTTGTAGCTGCAATAAAAATGAAAAGTGGTTTCAATATGTAGATATGCCATCAATCTTAAATTGCATGGTGTGATCTTCAAGGTTGCATATTAGTTGAGTTAGTTTCCTTTACAAAGTATGATCAATCGATCATTTTCAAGAGAATTGTAGTACATATTTGTTTTGGACATAATAATTTGGTTTTTATTAGAACCAGTAGTAGTATGGTTGTTATGTAAATTAAACACATACCTTGCTTTAATCATTTTTCCATGTACAGGGCATGTAAAATCTTCTCTGCATTTACATATCAACATTTTGTACTTGAACACTAGTTTGATTTTAGTCTTCCTTTATTCTATTTTTTAGAATTGTATTCTTTCCTATAGGTACCTTCATCCTTTGCATTGCATCTTCATTGATAGTGGTGTTAAGCTATTTCTCTAGGTGGCTTTTAGTCTTATTATTTCTTGTTTGGAATTACAATTTCTTGGATTGACTCGATAGCTTTTATTTCTCTATATGCATCATTAATGCTCTATTGTATCACAACTTGTGGGTTTTAGTTTTGTTATTCATTTCCTTTTTGGAATTGTACATTTTTTGGGATCAAGTTGTACACTTACACGATGTTGGTTCTCTATCTTTGTAAAATGCAGTTGTGAGTTTTTAATTACTTATTATTTTTAACTTTGGCTATGTTATACATCACTTAAGATTTCTTTGGCGATTTAGATGGATGTGTGTCTTACAAGACAGTTTATATCTTTAATTGAATAGTATATTTTCCATTATGCAAACATCACTATCATCGTGTGCTCATTAGAACTGAGCACTTCATCAATTATACTAAGTGGTAGCACTATGTTTAGACCCTATTAAAAATTTTAGAGAAAATTGTTGCTTTGGTTTATCTTTTCTAAGTTTTGTCTCTTTGGGTCGTGCTAAATCTTGATGATATTTTTGCCCTAACTTTGGCCCTTCACCATCTTGAAAATTACATTATTATCCTCAAAACAAAGTTGTTGGGCAATTTTCTTGTTGTGAAACAATTATTTGTTTGCAAAATCTATTCATTTTGACCATTTATTTTGGGTTGCTTCTATTTATTTATTTTAATTTTCCTTTTTTCATTTTCTTTTTGTTCATTTTACTATTTATTTTTGTAAATTTAGGAATTTGTGCTCTTGATGCTTGTTATTGCACAAATTTGAGGCATTTATGCAATGTTTCATATGAGAAGTTGGCCTTGGAAGTGTGTTTCTTTCACTTATCATAGAGATTGAATTGAATTCTCCTTGTTTAGCTCTTATAAAGTAAGTTTAAGAGATTCTAATTTTAATCTCTTTCAATTGTTTGCTTTCATAATGTTGAAAAGTAAAATTTATAATTGATGGCATGCTTGTAATCAGTAAGTTTTGAGTGATTATACCTTTATAATTGATGAATTGTACATGTTTCCTACTATCAATTAAAAACAAGGCACTAGATTATGAATCTTAGAGCACCTTTTGGCTTGGAAGCCACATTTGAGGCATTTTTGTTCTTCCAAAATTGTCATAGGGTTTGCACCTAGCCTTGTACAGCCATACTTTGCTTGAACAACTTCACTTTAAAACATAGAGCATGGCCTTTGAGGCTTGAACATTGGAGATATAATGTAAATTTCTCTACTTTATCACAATATTGTGCCCTGTTGAATTGTTGGGAGTGCTTTCTAAAAGTGATCATTCATATTTCATCAATTCATAAATAATATAGTTATCCATCCATTTATAGGACAATGATAATACTTTGTCAAAATGATCATTAACATTTTAGGAACTTTGTGCTTGATAAAAAATTAATGGATGCACGCAAAGTATTTAACAAATATGCTTCTCTTTATTGTCAACATTTTCGCTACTTTTTTAAGGCTATTAAATAATCAGGTATGGTTGTGAGTTTAAGTTGCAAAGAATGATTCAATTTTTCTATGACAGAACCCTACTTGGTTCTTGTACATCTTTTGCATATGTTAACTATTTTGTAAGTGTTAATATTTATAGTTATATTATGGCTTTTTTTTGTCCTCATTATTAAATGTCATTACAATTAAATGTAAGATAGGTTAGATGTTTTTTTTTATTGTTCAACTACTTCGATATATTGTAAAAACAATCCAACTTTATTGTATGTTTCTTATGTAATTTTTTTACATATTGCTATTAGTTAACATTAGGTATAATTTCAAATTTATTTCATTCAGGAATAGAAAACCCTAGTCAACCTATTGACATCATTGAGATATCCAGCAGTGACCATTCAGCCAACCTTCCACTTGACTCATCTCCCTCTACCAATTGGGGTGGACCTCCTCCAAGTGTTGTTTAGGATTTCACATGTGATATCACCATTGACTACTTTGACATTATGCAAAAAGTATAACTTGTTCCAAACATACATAATGTGCAATATTTTGAAATGTTTTCAATAGAAACAACAATTGAAGACTTCCATAGAACTTGTGACACACTAGTTGCCTTTTGCACTTTTGAGAAATTCACACAGATGGTGCTCCCTACATCAATCTTACATTTCAAAACTATGTGAACAATGTTTGGAACTAATTTAGTTTCACATATGTGCATATATCATCTAATTTTGTACTGTGTATATGAGTTCTACCAACTATGTATATTTTGCACCTTTTTGATGGAAGTTCCTACGGTAAATGCTCTTTTCTTTGTGTTACAAACAAGACAATTTGCCTTGCATTGGAACTACATTTCAAAAGTCCTTCTCTACTATGTACTCTACATCTAATTCATATATATGTAAATTGTATGTGATATTCTAATGGTATTATGTCCTCTATTAACTATGCATATGTTTTATTTGCACTTGCAGTTTTTTAGATGGAAATTATTGATACTTTCATTTCATTCTTTCATTTTTACACTTTATGTCGTCCAGTGCCACCAAAGTTTCATTCCTACAACTAATCCTCCCAAAAAAGCTTAGCTTTTTGTTTACATGTGCTTATTATGTCTAATACTAATAGAAAAAAAAAACTACTTTCTTTTTTAGTAGGTATGTATTCATGTATTTTTTTTCTATCTTAATACATACATACAAAAAAAAATGTTGAAGTTCTCTATTAAAATGTATACATCTAATTTGTCAATCAATATTTGACACCCTTACACCTATAAGTTTTCAATGGTTTATCGAATTTGCTAACCCTTATTTCCATTATAATCAAATTTAGATAAACCCATTATTCATTTCGAATTTCAAAAAAAATCAATAATAGAATGTCAATTACTTTGCATTAAAATTCGTATTTCCTTAAAAAATATTTGGGTTGTCTACCCTATTATCAAAACAATAATTAACTAAACCATTTATTTGTTCTATCATGGACTTGTGCTCACTACCTTTTTTACACTTTTTTGCATCCACGGGATCAAATTTGTTTCGACCAAATAATTCCTTGTGTGAAAGTACAATATAATCATTACCTATAGGTATGTTTTCCTTCTCTCAATTATCTTTAATCACCTTCATTCTATAAAGTTTTATATTTTATGCTCCTACAAGTATTTAATCATTCTTATTGACAAGGATAACAAACTAAACTACCTCTATGGCGCACACATCTATTTACTTTAATACTTCATCCATATTATATATATAAGGAAAATTGCATGCTCTATTCTGCTTCATGCTTTTACAAAAGAATCCAATTTTCAATTTGTATATTTTTACTTATAAACCATACCCTACTTATCAACTCATTGGGTTTATAGAACTACTTCATCTCCCTTTAGTTATGTCTATCTCTTTGACACAAAATGCAATCACATTGATAAACAATGACAACAAAGACATATATCCACATCCACATCTCCAAGTCTTCAATATTGCAACATTTGGCCATAGAACGAATCAATTGTTAGATACAGATTAGATTTGTCTGATGGATTGCATCTTCAAAAAGAAATCTTTCCAAGAAACTATAACCATTTTTAAACTTTGGAGCTAATTCAAAAAGGTTCTATTGTACAACTAATAGGATACACTTGCCCTACTATTTGTAACTCAAGGTGAGCCAACCACTCCAATGATGTCCTCAAATAGAACATTTCCATTTCTATTTGTTACTATGCATTACTAATAGTGCATTTTGCTTTAATTACATATAGGTTTATTGTAATCTCTAATTAAATTGGAGATTGCATGCACACACCATGATGTCATTAGTGAACCCACCTTCCTCTTTAAAGAACTAGAGCAACCTATACATGAAACAGTGGGGATATCATCTGAATCATGCATAACTATTGGTGAGAGTAGCACATCCATGCAACCAAACCCAATAAAAATGATGTTTGGGATACACACATCTCTATGCAAGAAAAGTGATACCTCAACTATCACTCCTGTTAAAATTTTGAATCTGTTTTAGATAAGGTGGACAATAAAAGGTCACGTAACTATGAAAAAAGAGATCCACAAGTTCAACACAAAGAAAGGGAATGAGCAAGTTTTCAGCTTTGATATTGTAGATAGCGAGAACACTGAAGTGCATGTCACTCGCTTCAATGAAGTTGCAGACCTCCATTTCAAAAAAATTCACATTGGGTCTATATATACAATCCCTGGTGGGACAATCAAAGTTGTGAATAAGTTTTACAATAAGTTGAATAGTCAAATAGAAATTGAACTTTGATGGATGATTCAAAGATCACTCTTTCTGATAATGACCAATTAATTCCAACAAATCAATTTTCTTTCACACCCATTAATGAGATCATGTTCATACAAATGCTCTGCTTTGTTGTGATGTTTCCCACATTGGCTTCTTTTTGAATTTTTGGCACTATTTTGATTAGACTGTTTCATGGGTCGCTCAAGGGGGCCATTGAAGGCTCCCCATTCCAAGGATGATGTCCCCTTTTCTAGCATTGTGCTTGTGGTTGCAGTGGCCAATCTGTCTTCTCCTAAAATGACGTCCCCTCCTCGTATTGCAGTCCTTTCTCCTAGGGAAAAGATGGAGGGAATCTCTGGGAAGTTTCCCATTTCTCTGACTTTTGGGCTGAATTCTTTTTTCTCAGAGGAAGCACTAGCTCTCTACATGGACAAATTGGTGGGGTCTAACTCACCAACCATGTCTTAAAGACTTGTGGAATTTGCTTAGATTGCTCAGTGACTAGCTGGGAAGTAGATGTCCTTGAGGTCTTGATGTTGAAGGTGATGGATAACCTCAAAATGACACTTGTTGGAAAGTTTTTGGCATATAGGCCAAATATTGAACTTGTTCATCAGTGGGTTGCTTCCACCTAGAATTTGAAGGGCAGTGTCACCATAAATGCAATTCCCAAAGGTATTTTTCTATTTTCCTTTGTGGTTTACAAAGATATGATGAAAGTTTTAATTAGGGGTCCATGGGTTTTTTACCCGAGTTTTAAAAAAAGTCTTTCACTATGAAAATAGAAACAGGTTTTTGACCTATCAGTTGATTTGGGGGTCTCTAAGCAAACTTGGGTTCACCTTCCAAACCTCCCTTTGGAGTTATGGGAAAGGGAATCTTAAAAGGCATTGTGAACTCCTTTAGGAGCCTCCTGGTCATAGATAAGATAACTCAGGAGAGGTTAAGGCTGGTGTATACTCAAATATGTGTTAGTGTGGCTATAAATATGGTCCTACCCTCCTCGATACTATTGAATTCAAAGTTTGGTAGCTAGACTTAACCCTTGGAGTACGAAAATTCCTACCTCTTTTTCCAACAATGTAAGAGGTTTGGCCATCTAATTGATTCTTGTGTGGTTTTGGGTGAGGGGTCCAAAGCTAAAGGAAAAATGTTAGAAGAGGACAACTCGACTAAGGTTATGGCTTCTGGTGTGCAACCTTCTTCTACTTCACCCTAGAAGGTGTTTGTTCCCATTCTAAAGGATAATCAAGATGTTGAAATAATGGTTGTGTTTTTTCCTCATGTCAAAGTAAATGAGTCGGGAGGCCTGAACCTCAATGTGGCTATCCCTACTTCCCATCCCACTTCAGGTTTTCCTACTCTGGAGGAAATGGGAAGGGATGATATAATTTAGGAGAAGGTCCAAGTTAAGGATTCCCTGTTCGTGATGAATGTATCAGTTTTGAAGGTGATGGAGCAAACTCATGGTGCGACGAAGTCTTGGAAGAGGAAGAGTATGTTCTCGATGATACTACCCTATCTTTGGAGGAAATGAAAATTGTATCTCACTTTGGTGCAAAAAATTTGAGTGATTCACAGGCCCTTCTTGGCTTCCCTCAAGGGTCTAGTGATAAGGAGGATGAGGAGGGATGGTCACAAGCTACTACTAAAGCTTAAAAAAAGAAACTAGATGTTGGAGGAGGCAATAAGGTGATAAGACCCTCCCAAAAGGAATCAAGAATTAAAGATATTGTGAGGGATGTGGCAGCTAGAAAACATAGAACCTTGGATTCGATCACAAGATCGAAGCCCAAGAAGAAGTAGCTTGAGGGCTAGGTTGGGATGGAGGTGGGGGTGATTCAACTTTTTTAAATGAAGTACATCTCCTAGAAAATAAGGGGCCTTAATATCCCGTATAAACAGTTTCTGGTAAAATCTTGTATTCTTGATAATAATGTGGATGTTCTCCTATTACAGGAAATGAAGATGAAGAAAGAGACCTTTGAGAAATGCATTGGAAGTATTTGGCTAGGAGCTAATTACTTTGTTAGTGAGGCTGAAGGTGCTTCAGGTGGTATTTCTACCCTTTGGAATCCCTCTAAATTGAAAGGATCTTTGCACTATGTGTCTAAGAACAGTCTTGAGATTACTCTGGAAGACATTACTTCTCAGGAGAAATGGAATAACTTAAATATTTATGCCCCAAATTTGGGAAGAGACAGAGTTTTTTTGTGGGAATAGCTAAGTGAAGCTATTTCTGATAGGAGTGATGATCACTAGATACTTGGAGGGGATTTTAATTCTCCTCTCCTACCTTTAGAAAAGTCTCGAGGGCTAGATGATTTCTCAGATAGTATGATGGAGCTGGTTGAGTTCTTCAATTTTATAGGTCTAATTGATATC
Organism: Sequoia sempervirens; assembly: GCA_007258455.2. Taxonomy (NCBI): domain Eukaryota; kingdom Viridiplantae; phylum Streptophyta; class Pinopsida; order Cupressales; family Cupressaceae; genus Sequoia; species Sequoia sempervirens. Next base: position 82,508,908 of record VDFB02000363.1, on the reverse strand, counting down.
CCCCTCCAAGGAACTAAGTATACTTGGTCTAATAGGAGGAATGAAATCCATCTAATCCAAGTTAAACTGGATAGGTTCTTAATCTCTACTAATTGAGATATTTCCCAATTCCTTTCTCTTTCTACTCTCCCAAGGTCTGGATCTAATCATAATGCATTGGTGCTAAAAAGAAATTTGGACCATAATAGGGGACCTTTCCCTTACAGATTTAAAGCCATGCAGAGCCCCCACCTAGATTTTGTTGCTTTGGTTAAATCTTGGTGGGAGGAACCCATAATAGGTACTTTGATATACTATTTGGTGGAAAAGCTATGCAAAATATTTAGCAAAAAGTGAAAGGGTGGAATAAGTTGACCTTTGGCAACATCTTTGACATAAACAATACCTTGGGAAATTTTTTAAAAGAGGTTCAAGATATTATGGATACTGACTTAGTGGATGAAGAGATATGTGCTACGGAAAGAGATCTTAGACCTCAATGGTATAAGAAAAACAAAAAGGAGGAAATCTTCTAGAAACAAAAGTCTAGGGTCCAATGGTTGACAAAAGGGGATAGGAATACTAAATTCTTCCACCAATCCACTTTGAAACATAAAAGAAGAAACAAAATAATATTGTTGGTGAAAGAGGATGGCTCTATTATGACCAATGAAAAAGATATTGCTAGGGAAGCTATTAACTTCTCCTCTTATCATATGAATCCTGGAAATGCTCTTCAAGTAAATGTTGACTTTCTTGAAATGATCCCAAATGTAATTTCAAATTTAGACTTAAAGATGATGACTAATGTTGTTTCTATGGAAGAAGTCAGAAAGGTTGTTTTCTCTTTTGGTGCCTTCAAAGCCCTTGGTCCTGATGGGTTCCCTCTAGTTTTTTTCCAAACTTACTGGGATATTGTTAAAACAGACCTTTTTAATGCTACAAGGGATTTCTTTAGGTCAGGTAGGTTGTTGAACCATTTGAATGCTACCTTTATAGCTCTAATTCCTAAATTTGTTGATGCCTCAACCATGAAATATTATAGACCTATTAGTCTTTGCAACATCATCTATAAATTTTTCTCCAAAATTTTGGTGTTTAGACTCAAACTGGTGATTGGAAAAATGATTGCCTCAAATCAAAAGGGTTTTGTTCAAGGTAGAAACATTCTTGATGTTGTAATTTCTACCCGTGAAATTATTCATTCAATGGATCATTCTAAAAATCTTGGGATGGCCTTTAAAATTGATATTTCTAAGGCCTATGATAGGGTCTCCTGGCCTTTCCTTATTGTTGTTCTTAAGAAGTTTGGGATTGATGGTAGATTCCTTAAGATGATCTTTGCTTGTGTTACTTCCCCCATGTGTTTTTTCCTGGTCAATGGTGTTCCTCAAGGTTTCTTCTCTTGTGGTTGTGGGCTTAGGCAGGGTGACCCTCTTTCTCCCTACTTTTTTATCATTGTTGTTGAAGTTCTAGGAAGGAATTTATTCAAAATTTGGTGAAATCACAAGCTCTCAAAGGTGTAAAAATTGCCTCCTCTCTTAGGCCTGATTCCCATCAACAATTTGTTAATGATACTTTAATGTTTGGGGAAGCTTCGGTTGGGGAAGCGGGTCTATGGAAATAGGTCCTCAATGATTATGCTGTTGTTTCTGGTCAGTTTAAAAACTATGAAAAATTCAAAGTTTACTTCTTCAACATTGATCAACAAATAAAGGATAGAATGAAAAAAATCTAGGTTGTTAGGAAGCTAAATTACTTGATGCCTATTTGGGCCTCCCTTTGATCTCTAAGAAATTAGAGAATAATTACGGGAACCAATTGACAGAAAGAATCCAAAAAAAAAATTGGTTGGGTGGAAGGGGAAGCTTCTTAGCTTGGCAGGAAAAATTCAACTCCTTAAAGCCTCTCTTTAGAATATTTTGGTTTATTAACTATCCCTGTTCAAAATTCCAGCTCCTATTGGGGAGAAGATTGAATAGATTCAGGGGAAAAAAATTTGGTTAGGAATGGAAGAAAAAAATAGACTATCCCTGGTTAGTTCGGATAAAGTGTGTATGCCTAAGAGATGTGGAAGTATGGGGATGAGAATAATTTCAATGCTAAGCAAATCTTTAATGGCTAAAATTGGTTGGAATCTTTTAGAGGGCTCCAAAGACTGGGTAAAAATTTTCCAAGCTAAGTACTTAAGGAACATGAATCCCAGCTATTTTCTCTCATAATCGGATCTACCTCCTGGTTCAGCCTTATGGAATCATCTTGTGAGGTTGAGGAATGTGTTGAAGATGGGGGCAAGGAAGAGAATTGGGAACAGGAATAATACTGAATTTTGGAAGGATCCTTGGATAGAGAATTCCACTTTGTCTACCTTTGATGATTTGAATCCTCTCAAGCTTAGATTAAACAGGATTTGTGGCAAAAAGGTGTGTGATTATATAAATTGAGGCATGGAGTAACCCAAATGGAAGGAGTTCAACATATTATTAAGAAGGAATAATTTGAGAGGTCAAAGACAAGTGAATTGGGATCCAATCCTCATGAATCTACATAATTTGATAGGGGAGGCTAAGTGGTTTGATAGAGAAAGGGAAGATGAGTGGCTCTAGGAAAGCAGCTCGTTCGGTTAAAAAGACCTATGAAGATCTAGTGAGGGCCCAGGTTGTTGTTCCTAATCACTTCTGGGATAGGGTGTGGCTAAAGAATCTTTTTCCCAAAATTATTTTTTTTGGTGGACTACTGCTCATGGTAAAATTCTCACTATTGAAAATCTAGTTAAGAAAGGCACTCAGCTAGTTAACAGGTGTTCTCTCTGTAAACAGGAAGAGGAGTCGATAATTCATATTTTCTTTCAATGCCAATATGCAAGGGAAGTGTAGTCTTGCTTTTTGTTGTTGTTGTCTTCAAATTGGGTGTTTCCCAATTCAATGAAGCTTTTTATTAATGGTTGGTCGAATTTCCCTTTTTCACATAACATTATTGTGGACCTTTGGAATCAAGTTCCTCCTTTTGTTACCTGGCATTTATGGAAGGAGAGGAATAATAGAATTTTCATAGATGTGGAGAGAACCAAATGGGAGGTAAGTCAAATTATTAAAACTCAAATTAAGGAAAACATTGAGGCAAGAAGATACAACTTCTCCAATACCTAGCCTAATTACAAAGAAATGAGGATAAAATAAATTTGGGGATTAAGGAGGGACTTAACCAAACTTAATTGGTCAAAGATGCTTAATAGAATGGGTATTGTTTGGAGTCCTCCACTAAAAGATTGGGTTAAGTGTAATTTTGATGGGTGCTCAAAAGGCAACCGGGGACAAGCTGGGGCTGGGGGTTTAGTAATAAATCATAAAGGTGATTGTATTATGGGTTTTGGAGTGAATTTGGGTGTCTGCTCTAACAACAAAGCTAAAGCAATGGCTGCTTTTGGAGGTTTTAATTATCTAAAGGAGTTGGGGTACAAAAATGTCATCATCGAAGGGAATTCTAAGCTAATTGTGGACATCCTAAAAAAAAGTAGTTGATCCTCCTTGGGAAATAAAAAAATATAATAGATAGATGCAAAGTTATTAAAAAGTTTTTTAACATCTATCGGGTACAACATGTGTATAGGGAAGGAAACAAAGCTACTGATTGTGTAGCTAATGTGGCATTAAGTTGCAGGGGATGGACATGTTGGACCAATGGCAACATGTCAATGTCTTTAAGAGATGTAATCCTTAATGAAAGATTTGAAAATGAATATCACATGCAAAATTGATAGGTTAGTTGTTTGTGGGACTAACGGGTACCAAGTGGTGTCGTTTAGATTTATGTGTAATGATGGTATATGGAGTACGGGGTGGTATCTAGGAGGATCTTGGAAGGAGAAAATTGTAATAATTTCCCTTTAAAGATTGTGTTCAATAATCACATGAAGATATTGAATTTGATAAAGGTTGTCATTTCTATGAGTGTCAAAAATCCTTCTGTCAGTAATCCTCATATTTCTATAATGGGGAAAAGAATGAATTTTATTAAGGATTTAAATGCTAGAAAGTTTAATGATGAGTTTTGGGTTTCAGGAAATGTGAAGTCGGCTTTCTTAATAAGAAACTTCTTGAATTGTCATTCTATATCAGCTCTGAGTATTGCTTGGCTTTTGAGTGTTGGTTACATTCTGGGAAGAAAGCAGATTGTGTGGGTGAGTATGAAGAAAATCCCGACACAACAAAAGAATTTATAGAGGAGTAAAATCAGCGGACCAAGAAAAAGAATAGAGCCACCAAATTTCCAAGCCCTCAAATAGAATGTGGACCTATGGAGGATGTTTGAGAATGTGGGTATGGTCCCGTTCTTCCAATCTATCAAAGGATACAATAAGAATTTAATGGCTAAATTCACCAACTCCTAGAGGAAGGGCAGTGTCACTATAGTTGCAATGAAGTTCAAGGTCACCACTCATTTCATTGTAGAAGCTATGGATCTAAAATATAATGGGCTAAAAGTTGCTAAGAAAATTGGAGTGGACTATCAAAGGTTTGTTAATAAATTCCTCCATGAAGGTGAAAATCTTAAGAGATTCTAGAATGGGTATGCCAAACTTGAACTCCCTCCTCCTTTTGCTTTAGTAATTCTATTTGTTATGTGTTATTTTACTCTTGAGGGTAGGTACATGTCAGTCCATGCATACTACTTCCCTCTATTAAACCATATTATGCATGGGGAGCATATCAATTTGTCATTTTACCCATTGTCCTCCTTGCAGCTTAACATTGAAAAAGGCGCTAGCCCTCCCCTCCACCAAGGTCTTATGCTAACATTGTACAAATATTCCCTGGCCTTGAATCCTCATGGCAATCCTTTAAATGCTAGAAATGACAACCTAGACTGGTTTGATGAAGAAAATGTGGAATAGTCAGAGGAGGAAAACCCTAATGTTGATGAACTCTCAGTTGATGAACAAATTCCCCACCACCCTCCTGCAATTGCTGCTAGGCATGTGCTAATCCCTGCAAAAAACAACTTCCTTGTGGCTAATCTATCAAATCCATCTACTCCTTTGTTGCAAAAGAGTGAGGAATTGAAAAGCTTTGAATTAGAGCTCATTAAAGCAATGCCTGAAAAAAGGAAACACTCCCCTTTGTTGTTGGATCCCTCGAAAGCTAAGAAACCTAGATGGGATATTAATCATAGAGATGTTATTCATATCACTAATGAAGGGAATCAAATGGTGGAGGCTAAAGAAATTTTACAAGGGAAAAGGAGTGGTGATAGTGGAGGAAGAAGGTCGACACGACTAGCTAAGGTTGCCTCGAAAGAGAAAAAGGGAAAACATAAATTGTTTGTGAATGAGGAGGAGGACCTAGGGTATGAAGATTTTGAAGCTCAGGAAGAAGAAGACTCTGAAGACCTAGATTTTGAGGACACTGCCTATGAGATGGGGGGGATGGTTCAGAGGAGGAGAAAGAGGAGAAAGAGGAGGAGCAAGTGGAGCCTTCTAAGGATAAGATGGAGGTTGAGAATGAGTAGGATGTTGGGTTCTCTGGAATGAAGAACAAAGCTGAGGATCTTAATAATGAGTTTTTAAAAAGAAGACTAACTTTTTTGTAGGTACAGTTTGAAGACATGGAGAAGGTGTTAGTTACTCTCATGAAAGTAACTAATAGGTTGATGAGAAGAGCGATGCTTGGAGTGACTTTTGGCCAAACGAAGATTACCAGTAAACTTAAGAAATAGTGGAAACTTGATACACTGAAGATGTTGGACGAGACAGAGGGCCCTGAATGGCATGAATGAATTCCTCTCATTGGATAGTATGGAGACTTGTTAAATAAATCTTGTTAATGGCTTGTGTTGTTGCTCTACTATTTTTTGATGAGTTTTTTGTCTTTTTATCATATTTGGGACTATTCTATTAATTTGTATAGGTTATGGTGGAATACCACCTGGGATACTATCGATTTAATTAATGGTCTTCTAGATCGAAGTATGTTGGTAAAAACTTAATGTTTTTGATTGATAATGGTTGGACAATGGTTACTATTTTAAATATTGGTTTGTGTGTTGATGTTGTTTTTTGGTTAGTTGGTGGCATTGTTTCCCACCTCTCTCTACTTCTTTTTGGTTTGTTATTGTAACTATGGGATTAGGGCCCTTCCTTTCTTATCTAATCAAAAATAATTCTTTAATTGATTTAGTAAGAATTGTTATATGTGTGGAACCTACCTCTACAATAAGAAGAAGAGATGACATAAAGGTTCTTAGGAGGAGCCCCAAATTGCTAGACATGTCTACCTTCATTATAATGTGACTTTATGGGGACGAACAACTCAAAAGGAAGGTGCACAACTCCAAGAACTATACCATGCACAAAATTCACATGTACTTGTCATTACAAATGGTCGTGTTACATAATATAATGGTAAGTTTGTGAGCACTTTAGTTACCACCCAATTGTTTATTAACCCTGAAATTGAAGAAAAAACACAACTACAGGTTTGGTTTGTGCAGGATGGGAATGGTGTTCTCATGTCCACAAAAAAGTTTCTAGATATGCCTATACTTCTTACACAAAAGATAGTTTCCAATATCCAAGAAAAGTCTTCGAATACAAAAAACCCCTCTAGTGCATTGTAAAAACAACAATATTATTTGTCAAATTGAATTCATTATGTTATGGACAGCTTCCCATTAAGATCGAGGGGAAACAATGTAAGAAAAGAGCTCTACAAAGTGATAATGGAAAATGGCATTGTTCAAAGTGTGAAGCTACCTTTGAAGATTGTAATTATAGATATGTTCTTCAGATTAAACTTCAAGATCACACAAGCACTCTATGGGCAATTGATCTTGAATAAGCCACAACTAAACTCATTGGCATGCATGCAAAAGAACTATATGTGCTACAGTTCAAGCAAGATGTTACAAAAAATAGTGAAGAGGTTATTCAAAATGTACTATTCAAACAATTTCTCTTCACCCTAACAAGTAGAAATGAAACCTACAATAATGAATCACGATTGAAAGCGATAGTCTCAAAAGTTGGTACAATTGATTTCACAAATGAAAGCAATTTTTTGTTAAATCAAATTATTGAATTGTGTACTATTCATGAAAAGTAAACTAGCACAAGATTGTAATTGTCCATTGTTGGTTGTTTTCCCCTACCTATTTGTGTCTTTTTTGCATCAATGGCTATACGTTTGAGAATTTTCCTTGTATAGGGTTTCAGTTCGATCCCTTCAAAACTTGTTTTATACCTTTAAATTGTAAATAAAAAACATAATGCACATGTAGTTTGCACAACTGGAACATTCAAACTTTAACATATTTCTTTCATACGTATATATGTTTTAATTTTTATCCTATTCAAATAACATAAAAGTCAAGAAAAATAACATTTGTAATTTTCACATTTTTATGGTGTTGTAATATACACATTTTCTCCATTTATATTTATTTTATCTTTCATTTATATTCCAGATGATGGGCTCCAATATGCAAGAATTAGAAATCCAAATAACAAAGAGTAAAACCATAGCCCTAGAATCTCGTAAGAGAATTCACTTGTATTATGCTTGTCATAGAGAAGAAATATGTATTCGTCAAAGCATGCAACAAACACAATGCTTACTAGAAACACTAGATCAACCAATACCTGACCACACACAAGCTTTTATAAGTACGCATATTCCCACTAAATTAATTACTTCAAATCTAGCACATGGAAATGGAAAATAATATGAAACACATCTTCCAACATAAATGGCTCAAAACACGAATTCAAATAACAATAAGGAAATGAGCTGGTCCACCAACTTTATAGAGGCATCTAGGAATTTTTTCAAAAGAATAGATGCATTGTCAAACTTACACACATGTTGTAAATGTAAGGAATGGTATCCTGGTATTCATATTTGTTCTTCAAACAATAATCATACATATATAATATGCAGCTCAGAGAAAGGCATACATCGATTCTCTTCTAACAATATGGATCCATGTGAACAACCATATGTTTTGTGCATTCTCACTCAAGTTGAAGAGATGCTAATTACATGTGTCAATCCAATATTGCAAGTTACCCATGCTTATGGTGGACAATACAAATATAGTGGCCACACAATTAGCTTCCCATAAGATATCACAACAATAACTAAATCTTTGCCACATAAAATCAAAGACTTGGACTTATTAATTGTTCAAATAACTCATACACATGGGAAGCATTATGATTGCTATGTTAGTAGAAGTCACATTCACAATGCATTGGCCTACAAAATACAATACGATCCATACTACTAGGATGTTAAGATCAATGTTGATGCATTATCCCTACTCCCTGATTCTACTACAAACATTTTAGAAATGTTTCATACAATTCAAAGCAAAAATGAAGAACCCATAACAAAAAAAATGAAGTTGATAATAATCAAGATGATTTAGAAAGTGGAACTAAATATTCAACATCATTTATGGTAAGCCTACCAAATAAATTTCGTGAGTTACAAATCATTAAGGAATCTTTACAGATAGAAAATGAGAATGATACCATCATTAATTGGCCCGACATAAGTTCAAGCCCCATAAATGAGTACACTATTGAGGGGCTTTTCAACATGGAATTTCCCACACATTTTCCAAATGTAAATGCACTACCTATGCAACCTCGAGTAGGGAAGTGCAACTGCATGAGTATGTCTTGTGTCTTATGTGATATCATGATAATAGATTTGGCCAACATCCACGCTTTAGATACTTCCTTCTAAATCTTATGATGAGGCATCGTTTCCAAGCAACTGTATCGATATGGATCAAAAGAAAAGTTGAAGACAATATTCCTACAACTATTGAACACCTTCATACCCACCTACATAACCTACCAGATAAATAATTGGTTGAAGAATTGATGCATTTTAGCTCTGCCTTATGAGGGACACATGCGTATTGGAACAAGTGTCATGGTGATCTAACAAACATGATCAACCAAATAGGTTCCCCAACTTGTTCTTCACACTAAGTGTAGTGGATACTAAGTAGCCTACATTGCATAAGCTTTTTCCAACCATAAATACATCTACAATTTCCTCCAACAAACATCATAGAGACAATGTGATTAAAAACCCCCACATCACACCCCTTTATCTACATCAACGTTTCACAATCTTTCATGAAGAGGTCATTGAGAAACTCTTGCATGTAACAAATTATTGGTATAGGTATGAATGGAAACATCAAGGCTCTACATATGTACATGGATTCCTATGGCTAGAAAATGCACCAAACATGGATGCACTTGACTAGGGAGACCATGTGCAAGTGGGTAAAGAAAAATAATTCTTTGATAACTATGTCATTGCTTGGAACCCTTGCTCTAAATCTAAAGTGAGCAATATCATACATATAACTCCAATGGATGATCCATTCCTACTAAAAACAACTAAAATATTCTCTATCGATCCATCCATCGATTATGAAGAGTTAGTTAACTATGTACATAGGCACACTAAATGCACAGACTGCACATGCCTATGCAAAAAAGGGCATCATGTAGAATGCAAATAAAAAGATCCATATAAAGAATGCAAGGAATCCACTTTATCATGTCATGAATATGGAAACAAATCTTACAAATCATCAAGAAATGATGATAGGTTAAACATTCATAACCCAAAGATTCTCTCTATGTGGAGAGCTAATATAGATTTCCAGCTCGTCATCTCGTGACTTCTTGTTCTCAAATACATTGCCAAGTATGCATCTAAACTTGAAAGAAAATCAAAAAGTTGTGTTGTTATGTTGGAAAGAATATCTTCAAATGAGAGATTGGAAGATTGAGCTTTGAAAGCATATCAAAAGTTCATGATTGAGATTTTTGTTGAATGAGATAGAGGAGCCCAAGAAACATGCCATATGCTACAAAAATTAAGCCTCATTTGATATCAAAATTTTATATTATTGAATGTAGGTAGAAAAGTGTTCCACCACCTAAAAAAATGAATGATTATAGTGAGATACATTCCAACTACATACAATCCTACATGCATTGGCCATGTCACCTAGAAAATGTATCACTAATTGAATCAACAAGATTCTTCACATCTATTGCTCCTCTAAAAGGATACAAATAGTTGAATAGAAAAGAACAAGCAATTGTGCGAATATTTCTACATTTCTATACCATTCCAAATGAAGACTCTGAAATTTTTTGAAACCTTTTGTTGGAGTGAGGTACTTCTATATAAACCTTTCTAACAAATAAATGAAGATATAGGCCTTACCAAAGAAGAAATCATCAAACATTGGAAGCAAATGAATACACAAAAATACAATCCATGGCATGTTAGTTGCACTTAACAAATTGAAGTTGTTCTTGAAGATGAAAACTATTTTATTATGATATGGATCAACAAGAAACTGTAGAAATGAATGAATGGGAGTTATCTCAATTGGGTTCACTAATAATCTCAATTTGAATAAACTTGAAATGCAAGGTTGACATGATTTTGATAACAATCATAAATGGGAAAATCATAATGTCCCTATAAATTTACATGATGTTGTAGTTCAATTTTTGCACATAAACAAGATGTCCCAATAAGATGTTCATTCCCCTTCAAATGCGTACCACCAAAACTATACATTATCACCGCAACAACAACTAGCACTAACTATAATAACAAATCACTTGATAGAGAAATGATCTAACCAACTGTTACATATGATCATACAAGGAACCGTTGGCACTATCAAATCCTATCTAATTCATTACATAAGAAATGTACCACAAACTTGCATACCAACAAGAGTAAAACCCCTCCTTGTTCTTGCTCCAACAAGAATTAGAACATTTAATATACAAGCCTTGACTATGCATGCAACACTCAAGATTCCAATTAGAGAAATGAAACCATTGCAAGGACAAGCATTGACAACATTCTAGGAAGACATGAAAAATATACAATACATTCTCATTGATGAGATGAGTTTCATTGGGCCAAAACTTCTATCGAAAATTGATAGTAGGTTACATGAAGCAAACCCTCATCAACAACCTACTTTCTTTGGTGGCATGCCTATAATTCTTGTAGGAGACCTTGCACAACTCCCACCTATTATGGATAAACCTATCTATGCATCACCACACAACTGCAAGAAACCTATGGCATAAATTTAATACAATTGTTAAACAATGTTTAAACGAGAAGGTGATGATCCAATTCAAATACATTTTTGTCAAACATTACAAAAAATTCACAATGCAGAACCGACAAAACATGATTGGGACTTATTAATTACTCACACCAACAAGCAACTAAAAAGACTGAACAAGAGTATTTTGATCAATCGATACACTTATTTGCTACAAATGAGCTAGTAACATTACACAACAATTTTTTTTTGAAACTACTTAATGTGCATGTTGCACTTAGTTGTGCAAAAAATACACAATCTAAACTAGGTGCCAATAATAGTGACAAGCAACTTCCCCAAGAGCTATTACTAAGCAAATGCCAATGTATCATGCTTACAACAAACCTATGGACCCAAGCTAGACTATTAAATGGATCACTTGGATAAGTCAAGGATATTGTTTATGCTACTGGATCAAAACCACCTACATTTCTTGCATATGTTATAGTCACATTCGATAACTATAGTGGTCCACCATAGGATAAAACAAACCCAAAAACTATACCAATACATCCAATAACACATAGCAACCATAGACAGATACCACTAGTCATGGCATGGGCTATCACTATACACAAATTGCAAGGCCTTACAATAAATAAAGCCACAATCAATATTGGTACAACTCAGAGAAAAGGCCTTATGTTTACAATAACGTCTAGAGTCAAATCCATAAATGGCCTTCACATAGAGCCCACATTTTGCTTTGATCACTACTCCAAAATGAAAAAAATCCATACAACATTATCAGGAAGAAAGAAGAAGCTCGCCTACACTTTCTCTCACAACATGTTTAGGTATGTACAATTAATTACACACTCTCTCAAAGTTATACATTTTTTATCCCCTTTTTGAATAAAGTATAATACCAAAACTAATCAATTACACATTTTGTCTTCTACAGGTGGTCGATCGCTAGTGGAGAAAAGAAAAGATATCTTCTACACATGGTAGTAGCAAACTTGAAACTACTTGTTCAAAGAAATCTAATCAACATTTTGTTTCACTTATTAGACATTCCATGTCTTTAAAAAAGACAAATAGATGCTCTTATGTAAATTTGACTTATGCAAACTTGCTACAAATTGTTCCAAGGGATTTCATTGTTTATAGATAACAAATCCAACAAAAGATTGTACCTACTTGTACTATACAATGCATATGTCTGTACAACTATATTTTAATACAACCAACTACGTATTAAAACAATTCATTAATGCTTCTTCTTTAATTTCCTATCGACGTCTTCCTTGAACCTCCTATGGGTGCAAGTGCTAGTTATATCCCAATCAATTACCAGTCATGACCCATTGGCTTGCTACAGTGATCAACCATCACATCCTTATTATGGTCGTGTTTCCATTGAGTCTTTGAGACTTACGCTAAATGGCATGATCTTGAACATCCTTGTGGTCACCTTATTTCTACACAAGCCCAAAAGTTAACATAGTTTTACTTGTGTACATCTAAACCTTAAGATTGAGATAAAGTGACTCATTTATGTTGGTTATGGCCTTTGACTAGGTTTCTTCTGCTCTCCTTTGGTGTCCCTCATTTCCCTGAATCCATTGATTTCAACACAAACATATTTATATCATATATAAATCATATAGATTAAATTATATAATACTATAGTATTTATAATATATAATATATAATATATAGTATATAATATACAATATACAATATATAAATAAATATGTAATATACAATGTATAATATATAAATATAATATATATATATATATATTATTGGTATTTGCTTTTGTCAATATTATTGCAATACATATTGCTTAACTAGTAGATTAATGTTTGATATTGAGGGGAGTGAAGAGAAAGGAAATGTTGAGACTGTGAGCACCTAATTTTTTGTCAGTTCTAAGAAGGCTCACATGTGGAAGCTCTATGAAATCCAATGAACCATCATAATGTGGAGCTATTGCATCTCTTCTTCCATACTACTAAAATCAAATTATAAATTTTCCATTGAAGATCAAATTTCTCAATCGCTTGTTTAAAAAACTAGTGGATGACCTAGTGTATTCATATTAGTTGCATATTCATAGTGTAACAAAAAACTTTCCTTAAGTTTAATCTTGGATAATTTAATATAATGCATATATAATTATAAATTAACTTGCATTAATAGTTAAAATATTTGTGGGGATGTGTAATTCTAAATTATATCTTAATCTAAGAAAGTCAATGTAAAGTAAATACGATGTGCTTAGCTCTAGCTTCGATGATGAATAATTGATTAAAATTTTAAAATTTACCTATATTGAATTTAAGAACATGACCTCTTTATCAAGCATTGCTTTGGATTTTTTGTTATACATGCAATGTATCCTAGGTCAAGAAGTAATTCTAGGTCACTTCTACATCTATAAATTCATTATTCATTGTGTGGATCTAATCTTCTTAATTTTACACTCTTGCTCTTTGAATCATTTAATTCATCTCCATTTGTCTTACTATCTAGATTGACAGTATTTATGAATAGCTTTAGTGGGTTGTCAAGATCATTAAGGGAAATATTTTCTTGTATCAAACCCCACAAAATAGGTTTTACAATCAAGAAAAGGTTCAACAAACAACACATAATTCCCTATAATGAATATGTAGATTTTGAGTCAATTTAGTGCACCTAACCAAAGCATTCTCCTAACATCATTGCTCATTAAATGCTCTAGGATGATATGATCAAATGTGATGCCTAGATGATATAGTGAATGTAAACTAATGTCTTTAAATACAATTACATAAAAGTTAATTGCTCGAGTATTATTTTAGTCAACTCGTAAGGGCTAGTGCAATGGGCAAAAGTAAGACAATTTTTAAATTTGAATTTTAGAAATTTAGGTTTAGATTTGTAGATGTGTGATCAATCTTCCAACCATGTAGACATGACGAAAGACAATGAAATGGTAAAGTTTGTGTAAAGAATGAATGTTTAATCATGGATGATCTAATAATGTGGTCTATATAGATGGATGTGTAGGAATAGATAAATACAAATAAATTTATGTAAATGTGTGTATATAGGGATATGTGAAGGTCAAAGGAATGAAACCAATATTACAAAAATGTATGTCATTTATAGACATCTAAATATATTGAATCATCCACATAAAATAATCACATAAATATGGAGATTCAACCATTACACATATATACATTATGATTTATAATTATATGTATTATAAAATACAGATTAAAAATATAAAGTAAATTATTATTTAAAAGTGGTAAATTTGAATAGAAAATTGTTATTGGAGTTTCTTAATCAAATGTTGCTTAAAATATATAAAGAATCAATTTAAAGTTTTTCATTTTTAATGAGTGAACATTGTGGATAGTTTATTTACTTATATTTATTTTAAACCAAATATGTTTTTAAAAATAATAAAACAATCATTATGTTCTATTAAAAATATAAATCATTTTGTTTCAGTTGTGTTTGGATCCTTGTAAGTGAATGCATAATATATTTGAAGCTATCACTTCTCCACTAAGACTTTGGTTGAACAAACATCATTTGCTAAATGGCCTAACAATTGACCTCATGTACTACACAAACATATAAAAAGAAATATTTTTTCATAATTGACCTTCCACACCTCTTCAACATACCCATTGCACACCAAGGTGTGATTGCTAGTTAATTGATAAATAAAGTTAAATGTGAATTTCAATGTCTCAATAGACAGTATCGTGTGTCTCCTTGATGATTCTGTAATATAGATATCGTATCTATATCTATTCAGAGTTACTTATTACTCTTGAGGGATTTATGTTGAATTTTCTACATTTTTTAGGTAGATGTAATATGTAAAATGATAGTTTTACTTTTCTTTTAAATCTAAGTCACACAAAAAAAATTATATATCAAAAAAATTGTAATGAACTGTATAATTCATATCATATTAAATATAATTATGAAATTAAATCATATTTATTAAATTTAATAATATTATATATATTATTAGCTAGCAATTAAAAAATTATTTTATATTTAGTTAAAGCATGTAATATATATCATATTAAAGAATTGTATGATAAGCTACGTGAAATGCATATATGTATTGTTGCAGTTCTAAGGGTTTGAACCTCTCTTTCCCAAATTTTTATATGGAAAGCTCAACTATTTTAATCTTTAAAATGGTGATACAACTATAAGTCCACCCAAATATTTTATAGATAAAAGTACAATAGTATGTTACACTTTTTAATCTTATTGTGGTATAAAAACTAGCAATCACACCTTAGTGTGCAATGGGTAAGTTGAAGAGGTGTGGAAGGTAGGAGAGGGAGAGATAAATAGAGAGGAGAGGCAGATAGATAGAGAATGAAGAGATAGATACATAGAGTGTAAGAGGAGAGATAATAAGATAAAGATAGATATAATGAAATAGAGATAGAGGGAGAGATGGAAGAAGAAATATGGAGAGATGGCGATAGAGGCAAATAGATATAGATATAGAGTTCTAGGAAGAGGGAGAAGGAGAGATATGGATGGATAGAGATAAGGAGAAATGTTTAGAGATAGAGGGGGAGAGTCTGAAGATAGAGGTAGAGATGAAGATAGAGCGAGAGAGGGAGACAAATAGATAGAGAGATAGAGAGAGTAGAGGGAGAGATAAAGATAGAGAGAGATATGGAGGTAGAGAGGGAGAGATAGGGAGATAGAGAGGAGAAGAAAGAGGGAGAGATAGAGAGATATATATATGGTGAGATATAGTGATAAAGATAGATATATAAGGAATATAAAGAGATGAGGAGAGAGGGAGAGATGGAGAGATAAAAAAATATAGAGAAGTAGAGATGGAAAAATAGGAGAGGGAGAGAGGGGGAGAGAAATGAGAGTGTAGACATGCAAATAATCTTAAATGACATAGTGCATCTAATTCTGCTCAAATTAATATAATTTCTCCTATTAATCAAATAAATCAATTTATTGAATAATTCACTAATGTTCATCATGTTTGATTAAATAAATCAATTCATTTAATTGAAATCCCCAAAGTCCTCTCATCCAATTTAATGAATCAAATTATTTAAATCAAATGTCACAATCCCCTTACCCATTCAAATTAATTAATTAATCCTAAATCACTTTCTAATCGACATTAATAAATCCTTCAGCTTTTAACTCCTCAAGAGTTAAACCAACCCATGGTCAACTAACCAGGTTGCACATGAAATTCATTTCTTTTAATTAACTAAATTACCTCATTTATCCTCACAAAGACATATTCCTAAGAATATTCCTCTCAACCACCTCTCATTCAATTTCCCTCCAAAGATTTCAAACCTCTCACATCCTCAATAACTTCTCTTACATCTTCAATAACTTCTCTTACATCCTCTCAAATCTCCAACCACATTCAATAAATTCTTCTTACAACCTTTCAAATCCTCTTACATTCTCATTTATTCCTCTTACATCCTCCTTTCCTCAACATATTTCCAAAAATGTGCTCCACCTTCCTCCAATAAAATTGTGACAAGTGTCACATTCTCATTGGCTCCCATTTTATCTCACATTCACCAATTCCTCTCATTCTTCAACCCTTGAGTTCTATAAATAGAATCATTCTCTTCATAATATGGATCCACAACTTCAAGCATTCTTAGTATAGGCATTTCAACTCATAGTTATCACCATTTTCATCACTTTTGAGCATAGTTTCATCATTTAGCATCAATTCCATACTTAGAATCCTCTTCAATCATCAAAGCTTATCAAAGGGATTGGGAAAGGGCTTCTTTCCACATCCAAAGAGCACCAGTCCCCCTATGGGATGGAGGTTTAGCAATTTCAATTGGATTTCATGTTATCTTTAGTTAGTTTGTTCTTATTTTCATGTTTTCTCTTTGATTTGGTTAAAGAATCTCATAGGGAGTGTTTTATTGGGTTTTCTAACATGATTAACACTTGTTTGTTGTTTCTTGTTAGTTGATTGTAGATTAGACACTCACATTTTGTTGCTAGAAGGAGGTCTAACCAATTTATGTTGATGAATTTTGCTTAAAATTTCTATTTTTTTGTAGCTACAGGAGAGTGATGTTGCACTTGACTGATACAACATCGCCTTTGCATACAATGTTGCATTTTCTTGCACACAGAGCATCACCTTTCCTTCCAGCGCCTCCTTCGCCATGTTGCACTGCCTTTGTTCGCCACAATTGCATCACATCTACTAAAACATCACCTTTGTCTCTTTTGTCTTCTAACTAAATTTTATTTTTGACATAGCATCACTTCTGAAATCACATCACGTATTTTCTCTTTGTCCTTTGCAAAGCGTCACCTTTTCTTTTCAATAGAGAGTCGCCTTCATTTTTAGCATCGTATTTGACAGTTGCTGATTGTTGTCATTGTTGCCCAATGTCACCTTTGCAATAAAGGAAGAAAATTTGACTTGGAGACCTAAAATAATTTTTTAATGCTCTTTGCAATAGCTTAGGCTTTCCAATTCTACTTTTCATTTATGTTTTAGGACCAACTAGAGTTATTTTGGGCTTAAAATTAACAAATAATTCAAGCTTTGTCAAAGTTGGATTAAAATTGAACATTAGGAATTTACTAGAATTTGATTTTGGGTTAAAATTGAACAAGACAAACTCACATTTAAGCTTGGTGCTTTAAAATGAACTCATATTTACTTCGGGTTTAAAAAGAACTTGTGCCTTCATTATTTTGTGATTTTTGGCAATTTATGTCATTTGAATGCGTATGCACTTCTCTCGTGCCACTCGACCATCTTGAGAATCAAAAGCATTCTATTGACATTGGTTGTCTAAAGTCACCCACACATTTCAATTCGGAGCTAAAATTGAACAATCATGTGAGTGTGAAGGAAAGGAATTGTGTATGTTCCCTCCTAGCACTTTATGCAATCTAGGTAGTTGAACTACAAATGTACTTCTTCACTTTTGTTTATCTTTAGAGGGATTTCCTTGGTGGGAAAAAGTACTCACCCCAAGGGAATGACCCAAGCGGTAATGAGCTAATGCCAAGCTCTTCTGAACCGCTATATAAATTTTTGATTGCAAGGAAAGTTTGCAATCAACGAGAAGCGTTATGATCCATAAATCCCTTTTTCTAAGGGTTGGGAGACCTCTTGATGGAGTTTATCATAGTATCCCCTGAATCAGATGTCCTTACCACAACCAATGTGTTTAAAGATCAAAATCCTTAATGCTTGTTGGTGCAAGAATGATCATTTTGAAGCCGCCTCACATTTGTATTGTTCAATGTAGAAACATAAAAAATCCTCAAGGTCTCCAAATCTTTAGGATTTTGAGATTTGGTGGTCCCAAGAAGTGTGTGTCGTGGAGGGGAGCTAGTGTCGTCAAATCTCTGTTTGTTCACTTTTTCTCGGTATTTGGAGAAATCCAAGTGAGAATCCAACAAGTATAGCCATTTCTATCCTAGGATTGTGCAATTTGTGAATTATTCAAATACTTTTCTTGTATCTCAAACTTTGAAATAAACATTCAACAAGTCATCAAAATTTCAAACCCTTTGGAAAGAGAAAATATCCTTGAAGATTCCAATTATTATTGCTTGTCCTTAGGGATTTTATCCTTATAGGCTTCTAAATATTTGGGCTCATATCTCAATTTTTTCTCTCCAAAGCCAACCTAGGGAAACTATGGCTTTGACCCTTTGATTTTCATATAATGGATCTTGTGGAATGAAAAAGAGCTAAAGACAGACATTTAGTTTGAAATTTAAGCAATAAGTGGATGTGGTAAAAGTAATTCATTAACCAAGATTAAATCAATTTAACCCCACACATGTTCTTGCTATCTTTTGTTTTATGGTCTTCCAAGCAAAACATTGGTCTTTTGGTTTGAGCTACTCATAGGGTAAAGCATTTTCTTCACTATCTTAGTCTTGAAAATAAGGTCCCTCTTAGGTTCATTTAGGATCAAATCAAACACTTCATCCATCCCAAACATTTATCATCTCCATCCCACAAACAACTTTTATAGCTTTGGAAAAAATCAAAATTCAAGACTTGGGTAAATCATCAAACACATCAAAATCACATTGTTTAGTTAGGAGTGTGAGAATGCATTGTTTCTCCTGCCTCTAGTTAAATTAGCACCCCTTTGAACAAGTTCATCCTAAGGTCACATCCAATATCTTGGGATCTACAAGTTCATTATCCAAATCAAACCAATCAAAATCAAATCCTAAAGTCTAGCATTGATCCAAATTTCTTAAAAGTTCAAACACCCATATCACTCACCCTTTCATCCTTCATCTCAGCATTGGTCCTAAATTCCTTAAAGGTCATTAGGGTCAAAACATAAGAAAAACATGGAATATAAACTTGATTCATACATCATGAGTGATCTAAGTCAACCAAACTATCAAAGCCTTACAATGCCAATTGGCTATCAAAGCTCACATTTATACATTCCATACATGGGATCATTATCTCCTACAAACCTCAATGATACAAAAAATGTGAGTATACCCAATCTAAATTTTGGAACACCTTTCCCTATGGTATATTTAAATCAAAGTCAAAACATAAAAATCTATCAATCAAATGATCAATACATGAGTCTTCAACAAAACAACATTATCCCATCCAATCCATACATTCCAAATGTGAATATACCAAGTGAAAACTTATCAAACATGAACATATCAAATACACACTTGGTGAACTATGGGATAGATACATTTTCAATTCAAACCAATGTTGTTCAAAATTTAAGCAACATATTGACAACTCAATGTATTGATCCAAGTCAAGGTAACCTCATGCAAAAACAAAGTTACCCAAATTAAAGCAATATGTTTCCCAACCACAACAATGTTCCATGCCAACCTATAATGCAAAATCAAAACATCATCCCAAATCAAAACATTGTCCAAAATCAATTTGTGCATGATCCCATACAAATACCACAAGTGTATATTCCAAATATGCTTGACCAACAACCAAATCAACTATATCAAGTGTGTCAAAATCAAAATCAAGATTAAATTTTGTGACAGAAAATTGCTTCACTTACCAAAATAGTTGATTCATTGCACCAAGAGACATCTCCACCACAAAATCTACACACTACCCCTTGGGTTAAACCATGTCATCAAAACATTAAGTTGTCTCCATAACCTCATCAAGAAGAATATCCCCAATTTCAAGAGGTTGGATATCAATATCAACAACATCAACAATGATCCCAATCACCACATCTCCAATATCAATCACCACAAGTTCAATTTCAAAAAGTACAAATCTCACAGGGTAACAAACACGAATACACTCCTTTGGGAGAGCCAATCGAATCTGCATTACACAAGCTAGTTAATGAAAAAATCACCACTCTTCCAAAAGTAAGTGCTTTCAACTCTATCATAAACTTCCCTTGGAATAAGGGTAGAGCTTATTGTTAGTATCATCAAGAAAATATTCATTAAAAAACAAATTGTATTCAACTCAAAAATCTCATCCAAGACCTTGATCAAGGAATAATAACTATTGAGGACAATGATCAAGATTCAACCACTAGTGATAGCAATTCCAATCTCTCCACCACAACTGTTGAGGACAATGATCAAGATCTATCCATCAATGAGCACCTTGAAGATGTTTCTACCTCATCCAATGATCGAATCAACATACATCAAGAGTCACTTTTTAGTCATGATCAAAACCCCTCAACAATATCCTATAATGATTTATTTCAAGGAGTGTTAACATTATTTGATCCTATTGACATAATCGAAGATTCATCCACCAGTGATCATGTTGACAATGTCTCTACGTCATCCAATTAGTTAGAGGACATATCTCAAGAATTTAATCCAAAGCATGATCATCATCTTTCACCAAAGTCTAACAATGGACCTTTCCAAGACATATTGACATCCTTTGACCTTATGGTTGCAGATATTGAAGGAATCCTCAACTCAACATTTGATCCAAATCCACTCAAATATCAAGAGGATATTGAGCCACTTCCCATGCCTAATGGTGATATCCAAGAACCCTTTGTAAGCAATCCATCCTTTGAAATTGATCCATGTCAAGAACTTGATCCAAAGCAATTCCAAAATTAATCAAGATCAAGAATTTGTATCTCCAAGATACTACAATGATCTAATGGGCACTCTCCAAACTATACAAGATTTCACAAATGATGATCATATCCATATAGAACATACTCCTCCATCTACCCATGAGATGCTTTCTTTGGATGGACATGTATATGATCTTCATTCAAAACAAGATTCCTTTACTCTTGACATTATTACACAAGAATAGGAGGTTATCGATTCCTATAGTCAAGCTGGGTTGTCAACATCAGGATCAGATATATCCCAAATTCAAATTGAGGACATCATGTATGAAGATATCCAACATTATCCACTCAAGGAAATAGGTTAGACCAAACAGGATATTCCAGAGTTAGCAGAGCAGCAAATTGAAATAAGATCATCTACAGTGTCATTTATCAAAGAAAGCTTGTTAAACAAGACATCTTGAAATGGGAAAGATCAAATCATGAAGGTACTACTTCCACAATAATGGGGGCAACTTCATCTCAAGTAAATGTCAACATAGGGAGCACAAAGAATCTTTATGATGAAACAAATGCTAATACTACAACTAACCATGTCATGAATCTTCATCCACCCATCACCCCATCCATGAATTGGGACCAACATCAAAAGAAAGATTTGAATCAAAGCACAAAGAACATTATCAAAGAAAAATAATTTGGGAAGCATAATGGACAAATCAAATATAAGTGGATACCAAAGAGTAAAAAGAAATATTATCCCTATCAAACTCCATTAGTCAAAGAAACTATGGGGAAAAATAAAAAAAGGGAAAAGTAGCCATCAAAGATTTCCACAAAGGAAAAAGTAGGCTTCTCAAGCAACGCACAAACTATATCAAGTAGTTGCTCCTAATTCCACACACACTTTTGTATCCACCCACTATTGCCCATCTTCCCAAGTTTGGAGAGTCAAAGGTTCCAAACTATCAACCAATCCATCTTTTATTCCTAAACACACTCCACCTTCCACACCTCCATGCATGATATCCAATTCTCACATTGACCATGTATTGGTGGCAACCCTTCATCATAAGGATTCAAAAGGCACTCTATTGCAATGTATGCACAAAGATAAAGTTAACTTCGATATCAACAAAGCAGATTAGGAATCTCAAAAGTTGCATTCAAGTGCACGTATCTTGGAAAAGTAGCTTCTTCAAGTAAGATATCAATGGCACATTATGACATAAGCATTTACATCGACACCACCAAGTGGCTCAACATGAGCTTAAAATCTTTCACAAAAAAATAAAAAAATAAAAAAAATCATGAAAAAATAGTAAAGAAAAGAAATCATCCTCTAGTGAAAACCACTATGGTGGCGCTTTGGATAGGTACCATGATGAAAACCTGGCAAGCAGGTTTCATGTGTAGAATCGAGCATTTGTGTGCTAGTTCAGGTGAAAGCATCTTATTTCCTCCCGTAGACATAAAAAATATACAGATTGATATCCCACACTCGATCCTGATCTACTAACATCATTTCATCCTGAATCATCCCTCTATCTAACCATTTAATCGAATAGCCTTATTTGATTAAATTTGTCATAATTCCCTTGATTTAATTAAGTCATTGTCTATGTGTAATTAGCTAAGTCATTTCATCTTCCTATCTTTGATTTAATTAAATAATCCATATTATTTGATTAAATCTCTAAATTTCATCTAATTAAATTAAATAAATCAAACATTTATCTAATTTAATCTAGCATCCCCCCTTTGGTTAAATAAATCAAAAATATTTATTTAACTAAGTCTAAATCATTATTTTCTCATTTTGAGTTATTTAAATCCTAAAATCTAAGTCAAAATGGTCAAATCAACTAACATCATTTAAATTAATCAAATCATGATCAATGATAATCCTAATCACTCAAATCCTCTAGATTTTGCAACTTGCACATGAAAATCAATTTAATTGATTTATAAATCATTTATTTTCATTCAAAAAGGCATCAAAGATGGAATATTCCTCAAATTTGAAATCTCCCCCTTGTCCATCCAACATCCAACAAAGCATTTAAAGCTCTTACATTGTCTCTTACATGTCTCCCACTTGGCATTTAACTCATCTTTCATCCCCCCTAAACATGTTATCTCATCAAATTCAAATTTCAAACTTGCACATGGATCAAAATGTGCTCAACCTTCATCCTATCAAATGTTGAAAAGTGGCACCTTGCCATTGGTTGAATGTTTTTGATCCCACATTGCTCCCTCTTGATCAATCTTAGCAATTGAAAATCTATAAATCAAAGGCTTCTTTCTTCATCAAATCCTCCACAATCTTTGTATCTCATCTACAATATCATGTAAGGTCGCTCTCTTTAATGGAGAACTGATTTTGTCCACTCCATATCTTAGCATCCCATATCATTCCTCATAGCATTTTCATCATGGAGCTTAGCAAAGGACTAGGAAAGGACTATTTTCCACAATAGCACCAATCCAATATGAGATAGAGTTTGATTCTTGCTTATGCTTTCATTTAGTTCATTTGATATTTTATTGTTTTGATTGCATTATGAAGCAGATTCAATATTTCATAAGGCTTGCTTAGTTTGTTTTTACTTACATCAAGAGAAATATACAGATTGATATCGCACACTCGATCCTGATCTACTAACATCGTTTCATCATGAATCATCCCTCTATCTAACCATTTAATCGAATAACCTTATTTGATTAAATTCGTCATAATTCCCTCAGTTTAATTAAATCATTGTCTCTGTGTAATTAGCTAGGTCATTTCATCTTCCTATCTTTGATTTAATTAAATAATCCATATTATTTGATTAAATCTCTAAATTTCATCTAATTAAATTAAATAAATCAAACATTTATCTAATTTAATCTAACATCCCCCCTTTTGGTTAAATAAATAAAAAATATTTATTTAACTAAGTCTAAATCATTATTTTCTCATTTTGAGTTATTTAAATCCTAAAATCTAAGTCATAATGGTCAAATCAACTAACATCATTTAAATTAATCAAATCATGATCAATGATAATCCTAATCACTCAAATCCTCTAGATTTTGCAACTTGCACATGAAAATCAATTTAATTGATTTATAAATCATTTATTTTTATTCAAAAAGGCATCAAAGATGGAATATTCCTCAAATTTGAAATTTTTGCCCAAAAGGACTTGTCCATCCAATAAAGCATTTAAAGCTCTTACATTGTCTCTTACATGTCTCCCACTTGTCATTTAACTCATCTTTCATCCCCCCTAAACATGTTATCTCATCAAATTCAAATTTCAAACTTGCACATAGATCAAAATGTGCTTAACCTTCATCCTATCAAATGTTGACAAGTGGCACCTTGCCATTGGTTGAATGTTAGTCCCACAATTGCTTTATTTTTGACATTCATCCATCTTAGCATTCTATAAATGAAGAGCTCATCCTTCATTTTATCCATCCACAATTTAGGCAAAGTTACCATGCTCAAATCCATAGCAACTTATCATCAATTTCATCCAAGCATAGTTAGATTTTATGCAGATTTTCATCTTGGAGCATACATCAAGCATCAACAAAGTGGATCACTCTTCATCACATATCAATCTTGCATCATTGGAGTTGGGAAAGGGCCAATTTTCAGATCAAATTGGCACCAATTCCCTCAAGAGATTAGGAGTTTGTTGGCTTTAGAATAAAATTTGATATGCTTTGAAATCTCATTGTGTTCTTCATTTCATATTTTATCTCTTTTTCCATTCAAATGAATTTCTTGAGGAATCCTTGTTCTTGCTTGCATTTGATCTCCTAATGTATTCATTTGTTTTGTTTTGCAAGTATTTGGATTAGGGTTTACACCTCCATAATAAATCCAACATTCCATCCATCTTATCCATAATAAATCTATTCATCCATGAACCATTTATCCAATCCATTTTCATCTATCTACATCCATCTTCCAAATTATCTTGATCTTGACAAAATTTTGGTGTACATTTTATAGTTGCTTATGGTAAACATCTTGACATGGGTTATTTTCATTGATCCTATCCTATCCAACATTATCTAAGCCATGAATCACTATCAAAATGAGCATCCCCTATTCAAACACCTTATCTTATCAAAAGATAATCCTTGGCATCCTTTATGTACTTACCATATCCATCCATCCATACATCTATCCAAGCATCCACATATTGGTGCCCATCACATTCCATCAATCCTTCCATTACCCATCCATGTCTGCATCATAGCTCAATCATGTGTTGGTATCATGTTCCACCCTAGAACTACTTAGCACATTCCTAAGGTTAGTTTGTCCCGCCTATATCAAAGTAGTCTATCACATCATGTTGGGGGCATGTTCTTATACCTGCATTGGATCAAATTCGTGTATACTCTAGATATCTTCCTTGAAAATTAGAAAATCCAAAAACATTCATAAAATTAGAAAAATCCAAAAACATTCATAAAATTAGAAATCTAAAAAGATCCAAAACATATCAAATCCAAAAACAGGTCTAAAACATAAAAAGTCAAAAATAGAGTCATCATGTCAAACTATGTCATCTCTAAGCTTAAATGTAGGCAAAACTAATATTTGATCAACCCCCGAGACACAAAAACACAAAAACATTCATAAATCTCAACAAACCCAAAAAACAACCTTAAAACATTACAAAAAATCCAAATATTTGAAAAAATCCATCCATCCCATTTTGCTTTCACTCACAATAAACTTCCATCCATAATAAATCAATCATCACCTTCATCTTTTGGAAAAACAAATAAAAACAACCACAAACAATCAACAAAAGTAAACTTCAAATGTAAAATCAAAATTGAAAGAACAAACTTTTAAACGCAAAATCAAACTTTTGATCCTTTTAGCAAACATGCCAGTCAACCTTATATCAATGACCTTTCAAACAAGCTATCAACTTGCCACCATCTACTAACATGTCCTAGGATGCATCCTTCCTACAATGGGCATTATCTTTGGCAATTGCTTTGGATACTTATCCTAAACAAAACACATCCCTTTGGCTAGACGTATGAAGACCATTGACTTGTTTGTTTACTTGATCTTTTCTTGTGATTTATCTTATTGCACCCATTCCAATGAACTCTCAATGATGTATATCAAAATGATTTAGAGAGAAAGGAATGGGGCATTAATCATTATCTTTCGTTTGTTGTGCTTGTTGGACATTCTTGTAATATAACTTGGTGAATACTTGCTTTGTTAGGTGTGTATGGACAAGGTTTCAAACAACTTGTTAACTATTACATTGTTAGGTTATGCCTTTTCATGTTTTGGTCCAAGATGTTTGAAACTTCTAAAATATATCCTAGTGAGGTTTTTGTATGTCAGGTGTGAACATGGATACTCCTATCTGTTTGTCGAGTCAAAGACCATGGCACTAGATACCCCATCGTCTTGGTTGTCTATACCTTGATGCATCGTATCTATGTGTTTTATCAAACATATAGAAAGTTGTGTCGTTTGTGTCCCAATCCCTAAATAAGCAAATCATCATCACTCATCATCATATCTAATAAATTATTGACGACTCAAAGACTTGATGGACTTTTGCATCATATCAAACTCAAGGGTTGATCCCTCTTATTCTTCTTCTATATTTATTAACATTTCTATCCAAGTATCAAATATGTGTGATATATCAAAATATACATGAGGCTACCCATGGTCAATGACTGTCTATACATCATCAAATTTGTCTACATCAAACATTCAAGCTTTTTGGTCCTCTATGAGTTGAACTAATTCTGAATCTTTATTGCGAGTTCGACCCAAAATTATAAAAATTTTCCCCATCTCTTGAGTGGGCACTGTAGCAATGCAATTTCTTCCACTAGGGCAACAATAGGGCATCTGAAAAGATCATATTTTTTAAAAAATTTGATCATGGCAGTATTATTCTTTGAACCAACACAATGGGTACATTGCTTCAAAGAGGGGAAAAATGTAGACACATAAAAATTCCTAATTGATACTATGCATCTTATTCTGATTAATTAACATCATTTCTTCCTAAATCACCTCGAACTAATCGATTAATTAAATAATCAACATTATTCAACAAATTTGGCTATTAATCAAATAATTAAATTTATTGATTAATTTACCCTTCTTCTAACTAATATTCATCATATTTTATTAAATCAAATCAAATCCCCCTAAGTCTTCTCATTTGATTGAAAAGTCTTCTCATTTGATATTATATCAAATGAGAAGACTTTTAAATCAAATGAGAAGACTTAGGGGGATTTGATTTGATTTAATTAAATATGATGAATATTAGTTAGAAGAAGGGTGAATTAATCAATAAATTTAATTATTTGATTAATAGTCAAATTTGCTAAATAATGCTAATTATTTAATTAATCGGTTAGTTTGAGGTGATTTAGGAAGAAATGGTGTTAATTAATCAAAATCAGATGCATAGTATCAATCAAGAATTTTTACGTGTCTATAAATATTTTTGCCACCTTTCTATCCTCATGCAATGACTCATCAAACTAACTTATAGGTTTGCAACACATAATAGTCCTCACCATCCAAATGAATGAGTCAACTTATTATAAGGGAAATCAAGGCTCTTTTACAGAGTCAAATGAGCAACAATCTCAATAGAAATTTTCCTAAATCAAATTCCTTCTCATGCTTCTATCAAGTTTACTCTTGATTGAGTCTTAAGGTTAAAATATTGCTTTATCAAGCTTATGCACAATATACAAACTTCTTATGCATTCCATTCACTTCTATATTGACACCACATTTCATAAGTTAGTGTCCTTAAGAATAACACGAGTTTGACTACATCTACATCTGTTTAAAACTGCATTTACTTTATATTGCAATGTTTACACTACAACATTTTAAACCATTCATGCCTCTCAATCTTTGTTGACTTGGTGTTTGTTGCTTTGTGTGTAGGTCTACAATGCAATGCTTCATATACGCCTATGCTTCTATTATGTGCTTCACTATTAATAACCATAGTTCTATGCTTTGTGCTTTATAAACATCTCAAACGATTATTAACTATATATATAATCTGTATATATACTTCGTAATATATATATATATACTTCGTAATATATATATATATATACTTTGTAATATATATACTTCGTAATATATATACTTCGTAATATATATATATATATATGTATGTATATACTTTGTAATATATATATACACACATATACATAATATTATTTTAATATCTTTATACAAACACTCGTACTCATAACCATCAATCGACATTTATACCCAAAGTGTATATATACATATATATATGTCACCTTAGTCCAATCGGTATTCCCATACATATGGTTAATCCATCCATGAGCATGCGTAGGTATGTCTACCTACGTATACTCATGTATGTATTCCTTAATATGTATGAGTTTACCCTATAAACATAATATATACATATATATACACATTTTATGCATATATCTTATCAATATAACAATAAATACACAAAGAATGACTTCCACTTAACATCACAACTTCATCACATTCCTCAATCCAAATATTCATAAACAAGATCGCAACCAACATAAACATTTACAATCAAAGTTGAAGATCACTTACCCATTACCTGAACTGACTTGACTCAACTAAGACCAACTAGGGTGTGAGTGTGTGAATGCTCAGTAAGATTGAATGAAATGTTACTATACCAAGTTATTCACCTGAGTGATACTTCCCCTCTCTTCTAGAGGTTTGAACCTGTTCCTGCATTCAACTTAGTACATCATAACAATAGTTAGTTGAATCAATACATTCATATGCATCACATATATTTCATATACATAATCATAAAGCATTAAATTGAATCAAACATTCATTCGTCATATTTCCACCAGAATTTATATATAAAACACATTCACACATATTAAAGCAATTTACTAAACAAGGTAATAGTAAATAGGTAATAACACACGGGGTGTAATAGCTCCTGCAAGTTTTAATTTTTTAATACAAGTTTTAGATGTCACTTGTATAAAATATTTTAGAATCAATATTTCAAATAACATTTTATGATTCTTTAATAAAAAGAAGAGAACATAATTCTTGAAAATTTCTACACAATCTACATCCACAAGTACTATTAAACATTTGTTTACTAATTATATTATTGAATGTTACACCTTTTAAAAGACATTCAATTTTTAATGTTTAATAAATTATTCCTTAAAGAATTCAAGGAAACCAAAGCCACCCTTACCAATGGTTGATATACTTATATGAGATGGGTTTTAAATAATACTTCAAATAATCTCTAATTATTTTACACTACGTATTACTTAAAATTATTTAAAGATTAGTTGGTTAGGTTCTTGTGGAGTGATTTAATTAAAGGATGTTATACAAATCACTTATAATTCAAATAGTATATGAGAGAGCAAATATTTACTCCTTTAATTAAATTAATAAAATTGTTAAAGATTACATTCTTAAAAAAACATTGTGAGAAGATTTATAAAAAAAATTATAAATTAATATTATAAGATATATATGAATTTATTTTATAAAAAATAAACTAATTTATTTAAAAAATAATAGATAGAATGAAATTTTAATTAGATTAGTCTATTAGATTATGTTATATTATGAGAATTTGTGAAGTAAAAAGCTTTTGTAATGATGGAAAGATTCATAAAAATATTTGTAAAAATGAGATCATTAAACTCTCTAATCAAACACTAAAGTATATTTAATATAGTTAAATTGTCTACTTGAATGTAATTCTTGAATTTGCTTTATTAGTAGCATTGGAATTATTAGTTCCTGTAGGGAATTATAGGCACCACCAAAATTTAACTAGTTATTAATAACTTTCATTTTAACCAATGAGAACTTAAACAATTTTTCTATTTGAATTTTTTCAATCTATTATCAATGTATAGATACAAATTATATAACAAAATATATTTCAAAAATCAATTCTGTTGAATCTAATTGGTGCACATTTTTCACCTGATATAAGCGATTTTGGCACTTCCATTACTTCCATTATGGATTATTATGGAATAGTGGGTAATAAAAAAATATTCAACTAATTTTTAGGAAAAATTTTAAACTCTTAAAAATTTATTTACTTGTTATATTTTCCATTCTATTAAATTCAAATAAAAAATATATACACTATATAATACATATGTAACATATATAATATCTAATATATAATTTTAACATCATTATAATATTATAATATATATACAATATATATGTAACATATATACCATCTAAAATATAATTTAATATATTAGATACATCTATTATACACCATTTAAAATATAATTTAATATAATTTAAAGAAAACTATTTTATACATCTATAAAATCAATTACCTTAAATATTTTAGTGAATTATAATCCTAATCATAATTTAATTAAAAAATATATATTATTATAATTGTAAATTAATCTATATAATTATAATTATGATAAACTTAATTCTAAACCTAATTCTTAATTATTAATATTTTCAAATTATATTATTTTGATTATATTTATGTAATATTAATTATAACACTCACCTTAATAAACAACTTTTATTAGTATTATTATTGCACACCCTGCAATTGTATTAAATCAACTTAACTAAAATACTTAAGATATATCATAATTTTTATCTCTATGAAAATTTGTTAATATATTATGAAAATTTATGTATGAAAGCAAACAAATATTTTAATTGGTGTATCATATTCATTAGTTGAATGAAGTTCACCTACAAAACCTCCTTAATTATTGCACACCCTGCAATTATATTAAATCAACTTAACTAAAATACTTAAGTTATATCATAAATTTTATCTCTATGAAAATTTGCTAATATATTATGCAAATTTTTGTATGAAAGCAAACAAATATTTTAACTAGTGTATCATTTTCATTAGTTGAATGAAGTTCGCCTACAAACCCTCCTTAACCTTTCTTAATTGATTTTCTTTGGAATAATTTGAGGTTCACTTTTCAAGAGATGAGGGAAAAAAATTCAAAAAGTAAAAAAATAAAAAATCAAACATTTTACTTAAAAAAAGTTAAATATAATGAAATTAACATTGTTTGGAAAATATCTTAAAAAAATTATTGCAATCATTGATCTTTTTTATATAATATTTTCTTTCTTATAAATTAAAAAAATTCATTAGATTATATATGTTACATATTATTCATTATATATTGTTATAATACCATGTTAAAATTAATATATTAAACATATGAATTTAATAAATTAATATAATATATATTCAAATATAATAGATTTAAAACTAGCTATATTATATTATAAAACCACATTATTATCTTATATCATAATTAATAATACTTTATTATTACATTGTTCTACTCCCAGTAGAGGATGGAAAAAACCTTTGTCAAGTTTTTAGAGTTGCATTTAAAGTGACGTGCAGGTAGTTGTCAAAAAGGAAGTGAAGGCATTCTTGGTGGTGAAGATGGAAGTGATGAATGTAACCGACGCACAAAAAGAGCCCTCAAATTTCCAAGTGAATCTTTTTATTGTAGCATTACTAGAAGGATCAAGCTTTCCAAGGATTCCATTTGTTACAACAACAATTATGCTAGGGAATCGGGATTCCACTCTCTAAGGCCCTATTTTTTTTTTTTTTTAGACTGCAGGAATCGGGTAGCACGACCCCCTATAAACTGCAGATGCGCCTGGTAAACTTTTTAACGTGACCGGCGGCGTTGGTGCGACATGCCCTCCGGTACCACGGGGTGGGGGAGACTAGAACTTGTGACCAACCTCCTGCTATAGGAAAGATTTAGCCAACCAAGCTAGGGCCCCAACCCTCTAAGGCCCTATTATCTAGCTTTAATCTTTCCAATTATTTTTGTTTGAAAATTTCTAAATATTTTATCAAATGCAATTTGTGCATCATCAGCTACCACCACATATTTATTTGCACCAACGCATTTGTTCATGTCCATACCTCGTTCCAAGTTTTGATTATACCATAGGCATGGAAGACATTGGGCAGTTGCAAAATGACATTTACCTTGTAAATTCACATTTGTTTGAATGTTTTAAAAGCTTTTTCACAAATTCATTTATGGATATTATGGGTGATTGT
The DNA here is from genome assembly GCA_007258455.2 of Sequoia sempervirens. NCBI lineage: Eukaryota > Viridiplantae > Streptophyta > Pinopsida > Cupressales > Cupressaceae > Sequoia > Sequoia sempervirens. Next base: position 82,476,552 of record VDFB02000363.1, on the reverse strand, counting down.
TCGAATCTCATATGCATGGCATGGGTAGTTCTTGTCAAATATTGCACTTTATTATGTTGATTTGTTGAGTCATAAAATACAATATTTTTCTTTGATTCAGCTATTGTAAGCCCTACAAATTTGGAGGGTCTTCATTTTTTACCTTTATACACAGTGAATGTCCCTACAAATTTAGATGGTCTTCATTTTTTACCTTTATACACAGTGAATGTCAATGAATTGTGCCTGATTTTATTTTAACAGTCTTAGCTTTACATGACATTCTGTATTTGCTTTGCATTTTGTAGTCTCAATCCAAGATACATGATTTAAATTGTTTGCATAAATTAGTGGAATACTAGAAACCATATTTGCATCAAGAATAATATTAATTATATCTAAGTTAGTTTAAATTATTTTGGCATGTGACTTGTGTGTTCTTAACTAATATCACAAAATGACTTATGTGAGTAGTCTCGTAGTTATTTATTCTAAATGACATTTTTTTATAAATTTTTTATGTTGGTAATGTTTATAAAGCAAGGAGAGACTTGGAACACACGCCCTTTTAAGTATTTGTTTGTTGTGGGGGGAAATGGTGAATATGATCTACTACTTTGGGCTTTCCAAATCTTGGAATTTGTAATGCGAGTGTAATGCCTTGTAAATCCACCTAATAAAAAACACTCATTTTTGGTTGGGAGTCAAGACTATAATAGTAATTAGTTTGTTGTGGGGAGAAATGGTGAATATGATCTACTGCTTTGGGCTTTCCAAATCTTGAAATTTGTAGTGCGAGTGTAATGCCTTGTAAATCCACCTAATAAAAAACACTCATTTTTGGTTGGGAGTCAAGACTATAATAGTAATTAGTTAGAATAGGATAATTTTAGATGAAATTTTATTAGTAATTAGTTACAACAAGATAATTCTAGATGAAATACTATTTGTTAAAAACTTAAAAGAAAACTATTTACCTTTCGAATTATTTGTTTAGAATTATATATATATGTTTGTATAATTTTATTTTATTCTTCTTTTCGTGATATAACTTTTAAATTTAATAGCAAATTATTCTATTGTTTTAAAATAACATTTTTAATTATATATTCTTTATATATATATAATTATTTAATTAGTAAAAAATGAAGTGAAAATGAAGTTAAATGATTTAATTTAAATAATTGATGATGTAGAATTAATTAGTAGAGTGAATTGTAGATAAAATTAATTATTTATTTTAAATGAGATGAATTTTAAGTGTCTACAAAATAAAAAAATTAGAGCTTATCTTGAAATTAAATATATTTCTATTGTGACTAATATAATGCTTTATGTCTAAACCTAATGGCATCCAAAATCTTAACCCTAATTCTAATAATTTTGTCTTCGTGGTCATGTTGTGTATATATTTTTACTAATATATATATTCTAGTCTCTATCTAGAGTTTTGAGTTTTGAAATGTTTGAACATGGTTGCAACACTCTCTATTTTTGATGCACACAAACATCATACCCAACGCCTTTATCTTTTTTTCCTCTCACTGTTGTGTATTAATTTTTGTGTTTGCTCCTCCAATTGCAACTTTTGGACTACTCTACCCCCTCACATTCCACGTTGGTCCACGAAATACTTTTGTTTGTTTTTAAATCTACCAAAATCCAATCAGACCTTGAGCTTAAATCCATATCTCCATTCAATTTGAAATTTAGATGGAGTAATAATTCTATTTAGTCTTTTACATAAAATTATATTTATTTCTCTATTCAATTTAAATTTCTTTAGACAAAGATAAAAATTGGATTTAGTCTTCACATATATAAGTACATTTCATTTTTGTGGCAATGATTTATAACTATAACTATTATTTATTTATTTGTTTGTTTTATCAACTTTGTTGTTAAAACTTACCAAACACAACTAATTAAAACATAACTATTTTAACTATTCTATAACTTTTTAATAATGTGATATATTATTTTTTAATAGTTTAATATATATTGGATTATATATTATATTAAATTAACATCTAATTTATTAAATTAATTTTGTGATGAGAGACATTGTTGTCTTGATTTTTTATTTATATTTATAATAAATTTATTTATTTATTTATATTAAAATAATTATTGATTCAAATAATTCATATGTTTAATTTAAACATAAAATTATAATAATGAAAAAATAGATTTTTTTTAATTTTGTTCATTTTTAAATTTATTAATTATATTTAAAAACTATTTATTTATAGAGAAATATGTTATAAGAGTATTGGTAACTTTTTACATATAACTTTATGAAATTCACAAACATGTAAATATTATAAAATAGAGAAACAACATAAACATGCTAATACAACTAAATGTTCACACCATGAAAAAAAATGGTGACTAAAACTATAAAAGAAAAGCCTCAAAACAAGGCTATGTATGGTTCAAATGAACACTATTTACATTTCACCTTGGATAGTTTTAAAATCCATTTCAAATCAATTTCTTTCCCCAAGGTTGAAGAGCTCTGTTGTAAGCGGTTTTCCCAAATCTGTATCTCAAAGAATTTCACTATACCGATCCTACAATTGGAACTAACTAGAATCAGTTGTATTTCTTTCATAGTATTTGCAAGGTTTGTTTTTTTGAGGGTTTCCCTTTCTCTTAGATAACACTGTCAAGATATTTTTTTTTTTCAATCTAGTAAAAATGAGGCTTGTGTTTAACTTACCGTGTTCAGTTGTTGTAATTGATCGTATGCTTTAGGGTTTCAAGAAATCAAAAATCTTGCCACAATTTGGAAATGCACTTCACACACTGATAGTCCTCTACCAAGTGATTTTTTTTGTAAAACTGATGGTTTAACAATTTTTTCAAGATTTTACATTGGTAAGCCTTTGACCAAGTGACAAATTTTGTTTACTAGTGCTTATTGATTACAAACAATATCTTTTTCAAATTACAGATAATTCTTAAACTATTTTTTCTTTCCCATTAAAAAATAGCATGAAAAAGAGGTTTTCATTTATTCTCATAGGCCATTTTGAACAACTCAAGAGGTAGAAAAAGATTCTTTATGTATGTTCTCTCATCATTTCATGGGATTCTGCAATATGTTGGGATTACATTTTCTTATTTTTGTTTATATTTTGTATATCATGCAAATTTCTGGTAGAAATAGTTGTTATAGTTACCTAATCACCATTTTCTTTGTCACATCAACATTTGGATACAAATGTTTTAGTATTATTGATGTCTTAAGGTCAAGTAGAGGAGTAATTTTTGTGTTGTATTGAGTTTGCACCTGTTAAATGCAAATATGGCAGCCAATGTTTCCCATGAAAAGATAAAGAATCACATTCAACAGACTGGAAACTTACACAAAATCATGGAGAACATATAAAACCTGTAGGGTAACTAGATGGTGTAGAGAATTGCAAGATTAACCACTATAAAGGCTAAGTAGTTTAGAATGAAAAGGAATGGAAAGATGTAAAAATAACAAAAAGAAACACAAATGCTTCTTAATTGTATTATATTTTCTAATGTTTAACTTCTTCAAAACTTTCCACGGTCTTTGCCACTTAAACCTTTTTCAAAAATCTTCAAGCATGCAATGTCATTGCAAAATTAGTCTTGCTATAATGAAAACAACAAGTGCATTGCCAAAACAAATTCATTTAGATGAATAGGACTACAAAATGCTCAAAGTAATTTTTTTGTATCATTTAGGAATATTCATTTAAGAGTATCTAACTTTAAACCAAATTCTACTAAATGATTCAAGAGTCAAAATTCAAGGTTACTAGTATTAAATTTTTAGATCATAGTAAGTAGATTCTTCACTCTAAAAATAAGCCCTAATTGCATAGTAGCTTGAAACAAAAAATTGCTATCACTACTATTATACTACTGAAAATACATACAACAAATACTCACAAATTTGACTCTTGGTTCTACATCTATCTTCCATTAAAATTGAAAAGAATTGCACTACAAGTTAGCTCAAATCTCAAATATACCCTCTCTATTTGTTTGAGTAGTGGGCCCTAGGTCTCTGTGACAAAACAAAATAACTATAGGGTTTACTATGAAAAATCCACATCTCAGGTGCCTAGGCTAAAAAAAAACCTAGAAGACTAAAACAGAAAGCAACTAAAGAAAATAAGTGCCTTGTTCTAAACTAAGAACAACAACCACTATAGAGAATCTAGAATCCAATCTAAAAATTACTGTGTTCCAATTCAATCAAAAAATGGACCAGTTTCAGGTTTGGGTTTGTAGTCCAATTTGTTTCACTATGGGTGCAAGTGAATAACATGCCTCATTTTTTAGTTCAAAGTTTTTGAACATAAAAGAGATTTATTTGACTTGACATACATGTGGCTAGGGTATTGCTACTAGTGGCCCATTGGCTTGGGGCTTATGCTATAAAGAAGAAATGAGCTCAGATCAATTCTACTATGATGAGAACTACCTTTACCCATGTTCTCTTAGAGCCAGTTACCATGGACATGGTGCTCTGCTTGTTTAATGGTAGGATCTATAACTATGGACAAATTGGTTTAGGAATTAAATTTGATTTGCTTAATCACCTAGAATATTTGGCACAAAATGTCACAATTGCATTTCAAGCTGCAATATGGTAGTGGATGGCCCCTACCAAGCCAAAACAATCTTCTGCTCATGATGTGATGGTTGGTAACTGGGTTCCTACCAAAAATGACACTGCCTCTTTCAGGCTTCCTGGTTTTGGAATGACCATCAATGTTCTAGACAAAAACTCACACAATCTAAACAAAAAAACAACAATTATCAACAATTTAGATTGTAGAAATATGATATCATCAACTAAAAATCTATTAACTTTTTGTTTATTGTTTATGATCTTTAGTTAACAGTGTGGTGGCCATGTGACAAAATATGACACATTCTTGGAGTGAAAAAATGGAAGAACTTATTACAGATACTCCCTTGAGATAACCAATAAATCTCAATATCAAATAATTACAACACAAGTAGCCTCTACATTGAAAAGCTTTATGGTCCTATATGGGGTCTTTCCAAACAAGATGCCAACATGTACTCATTTCTTGAATGGTTGAAGTCTCTTGCTCCTAGTCAAGGTATGGATGTTGTATACATTCAAGTTGCTCCTCAAGTAATTGTCTCAGTTGTAAATTATCAATTAGGTTGATTTTAGAGAACTTCGATTAGTAGGTCCATTGATTTACTGTAGCTATAATGTAGAACAAAAGATCATAATGGGCTGCTATTAGATCAATCATTATTGATTACCTTTATTGTTTCAATTTCCTTTGGGCCTTCATTCAATGGGCTTCCTTACTTCATTCTTTTTCATGGAGTATATAACTCTATACGAAGACAATGCATGATTATTATCAGAATTATATTTGGTACTCCTCACTAATTGATTCAAATAATAAGACAACCATTATTCAAAAATCTTATTATAAAGTAATCATATTATCATCATTGTTGCTAAAACAATATATCAATTTTTTTTGCCATGTGAAGGGAAATGTGATTAAGTGTATGGACACTCTCAATTCACGGAAAGTAGAAGAGAGGGAAGAGATGGAATCCTAGCTCAAGAGATAATCATAGAATAACTCATATCATATCAAAGAAAAAGGATAGGAAATAAGTGGGATATCTAAAAACTATTAGAGTGATTTTGCTTTGAATTTATATAGAGCCTTAAAGTTTCTTTGATATAAAGATTTTAAGTATGCCTCTTGGGCTTGCATGAAAATTAATTTTTAATATTTTGATGCCACCCCTATGATCTAGCCTCATACAACATGTAAGACACAAAAAAATAGTTAACAAAATGCATAATTCCACTTGCTTTGAATACTTGATGTTGCTTGAATCATGAATGCTATGTTCAAATCAGGTTATGAATGATTTCCTGTGTTTTGATTTTTTTCATCTTCCTTTAGCAATTTGGTTTTGCTCTAAACCTCTAGTTTCCGAGGAAATGTATTAGTGCTACTCATGCTAGAGCCCATTATGGTACACTAGCTTCTCTTTCATTTGAACCAGAATTGCAACTAGTTAGGCATTCTATGTATGTATTAATACCAGAATACACTTATAAATGTCAACTATTTATCATTAGAGGAAAACTTGTTTTTCATGTACCTATTATTTATTTGTTTTATCAACATTGTTGCTAAAACGTATCAAACACAACAAATTAAAACATTGTTGCAGTTCTTGTTTGTATTGTATCTATATGTTAGAGTGAACTCATACCATTTTAATAATGTGAGTGATAGTGGTAAAATATTAATTATATAAATATAATGTTTAATTGATGTAGTTTTACAAGTAAATAAACATACTTTTTCAAAAATAATTCAATTCAATAAAATGTTAATTGAAAATAAATTTTAGATTATTTTGAAAAACAAAAACTTGATATTAAAAATATTGCAACAATTAAATCTAGAAATATTTAAACATTACTTAAACTTCTACAAAAATAATTATTACATTAATTTTTTAAATTGATTAAATTATGTTTCTAAAAACTTCATAACTCTTTTTATTTCTTTGCAAATATTCATTTTTTATTTTAAATTAATTTTGTAAAATTATTATCAAAACCATTTCCATAACCATCATCAATTTGAACCTTTCTCTTTTAAAATTTATAAATCACAAATATTTTCTTACTTGGATCCAATTAAACACATATGCAAAAATATATTTACATGTTATATTTTTTTTTTAATTAACAATATTGTGTTGCAATGCATACCAAATTCAAGATTTCAAAAGAAGAACTAAAAAGAAAAAAAGCGGAAGTCTTATTTCACTTTAATATATACAAATTAACTATTAGGAACCTATTTTTTTAAAAATGGACTTTCCTCATAGTCATATAATACAATGTATCATAGATTTGGATTTAAATATACTGAATTATGTAATATTCATTTTACCTCTAATTTCCTTTACGATATTCTTTGAACCTCATACGAGTGGTAGTGCTAGTTAGATATATAGTATAAGGGCCTGTCCCGTAGGCAGCACCTTGCCTGTCCAAAAAATATCAACATTCAATAAAACCGTTAAATTTTCGTCGAGCATAGTTTTTTCAAACGAAGTGTAGTTTCCTCTTCAGCGTGCTTTTTGCTTTATATTTCGTTTCCTCTTCAGCGTGTTTTGCTTTGTAAGCTGTGGGGTAGGCGTATAGGTATAAAGCAACGCCCCTGTTAGAACCTCTCATGTGAGGTCGTGGTTTTGCTCGCTGGAGAGTATTAGGGTTTTGTAATGAGGTTTTTCTGAAATATGGCTTGGTCAGTCATTATTTATCTGGCAAATGCTTTTTGTTTATGTTCTAATTCGTGAAATTAGGGTTTGGGAATAGCAGGGCCTCGTCTGCAATTTTGTGGGGTTTCAGGGCTTCATCTGCAGAATGACGACGGTTGAGCACAAAACATTTCGGCACCTCCAGCCATTCTAGGTCTATCATGAACTCCTTCAGTAATGACATTTTCAAAAAATTAGCAGGGGAATCTTCGAATCTCATTAAATACAGCAAGAGAGATACTCTATCTTCATGGGAGTTGCATACTCCCGTCAAGTTGATTCATCCGGGCGAACATGCGAAGCACGCAGTCTCGGAGGGTATCAAAGCTGGTACCAAATTTGTTTCCGGTTGATTAACTGTTTGTCTGCTTTCGGTTTTTTGACAGCGTCCAAAATAGCCATGTAATTTGTGTTTTTAGCTATGTCGTTTTTATTTTTAAGGAGCAGAGGGTTTTTAATTTCTAATTTTATTGATATGACATTGAACAGTAATCATTTTGGGTCATGACATGTATTGTGCTTTACAAGCTAGGTGTTCTTTGAAACATCAATCATAGTATCTTTGTTTTGTGATATTGTTTGGTCTGCCTTGGTAGGAGGCTATATAGATCACCGTGAACGATTTGTTTTTCTTGGACTGTGTGCTTTTATTATGCTTAATGTGTCTCTTTTATTTAAAATAAGATAATTTAATAATAGTTTTCCTTGATTTGTATTGGTTAGCAGGATTTTTCTAGTTGGGGTGAGCAATTAAAAAAAAATCGGGAAAAATGTGCAGCACTACTTGTCATTTGCCTGTAGCGTGTAGCCTTGCATGGATGGTATATAGATACCTGCTGTGTAAGGTATTCTCAAAAAAAAATATTTGGGAAGCCTAGCATGCCAATTCTTCCTGTGTGTGTTTTTACTCTTGTGTGTGTTTTTACTCTGGTGGAATACGCATGATTTTTGTGTACTGTTTGTATGTGGGGAGAACTGGGATACAATGAACCTTTTGAATTTAGATTGTGAAGAGATATTATTTGTTGAAAATTGAATGTTTTGGGGCAAAATGGGTTGTTTTGCATCATATTTGAGAGGCACATTTTGAGAAGCAATGAAAGGATGATAATAATCAATTTATTGCAGGTTATGGCCAGATCATGTTGGTGTAAATAGGTGTTGTACCTATCTAGTCATTAGTGGGTTCTATTTATGTGTTAAGTCCACTTAGGTCCTTGTTTCTTTTTCTAGAAGTCTTAGTTGTCTAGATAAGATCTTATCATATCTTATTTCGTTGGCTTTTATTTAATGCTTGTGTCTTAAATCATTTAATATTGTTGAGGTAGTTATCTCATTGTACATGATTAAGACACATGTCAAGATCTTATCTAATCCTATCTCACAATTTTCCTTCATAAGCAGGGCATCATATATTCAATTTGACAATATTGCATCTATAATCATAGCATGATATTCTTGCCATTTCTCTCTTGTGGAAGTTACTTTTGTCTATAGGTGATTTTGGGGTGTTGGGAGTTCACCATTAACTCCTCCAAATCATCTCCATTAGATAAGCACACTTTGGTGAAACACTTGCATACAATGCTTGGTGAAATTGTTGCCATTACTGGTGACGACACAAACAATGCACCGGCTTTGCATCAGCCAGAAATAGGGCCATGTTGGCACCAAGGTTTGTAATTTTTGAGTTATTTTGTCCATTACTCAATATGCCATAATTAATAATTGTTTTATACTCAATGACTGTATATAATAATCCTAGAAGCATGTAGAGGAAGAGCATGATGGCAAGTCTTTCGTGATTTATTTTATATCAAACAAAAAAATTGCAATTGATGTTATTTTTTAGATGCTTCTATATTTCTATTTTTTGTTTCATGTTAAAGTTTGATTACATGCATATCTGCTTCAAAAGAGAAATATTTTGCAGTTCAATCTCTCTTGGTTATGAAATGGATGATCCTTTTGTGCATTGAAATCCAAATCAAGGGCCTGACATCATGTAGAAACAACCTATCTTATTTTATACTCGCATTAAAAAATAAATTTGGTTTGTTTCTCTTTAATAACTTAAATTTCAAATTATTTTTTTGGATGTATGAAATAGGATTTTATGCTTATTTGTATCCATCGCGACACAGATTATAAGTAGGTCACCCTAGGCTCACAGTGTTTGTAAAGAGAACTTCAATAAGTGAGTGTTTGTATGTTGTAAGAGGAGATATTCTGTTTTGCTAGACTCTGATAAATGCCTTTCAAAATAACAACTTTCTATGGCAAGGGAATAATAGAAGTGAAGCGTACTTGTATGTTGTGGAAGGATATTGTAATATCCCTAGGCTATTTACTCATCACCAACTGTAAGTAATAAGCTGATTTTACCCCTGTCAACTCAATTCTCTTACTGCTGAACAACATAAGCAACATTGTATTCACAGTCTAATACAATCAATAGTTATCATCACTAGCTCAGACCCACAACAATTTACTTGGAATTAGGCATTTTTCATATGTAGAGAACAAACAGCAATAGAGAAGTATTCAGATATTTTTGCTCTTACTCACACTTGGAAAAGATACTAGGGAATTGTGGTAGTAGTTTGATCAGGCCTCTTCTCGTGTTGATGTGCTTCCACTTCAACTAATGTTCCATTTGCTTCAACTGGTTAACACCATGTCTAAATAGGAGTAGTTCACCTATGCAAAAACGGACACTCAGTGAATATAACTAAGCAGATCTGAATATGTTCCTCTTGCACACTTTTGCTGCCCTATGGATGTGGCGATGAAGATTTTGTAAACCAATGTCTTCAATGTGCTGCCCAAGTTGATCTCAATTTCTTCAATCTGGATTGGTGAATTCTTGCAGTTCAAACATAGTTTAAATGAATAGGTGCTAGGGTTATTTCTGATCTATTGTGACCTTTGACTTCCTTCATTTTGCCTTAACCCTAGATGTAACTCAATCTAGTAACACCAAAATTATAATTAACTCAACTTGCAACTTTTGGGTGAAGTTGCCAAGGGGTGAGGAAGGGATTTCGTCCTACCTCACGTGACCAAGCCCAAAGGTTTTCGTCTTTGCTTGCTTGTGCAAAAATCAAATGAAAAATGTCCAAAATATCTGATTCTAAAATACCTTACTTAAATTAATAAATACTGAATTGAGATAGGACCCAAGGGCCCAAGGTTCGCACAGACTTGATTTGATTTATAAATTTATTATTTGTATTAATTAATATAACTTATATTTGTTATGGTGTTTAAGAACACCTTTCTTTAAAAATAGCTAAGTTGCTAGTTTTGGTACAAGACTGGGTATGGGTGCGAAATACTAGTACGTCGGTATGACAAATGTTTTTTCCTTGGGTATGGTACATTTGGGTACGACTCTGTATATATATGCAAAAAATTAAAAATATACAAAATTTTAAATACATTTGATAGTATGATACCTTATCAATCATCAATCATCATTAAATCATTGATCAATGCTAGTGATAAAGACAATGGCAATTGGTAGTTAAAAATTTCAATACATATGTCATATATCATATATGTCTAGAGTCATGATTCAAATGAAGATCATTAAATCATTGATCATATATATAGGTGGTAGATGGTAAAGCAAGTTATCATGGCATAGAGTCCAGTCTCCCTTCTAGCTAGTTCTGCAGCAGCCATGGCCGACACTGGCTTTAGGGAAGTCAACTCAACTCAAATCAATTGCTCGTCATTAAATCATTGATCAGTGCTAGTGATAAAAACAAATGCCAATTGATAGTTCAAAATTTCAATACATATGTCATTATCATATATGTCGAGAGTCATGATTCAAATGAAGATCATTACAATTACAAAATTGAAATAAATACAATAAATTTTTTTCATAATTGTCTAAGACTCTAAGTCTTCAATCTTCATCAATCATCAAAAGGAGCTAGATCAAATTCATCATTTGGTTCAACATCATTTGAACCACAAGTAAATGCATTGCCACTTGTAGTAGGTGCATCATGTACAAGAGTCTCATCATCATCATCATCATCATCATCTATAGTGACTCTAGCAAGCTCTGCAATAGATGCATCGAAGTTGGCACACTTAGGGGCTATTTCCCAATTCTTCATTGAACCATCCTTGTACTCATCTTGCTTATGTGATAGAAGACGCAAGTTGGAATGGACATAAACCATGTCTTCTAGTTTTTTTGCAGCCAACTGGTTATGCTTCATTGAGTGAATATAGGAGTATGTACTCCAATTTCGTTTAACCGAAGAAAAACTTGCAACCTGTTGAAATTGGAGAGAACCTAAAAATAAAAAATGCAAAATAAATTAAAGAATGGTAAGTACTAAAGTCAACAATACAAATGTTAAATAATAAAAAATAAAAATTACTTGTGATAGAATCTTGATTGCGGTTGGAGGAACACAAAATCTTGCCCATGGAGGTACCACCAAGTACGGGCATCTATATTGTATTGGTCTTGAAGAGCACAACTACTATGATTCCATCTTGAGATGAACAAGCCAAACTCTTTCCTAACATTTTCCACCACTTTTGGATCTAAGAAGAGTCTTTTGAATGCTTGCTTGTACCCGTTAGCAACTTCACTACCTCTATATGGTGGAGTTCTCCTTGGCAAAGCAAGTATCTGTGCACTATAGTATTTGGGAGACAATGCATATGCAAGGAGATGCAATGGTGTGTTCATCTTGTCCCAACGGCGATGAATGATTTTTTCAACACTTCAAAAAAATGTTTCTTGGGAGCCATTCTCCTTTTTGCTATTATGACCTTTATTTTTTCTATCACGGAGTCAATGCCATCATAGATTTCCTCCAAACATGGTCGATCTGTATTAGCAAACTTGATCATACTCATGATAGGCTCAGTGAAACTCAAGAAATAGTCCACACGAGCCCACTATTCATCATCTAGGATCAATGACTTGACCTTCTGGGCCCTCTTTGAACTTGATGTCCTCCAAATACTCCATTGGTTGCTAATAACGATGGCACCCAATGCCTCTCACACCTTCACAAGTCATCTCAAAATGATTGTGTGTGATGCAAATCGGGTCTTAGCAACCTAGGATCATGTAAAACATAAGTTAATAACGCATTAAAATATAAAAATATATCAGTATACATGGCATAAATGATAAATAAAATTAAAAATTAAATTAAATAATTAAATAAAATTTACCTTTAACAATTCCAATTTCGAGAAAGTCTTGAAGATGCTTTGTGACATATGGTGGTTTCTCACAAACATTTGGATCTCCTCACCCTCTTTGTATATATCCTTCACCCACTCTATTTGAGTGCCAATTGCTTGCATCACCAAGTTAAGGGAGTGTATGGTGCATGGTGTCCAAAAAATGTGTTCATACCTTTCCTCAACCAAAATACATGCAGCCTTGCAATTTTTTACATTGTCTGTAATGACTTGAACAACATTTTGATGACCCGCCATCTCTATGATCTCTATGGACTCAATGAGGATTATTGAAATGAATTTTGCATCATTGATTTGCCCCTCACAATCAACTACCTTCAAAAACATTGCCCCTTTGGGGGACACTGCAATAACATTTATTAAAGGTTGATTTTTGTAATCTTTCGATCCATTGAAAACAATAGACATTCCCGTTTCAATCCAAGAATCCCTAATTGGTTTGAGTGATGTCTCTACATTATTTTTTTATTTTACTAATAAGGTGGTGCACTATTGATTGCTGCCACCATATCATGCCAATATAGTGATCTCACCAAGTTGAAAGGAAGACCATTGGCATAAATGCAACGTACAATTTTTTCCTCTTTAATGTCTCTTGCTTCAGTTTGAAATGCCTTATCCAATGGGCCTCTTTTGCGGGGAGGAGTGGGATCTTCTACTTGGATAGAGGGTGTCTCCAAGAAAGGATGTTGAGAGGCCATTACTGAATTTGTGGGTAAAGTTATTGTTGTTCTCTTTGCTAAAGGATGACTTCTTAATTTTGCTCTTTCACACATAGCATCAACTTCTTTTTGTTCTCTAATGAATGCCATAATTTTTTCCTTTGGCAACCCCTTCTTATTTCACCCTCCACATATTCTAATCCCTTTCTCACTCTGTGCACATAAGTGAGCTTTCACTCGACTATACGAGCTCTTAAATTGGACTCCACACTCACCACAATCCCAAATGAATGCCCCACCTTTTGGAAGTTGTTCAAGCATTGTAACATGATTCCATAAAGGAGATGCTTAATCAATTTTAAATTTCTTGTTTGCATCAACACCCATTGAACTTGAATTTGTAGCCATTTCAAGTAGTTTGCAATTTGATTTTGCTGTTATAAGAAGAAACAAAATGAACACCAAAAACCATTGAAACAAATAGCAAAACGTGTTTCTTCTTTTCTATAAAAAATTTTAAAAAAAAAACTTGAAAAAATCATCCAAAATTGGAAAAAATTCTTCAAAAACTTGAAAAAAATATTGAAAACTTGAAAGAATCTATCAAAAACTTGAAAGAATGAGTTAAAATGCATACCTTAGGTGATTAGATCTATTTTGTGCAAGCTATTCTTAATTCCTTTCACAATTTGATCAATCTCCTTTGAAAAACCAACAACCTTCACAGTGAAAAAATGGAGGCCAAATGTGAATGAATAGAGCAATGAAATGAGAAAGGAGTGTTGAATGAGGGTTTTAGAGGTGTTTTTAGGTCTTAAAAGCACTTTATGTTTTTTATTGTCATTTGGCACCTAGCGCCTGTGGGAGCACCCATGCACCCCTAGGTTCCTTGTGGGTTTGCCTAGGGAATCCCCAACTCGGGGGTGCCTGGGCACTCCCCAACTCTCTCCCGCTCCCAAATGCTCCTGGAGTGGGCACGGCGGGCAAAATACAAGAACCTAGTAAAATAGAAAAATAGTGGTGTTGGAGGCCGACCCATCTTGGAAAGGACATGACAGATATGTCGCTTCATGCTATTTACAAGAGGAACTGCCTTCTTATTGGGTGTTGTCTACTGTCTTGTAACCGAAGCCCTATGACATGAACATTATATGATGCATTTGGCACATTATATAGAACTCACTTGACTTTCTAGCATCTAGCCAAATGGTGGGGTATGGATGATATGGTGTTCCCTATTATCATATCATGGCCTCATGCATATGGTTTGTTGTATGGTTGATGCATAAATCTGGTATGTTTGGGAGGTTTGGGGACTTGCATAGGTAGTGGAATTCTAGCTAGTAGTATAGGGTTGAGTCATGTGCTTGGCCTTTCTTTATTTCTTAATTATTGATAAAGAGTTCAGATACAAGGGGAATCCTCGTGCTTGCAGAGTGAGATGAAGTTGTGGATCCATGCATGGCCCTCTAGCAGGCATTGAGTGGCCAAGAATGTAAATGGCACCAACCTTGTGAACAAGTCTTCTACAGAAGGTCTGTGATGGTCATAGCTCATTCCCTACTGAGGTTGTCGAGTGATCTGCAATTGCTCAGTCTATGAATGAAATAATTCACTATAGTCTATATCGATACTTTAAGTGTGAATTATTGGTTTAAATTTTCTTGCAACTGTAACTACTGAAGTACAACTGAAATTAGTGTTATAAGGACAATTCCTTCTCATAAACAGCATAGCAATGAAAATAAGAAGCAAAGAAACAAAGACCAAAAAATCTACACACAGCATATAAATGTAAAATTTATGTGGGGAAACTCTCTAGGGAAAGATAACTCCATGGAAAAAGTATGAAACAATATTTCTATTCACAATATGATGTTTGACAGCCTATTTTGCAGAGAATTCACATCTTCTAGTGTGGAACAAATGTGTAAATCTGTCTATGATCTTCCATAGAACCAATTTCTGCTCTACCCTGCTTATCCTCACTCTGTTTTCTCTCTACTGCTGGAAACTGTGCCAAAAGTACTTTTTGCAGTGCAAATGAATGTAGTTAATTACAGCAGCTCAATGTTAGGGAACCTATCAATTTGAAATTTAAAAACCTGTTTTATCTTTAGGCTTCTGGCATCCCATGTGCAATTCTCTTTACCGACTCAGTCTGTAGTTATCTCTATTTATTCCAGCTTTCAATTCCAATTTAACTCCTGAAATTAGTGCTATAATGACAAGTCCTTCTCATATGTAGCATAACAATGAAAATAAGATGCAAAGAACAAAGAACAACAAACAGAACATGCCATAATGGTACAAAATTTGTGGAGAAATTCTCTAGGGGAAGAAAACTCCATGGGAGAATATGATAACATTATTTCTTTTCATAATATGATGTTTTACAGAGAGTTTGTTCCTTCCATTGTGGAACAATCTGTCAATCTGTCTCTGATGCTTTTCAGAACCATATTCTGCTGCCATTTTCATGTGGGGTTAATCTTTATGCTTTTCCTGTAGAGAGTACCAGAAGGGACATTCAGCATAAGCACTTTGGAGGGACTAAACCTTTCAAATATGTTAGTTTCAAAAGTTATAGAACTTAATGCTATTTTAGTGTTTAAAGAAGTAACAGATTAGTCGAGATTAAAAATAAATCTGCTGGTTACCATTGCTGTAAAACCAAGAATTGACTTAGTCTGAAGTGACTTAACATTCTTGCATTCATATTAACAGTTACATGATGATTAACTCATTATCTTGTACTTCCTCTGTTTTAAAAGATTTAGCAGTCCTCTTTGCTTTTCAGGTGCATGCCATTCAATATTGTTCTTACATTTCTATTGAGCTATTGTGAAAATAACCAAGCTTTTGAAACATTTAAAGGGCATTCTTATTTTAAACTGTTGTGCAGGTAAATGATTCTCTGGTAGAAGAAACACTCAGACAATTTATTCTTTCCTTTCTGAGATCAAATTGACTGGCATATGTATAGCATTTCATAATTATTTTTCTTGTATGATTGGGCAATCTCAACCTAAAACTAAATCTTTGCATGAGTTGGTTAAGAACCAGCCAAAAATTATACATCCTTCTATTGTATAGAATATGGCATTGTTAGTGACCAGTTCTTTCTCAACCCTAAATCAAATTTAATTGAAAAGTAACTGATATAATGATATTTTTATTGGTTTGAAACTAATTTACCGGTTCGGGTACGGATTCAGATGCGGGTTTGGTTTCGGGTATGCCGGTATGGCAATTATTTTTTCGTAGGGTACGGTTATGGGAGTATATATATATATATATATATATATATATATAAAATCATAATGCCATAATGCCATAGACTATTGAAACAATGAAATACGCCATATGGTAATGCCTTATATAATCATATTCATAATTTGCAAAAATGTAAATAGTAAATTACTAAATAGTAAATACGCAAGTCTTAAAATGTCATTACACATTGAAAATTCCAATTACAATCAAGACAATATTTAATTCAGCATTCTTCAATTTGTCTTCATCAAAAGCATCAAGGTCGTGGTCCTCAATTGGTTCAATTTCATTTGAATGACTATCAATTGGATTGCCACTCCCACTAGGTGCATCAGTTGCCTCATTCTCATCTATAAGGAAAAATGAGCCTTATTTGGTCGGCCAAGTCAATATAAGGCAATTTGGGCATTATTTTATGTTTTTAAGTTGAGTTTTTGCCTTTTTCTGGGCTGGATGATGTGGGTCCGCTTGGGTCCTTCTGGGTTCTCCACGGGTTTGGCCAGGGTTCTCCATTTGCTACCCGGGTTCTCTGTGGGTCCTTCACAGAAGGACCCACAGAGAACCCGGGTAGCAAATGGAAAACCCAGGTGAACCCATAGAAGGACCGAACCTGAACCAAAACCCACATGTATTTTGGCCGGTTCGGGGGGCTAAAATGAAGAACCTGGTAACTTAGGTTTGAAATCATAGTACCACGTTTTGGATAAGACTAAATTACCTCTTCTCTAACATTTTTGAGGTCTTATTGTATGCTGGAGACCTGGCTAATGTGCTTTTCATTATTATTCCATTAACGCGTCTATGAAAAGGTAGCACCTTCAAAGACTCTAGTGTTTGGAGAGTCTATAGAACAGTAAATGCATCATTGTTTATGGTGGTATGATTCTAAGAAGAGTTTGATTCACTAAGCTTTCTGCTAGGTACAAATAATAATTATTTGTGCCTTTTAGGAAAGGAAAGTGAATGCAAGCACTTTATGTATTTTATCACATTTTTTTATTATTTTATATTTTCTTATGCTAATGCTAGTAGACCAAATATGTTACGGATTTGCATTTTGTGTTGATTTATTGCTCAAAATTACAAGGAAAATGAATTGCAGTCTGAATTTAAAATTCATACATTAAAAGTATACATCTTTTCAGATGCCTTTTAATTTTCCCCTGTTTAGATTTCCAACCCGGCAATATCTTTATGTGAATGACTTATGTTCACAACCTTGCTCAATCAGCAAGATATTCATGAAGAACAAGAAATATAATCTGGACGTGAGGAGAATATTCCAAATATTGATTATTTGAATGGAGGAGGAAAATCTAGTCTTCTGCAGACAGTCCAATAATTCCAGAGGTGCAGGGTTCTGGTGGGTATCACCTTTCTTGTCAACATACTGCATGCAGTATGATAAAGGTTTCATCACTTCCCAAAGATTTCAGTCAAGAGTTTGGAACAGGAAATCTTAGTCCTTAAATGTTAGGGTTTTGAAGAATAACATTATTCAAAATTTCATAGATCAAATAAGATATCTTATTAGGGCTGTTGTAATGATTAAGTCCTCATAAAATATTTTACTTAGATCTAAGAGCTACTGGTCTAGAATCTTGGTTATTATGATCTAATTAGTAATTAGTAATATCTTATAGTCCCGACTCTTTTTCCATGTTTTTAGCACACCCCTGACTACTTTCCATGCTCGTTCAGGACACACTTTGTCTGCCCCAACTGGAGAGCAATTCTTCCAATATCTGAATGCAGTACAATCCAAAATGAAGATCATGCAAAGAGTGGTATGGAAAGGCAAAGTAGTTGTTATTCTGACCCTTGTGAATTTTTACAGAAGACTGAAGAGTTCTTTGTAAGCCTGGCATATCCTTCAAATATTGACTTAAGCTACATGAATCCTCCTCCCTTCTTCATGAATCTCTTTAGATCAAATGACTAACACCTAGATTAGTTCTTTGGAAATGATTTTTCGAAGTTCTTCATATCCTGTTATATTTGACATTGTCTCCCCACCTCTCAGCCTCACTGCCTTGTCTCAACTTTTATATGGAATGTCAAGATTCTGCCTGCCTTGTTGATTTTTTGGAGCTGCTCAGCTGTGCATGCATCTAACTTTTTACAAGCTGTCTGCCCCTCCAACCCATTATATCTATCTCCATTCTGCAGACCACTAATAATCATTGCTGTTTACGAGTGTCTGACACTGTGTGCTCCTTGCATTTTGTTTTGGACAACTTGCTATTGTTTGGGAAATAATCCTCCTGATACTGCATATAACCTACGTTATTGGCTACTGCCCTAGATTCCTTTGTATGGTTCTGGGACTTTTACTTGTCTAGGTACTTCTTGGGTTCTTTGGTGCAGGAGCACCATTCAACAAGATAGGTCAAATCATGACCTTAAGGAGTAAACTTTAGGATTTGGATTTTCATGCATTGAATAAGGTCTAAAAAGACCATGCTTAATGTAGGTGGTGACTTTGGTGTCTCATTGGTCCATATTGTAAATGATGTTAAACATGTTGTCAATGATGACAAATGGGGTCTAGATAGGTTAATGTTGCTTTTTATGCATAAGGTCACGTTTTGGATCCAATAAGGTCTAAATAGACCATCACAAATGTTTTAAATGTTTAGGAGGGTCAAATAGTAAAATGATGTAAAAGGAATCAAAGTGTTGTTAACAAAGATATGTAAACAAGTGTAATTTGGCCTCCAACGGTCATTAGGAGTTTAAAATTCAGTTGAGGGGCAGTTGGTTGTTGGTTTGAAGTGGAGAAGCCTTTAAAAAGGCATGGAAACTCGTTTGTAATGTTGGCTTGGAGATTTTTGTGAAGAAATCCAATTGAATTCTCACTGTTATCAGAAATTTTCTGAGTTTTCTATCTTTTCCAGACCTGTACGGTAACGTACAGTCATTACATTGTGTAAATTCTTTATGAACGTGGTAGTGGCATGAATCAATAGTGTTTTGCATCTGGTCTGAAGGGTTAGTAGAGGATTTGAAGCATCCTATAGTTGTTTTATTGTGAACTGCCAGGTATACCCTGTTTTGGGGTTTTGTAGTTCTATCATGTCTTGAAGACCCATACACCAACTGTGCTCACTCTGATTGGTGTATTGGGTCTCATGGAGAATGTTTAAGTTTAGGAAGAATGTTTTATATTGTGAGAAAGGAATAATGTAGATTGGGTTGCTGTCCCTCTTGAGTTTTATGTGGAAAATGCATGAAAATGGGGGTTTTAGTCCAGGGTTTGATGAAATCTGAGTGGGAGGTCATTTCTTATGAGTTATCAAGCATGTACAGGGTTGCTGAAGAGTGTTTAAGTTGATTTTGAGATCTGAGGAGGCCTGAAAGTGTCTTTTCCAATAAACCCTCATCAAAGTGCACAAAACAAGGGTTTTTGGGTTTGGCATGGAGTTGGCTGTACAAGTGGAATCTAATTGTGGATTCAGTGGTTTTTGGGCATTTGAATTGCTGCCCCAAGGTTTCAGTGGGTTTGGTGTAGGTTAGAGGGTGCTCTCTTTATAAAAGTGGGCTAATCCACTAGCCTTTTCTATGGTAGGTGTATTAGATCTCTGATCTAGTCCAAAGGAGTTGATATTGGTTTTCATGTATGTTGTATAACTTGCAAAAGGGTATCTTAATCATCTCTGAGTTTGTCAGGTGTTTTGGAAAATATTGGTGAAAAAGCCCTAAAACCGGGTTGCCATTGCTACTAGGGAAAGCATGCTTGAAAGGTGAAATTTGAAGAGATCTTTTGATTTTGCTTTGGGACTAATTGATATCCACTTGATTGTATTTTGAATGGTTTGACAAGCTCTTTTAATCTTGTTAGATGCCTCTTGAAGGCAGGTTGACACCTTGAGTGAGTTTGGGCCTCCTGAGTTTGCATCATTCTTCTATTATTCTGGTATTGGACAGTCATAAAAAGAAAAACAAAACTAAGATAATTCAATAAGAATAAAAACACTAAAAGAACCTAATCTGCCACTAGTCCTACTGCTTCTGGTTCTAATGAAACAATTGCTGATTTGGATGCTCTTGAGGAAGAGTAGTAGCTGATTTATTCATGTGGTTCTGGAATTTGAATGACCATGGAATATTTTCCTTTTCTTGAACATGTAATATTAACCTGTTTGATATATCATGTCATTACCCTTTCACTATTTTTTATTTTTAATTACAAGTATTGCTTTGTTATTTTTAAATTTATTTTATTATTTTTTTGGAGAGCACATTAATATTATGCTGTGTTTGAAGGGGACAAATCCTCATGGTCCAAGTGACATCCCAGTTTGTCCTGGGAATGGGGACAGAATGTCCCTTACTGCATCCCCCTTTTTAATAATTCTGGGCTTCCCCCATAACATCCCTGAAAAAAGAGGATGCTTGCGGGGATGTCCCCTGTTTTTTAAGATGATTTGGGATGCCAGTGCATCTCTGCATAATAAATTAACTTTTTAAACCCCAAAAAACCTAGTCTATTTTGTTTAAGTTATTATTTTTTGAAAATTTGATTGTTATTAAAAAAAGCTAGAGTATTAATTTTTAATCACTGTAACTCAGTTATCCCCAAAATCGAGGAAAGTTTTTGCTATCCCTGAAACTGGTCCTCATGTCTAATTATTGTTTATTGCTGTAAGTTTAATTTTTTTATTTTTTAAATATTTTTGTACAGGCATACCTAAGTTGTATTACAGCTGGGGTCCAAATAAATGGCAAACCCCTTATCCAAACCCTGTATCGTTACTGGTGACTTAGAATATCATTATTGGTATATCTTTTAGGCCATATCTCTATACATAATGTTGAGCATTAAGCCTATCATCTGTGACAGTTCATTTACATAACACTATGGCATACTTTATGCTGGTCCCTTGCAATAGCGGGTGCAAATTTGGCTACAATTGTTCATTGTTGATGTTCTTTGTCTTTAAGTGATGGTGCCAATCTGTTATGACCATGTTTGCCAACATGTTATTTGAACATGCTAGGAAATCAAGTTGGAAGATATTTACTACTCAAAGCTTACAGAATGCTGATCGATCCTTTGGAAGGTTTGATTATAAGCAAAATACCCATTGTAAGTTTTCAGTGAGTGTTGTGCCACCTTGTATGATTTACACGAGTTGCCAACAGTACCTGGCAATGTGAGTTCAACTGATCAATTCTCAGTTACAAAGAAGGCAGATAGAGCATCAAAACTAATAATCTTTTAGTATTAATGTCTTAGAAAAGGTGCAGAGTAAATTAAAATTAATATGAATTTGGGGCTATGGTAATCCATGCCTCTAGTTGAGTGGATTGGTCACCTCGGAAAAGATAACTTAACTTTGGATTTTCTACTAACCACAGCAAGCCATAGTTTTTGAATTAGATAAAGGCTATGTTCCACGGCCTGTTGGGTACAGGGACGGGGGGACGACAGGGGACGTGTTTCTGGGATGTTTCCTAGGGGGCAATTTTTAGGGGACGGCAGGGGACAGTGACATACAAAATACATATATATATATATATATATATGATTTTTTCAAAATTTATTAATATATTAGAGAGAGAGAGAGGGAAAGAGATAGATTTGTTAATAAATTAATAATTGATAACAACAATATCAATATGTAAGTAAATTGCGAGAGTAGTACTATAAAAGCATAAGAAATGTCATTAAAGAATTATAAAATTTATCACAGCAGTATCAAACATCAATGGTCTATCAATATGAAATATCCAAATGTCTCAAACATGTATCTAGAAGTCTCGAAGTTAAAACATGGAAATCAATATTAAATACAACAGTCTATGAAATTAAGCCTCATTTGGGCTATGAATATCCAAAGACTCAGAACTATCAGAGTCACTATCATCCTCTGGTAAGAGTGGAACCATAGATTGCGGACTCGGCCGACTCGCCGCGGACTCGCCACGGACTCGCGAGTCCCTACCCTGGCCGAGTCCACTCGCCGCGGACTCGGGAGTCGAGTCCAGGCGAGTCCTGGGTCGGGACTCCCGAGTCCGACCTCAGGACTCGGCCGAGTCCTAAGGTCGGACTCGGGAGTCCCGACCCAGGACTCTCCTGCGCGGCTGAGTCTCAAAAACGGGTTAAAACCCATGATTTTTTTGCTTTTTTCTCTCATTTTTTGACTGTCACTCTTGAAAACCAGGTCTGCAAGTTGCTGTGGGATTGATAGAAGAAGGGAGAACGAACCAAAAAGGCCAAAATCGAGCAAGGTAAGTGATCTAACACTGCTTTTTGTTTGTTTTCTTCAATTTTTTTGCATTCAAAATTTAAAAAATCAAGAAAAATAAGGGGAAATGCTGCCAAATTTTTTTCTCTTTTCCTTAATAGCCTAATTCTTATTGTTTCTACTTTCTAGCTTGGTTTTGCATCTTTTTTCTTTTGCAAATGTTTGAAACTTTGAAATTTTGAATCACATTTATTTGCTGTTTTTTTGCAAACCCTAGCTGATTTTTCTTTTCATTTTGAACTTGAAACAGCAATGTCGTCTTCAAATCCAAAGGGAGTAAAAAAAGACCCTGCATGGAAGTATGCAATTCCAGGAAATAAAAAAGGTGAATTGACATGTCATGAATGCAACAAATGGATGACAGGAGGAATAAACAGATTAAAATACCACCTTGCTAGAATCCCTGGTCAAAATGTGGAGGGATGCAAGAATACCACTCCTGAGATCATTAGAGAGATGAAGGCCCTTCTTGCTGAATATGAGCTTAAGAAAGAGGAAAGACAAAAAACAAAAGATGCCCTAACATCAGCGATGAGTGGATCTCAATCCCAATCTGCACCCTCTAAGCCCCATGGTGTTGCAAGTCCAAGCTTCCGTGCTCCACATTCATCTTTTGGGGAGAGTCCTGATGGTTCTTTTTCTACTGCTAGTCAGGGTCCTTCATCAGGACCAAATTATTTTGTTCCACGTAATGTTCCAGGAGCACAACCTTCACTTGAAGGTACAGGTTGGAATAAAGAAAAGCATCAAGAAGCTAGGATGGCTGCTGCAAACTTTTGGTATTACAATAATCTACCTTTCAATGTTGCAAACAACCCATATTGGGAAGGTTTGGTGAATGCCCTTACAGTTGCAGGAAAGGGGTTTAAGACCCCATCATCTAAAGATTTGAGTGGGCCATTGCTAGAGGAAGCCGTAAAGAATACACAGTTTGTGGTTGATGAGCAAAAAAAATTTTGGCGAAGAAAAGGTTGCAGCATTTTATCTGATGGGTGGACAGATGGACGAAATAGAACTCTCCTTAACTTTTTAGTGGCCTCTAATGGTGGATTGGTGTTTCTAAAATCAATAGATGCCTCCCATGAAGTTAAAAATGCTGAGACTTTATGCAATCTATTAGATGGGGTGGTCCAGGAGGTTGGAGTTGATAATGTTGTCCAAATCATCACGGACAACGCAGCTGCATATGTAGCTGCAGGTAGACTACTTATGGAGAGGTATCCCACAATTGCATGGTCTCCATGTGCTGCACATTGTTTAGACCTATTGCTAGAGGACATTGGGAAGATTTCATGGGTCAAAAGTGTGGTTGAAGATGCAAAAAGTGTTACAAAATTTATCTACAACCATACTTGGGTGCTTTCTTTGATGAGGAAATTTACAAATGGCAAGGACCTTGTGCGACCTGGAGTGACACGATTTGCTAGCCACTTCCTCACATTGCAAAGCATTCTTGGTGCCATTAATCATCTCAAACAAATGTTCGTGTCTGATGCTTGGAAGGAGTCCTCATTTTCCAATAGACCTGAAGGGGAGAGGATTGTTGCCATAGTTTTTGATGATACATTCATCAAAAATGGAGAGGAGTTGATGGGGGTAAGTAGCAATCACACAAAAATAAATTATACATGATAATCTATTTGCTGTTTTTTTTTTTGAGGGGTTAATTTTGTTATGATTTAACATTTGTTTTCATTTTTTTAGGTGACAGAACCTTTGGTGAGGGTTCTTCGTATGGTGGATGGAGATGGCATGCCAATGGGGTTCATCTATGAGGCCATGGATAGGGCCAAAGAGGCCATATCACGTTACTATGGCGGAAACAAAAAGAAATATGAAATCATATGGCGCATCATTGATCGGAGATGGACACACCAACTCCACCAGCCGATCCATGCCTTTGCCTACTTCTTGAATCCGAAGTTCTACTTCTCGGACACATTTAAGGCGGATGAGGAGGTCATGGAAGGTCTTGTCATATGCATTGATAGGATGGTGCCTGATCCTGAGCTGAGAGATAAAGTGCTTGATGAGTTGGAGGTGAGATTTGTTACATCTTATTTATGAATTTGCAATGTTGAGCCTTGACTATCTATGAATTTTCTATATTTGATTTACTTTTTCTTTTATCTATTCAAGGTCTACAAAGGTGCAGAGGGGAGACTCTTTTCCTCCCAACAAGCAATTGAAAGGAGAGGAAAACAACAACCAGGTAAAAAATGAAATTAGAAACTTGATTCTTACATATAGATTGTTTAAAGTTTTAAACTTTACTTTATTCTTATTTCTTAATACTTATATTTTTTAAACATGTTTTTGTAGATCTATGGTGGGAGAACTATGGTGCTAGCACACCAAATCTTCAAAAGCTAGCCATACGTGTCTTGTCACAGCCATGCAGTGCTTCTGGGTGTGAACGGAATTGGAGTTTATTTGAGAACATTCACACAAAGAAGAGGAATAGGTTGACTCAGCAGCGCCTAAATGATTTAGTTTTTGTTCGATACAACCTTCGCCTTCGAACTAGAAAGGTGGAGGGTGTTTCACACGAGTCCATCGACTTGGATGACATTGATCCATATGGTGAATGGACTATTGATGAACAAAATGATGAGGCTGATGTCTTCCTTATTGATGAGGATCTTGCTGAATTAGAGAGAGCAGCAGCAGAAGAAGAAGCAGCAAGATTGGATGCCATGGAGGACGATGAAGACACATTCGAATATCATGTTTCCCCTTCTCGATCTCCTAGTCCTCGTTTGGATACTATAGCACGGGCACCTTCTAGTTCTAGGCCTCCAAAATTGAGTACCATTGGGAGGGGAAAAAGGAAGATGTAGATTATATGTGGTTGTTAATGTTTTCCTCTTTTTGACATGATTATATGTAAACATTTATAAATTTATGATGCTGTTCTACATTGAAACTATGAGTATTTGATGACTATGAATGATGAAATTTCAATTATTGAGTGTTTGATGATCATATGACATGTGTAATCTTTGAATTATAAGTGTTTGATAATCAAATTAGGCTCTTATGTTCTCTAAATGCATTAATTTGTTCTTGTTTTTTTGTAAAACTACGGTTTTTTTTTTGCCGAGTCCTAACCGAGTCTTTTCCCGAGTCCGTGCCGAGTCCCGAGTCCGAGTCATATTTTTGGGCTGCCGAGTCCGCGGCGAGTCCGAGTTTTCCAACTATGAGTGGAACTAAAAGATTTAATATTTAGTCTTTTTTAGACTTTAGACCAAACAATTAAAACATTAAACAGTTGTTGGGCCCCATGCGAAGGAACTAGACCTTTAAAAAATCATTTTTTAATTGTTTTTTAATATATTTTGACTTGCAGCCATCCCCGGTATAGGGAACCATCCCCAATCTGTATCGGGGATGGGGAAATGTCCCCAAAATGAAGGAAATGTTTCCTGTCATTTCTGATGGATTTTGCATTTTCGGGGACGGCAGGTCCCCTTTTTGTTCCCCTGTCCTCAGGATGGCAGGGGAAGGGGACAGGGGGTTTTGGGGCAGAGGACGCGTCCCCATGTAACCTTGGATAAAGGTAGTTGTTTTGCTTACGAAGGACACAGACTATCAGCCACTTAATTTTCAACGAGTAAATATATATTTTTTCAATCATGTGTCCTTATCAGTATAGCTTATTTTATTTACTAAAACTACAAAGGAAATCTGACATTCCTTCATTCAGAATTATGTTAGTTCAAGATTTGGGTTGTAATTATAAAAGCACAAGGTGTTGCATTGGGTTCCATTAAATGTCTGTGAGGATGTTTCTAACCTGCCATTGTTGCTGAGAGAGGATCTCAGCTTGGTCTATCTAGCCAAATATTGAAAATGTGATCCTCGTGTTTGAAAATAAATGGATTATATAGCTTGTCAGTTGATAATTTTGTTATTAGCAATTGTGTGTCAAGAAATTGATTTATGAGCAATATTTCTTGCTCAACTTATGAGTTTTGAAACATGTTAGTCCCTGGCTTTACGACTGCCAACTATTTGCTTGAAAAATGACAAGGCTTTGAAACATCTGGGCACACAGTGGGAATAATTATTGTTAAAGCCTGCTATTTTTGTTTTTATTCTTAGTTGCATATGCCTTGAAACCTCAAAGGCGCTTTCAACAGATCATTATGCATAAACAAAATTCCTCTCATTTCAGCAGACCACATTTCATTGAAGTACAATTTTAGATACTTCTTATGGCTACCGTACGCTTCCAGCAATTCCAACATCTGGCAAAGTTCACTCCTATGTTTTTGTTTGTTAAAGTTTAACTTCTATACCCTTTTCCTAAGATCACATTTTGGGACTTGTTGGTAGGCAAGGCGCTTTCAACAGATCATTATGCATAAACGAAATTCCTCTCATTTCAGCAGACCACATTTCATTGAAGTACAATTTTAGATACTTCTTATGGCTACCGTACGCTTCCAGCAATTCCAACATCTGGCAAAGTTCACTTCTATGTTTTTGTTTGTTAAAGTTTAACTTCTATACCCTCTTCCTAAGATCACATTTTGTGACTTGTTGGTAGGCAAGGCGCTTTCAACAGATCATTATGCATAAACGAAATTCCTCTCATTTCAGCAGACCACATTTCATTGAAGTACAATTTTAGATACTTCTTATGGCTACCGTACGCTTCCAGCAATTCCAACATCTGGCAAAGTTCACTTCTATGTTTTTGTTTGTTAAAGTTTAACTTCTATACCCTCTTCCTAAGATCACATTTTGTGACTTGTTGGTAGGTAGTACATAAGGTTAATGTGTTTGGAGTTACAATTGGCGATTGTATTTTCTGAAAAAGACCAGGGCTTTATTAATAGGCCTGTTCTCATATGTTGTACCTCCATCACTTTCAACGAGATCACGTTTGCAAATATGCTCCAATCAAAGAAAGTTGCTGCCATCATCTTAAACATGAACACCACAACGAGAGATTGCATTTGAGGCATCATTTTGATTGTTCGACTAGTATGCATCTGCATGGATTTTTGTAAATTTTAACCCATGCTATGCTTATTGATACCTGATATCCTTGTGTTTATAACCAAGGATACTCCCAGTAGCCCATGTATCTTTTATAGTTATATCTGAGTCTGATCAATAATGTTATTAAGTTTTAATTCCTGAATTCACTAACAATGTTTGTGTTTCATGCTCACAAGAAGTATTTTAACAGTAAAACAGATAATGTTTGATTCTTTTTTCTTGGTTTTGGTTTAGAGTCCTGCAGGATAAAACAATAATTTGTGTCTCTATTTCTCCTGCAAGATGCTCCACTCCATTAGGAAATCTGCCGTAGGAAACTCAACCTCCCAAGCCTACATTATTGCACATGCAATTTATTGCTCAGGCATTGCAATTTTACTTTTTGTTGACAATCAAGTTTCCTGAAAAATGGCATCAATATCATTAAATATTGCAATGTTATTCTCTTTGGCTAGAATTAGGGGAGAGGACCCAACACCTCAGCATGTTCCAATGGTTGTTATAGCATTTGTTGATATAACAATATTGGACCAATAGTTGACTTTAAAGTTGTTAGTGTTGATGATGACTACCCATAATTAAATGAAATGTATTCTTTAAATCTAAAAAGCAACAAATCATGTGATGCCACATCAATGCACCAATAAAATATGATTTAGTGCATAAGTATCGGTCTCACTTTTTTTGGGGCCTTTTTGGACACCTTGACGAAATTTTCAAGGGACTTGCTAAATAAGCTGCTGTAAAAAATTGGTAGTGATTTTAAAATTTTCACATAAGATTTTGAGAAGTGTGAAGTTAAGGTATTCAACTATTGGATGCTCTCCCCTAGGCTGCACTGCAGCTCTTTTTTCTTAATATACCTCTTTAATTTGTCTTTCATTTTCTATATTTATCGTCTTTAAAATGCACTTTTTAAGGTGGTCTGAACCTAATTATAATTTGAACATTCATGTAAATTGAATTTTTCAAAATTTAACGCACAATTGCAGGGTCGGAGTTGTAAAGATTGAATGATAAAATCTTATACCTAGTTAATTTTTAATAATGGAATCATTACTCACTTTTGCATAGAAATCCTCGTCTGTTGATCAAGAGGTGGTTAGAAAAGCAGTGACTATGAAAGGCCACGAGTCATGACGGTAGCCTGAGTGGGGCCATTTCGCTGCACGCCCAGTTTTCGATAGCAACGGCATTTCTAACGGGACTGATTGTAGGCACGAAAAAAATGACGATTTCTTTCACATCACTTCATCAAGATTTCCCGTATATCGTCGTCATTGCTTCCTCAACACAAGACGAGGAATTCTCCAATATATCCTCAATATTTTTGCCCTGGACCATTGACTTGTTTCCTCCTTTCTTTTCGTTTCATCGCGACCAATAACGACCATGCTTGAAAGTTGAAAAAACATGGTCCAAAAATGCCCCCATGAATATTTTATATCCCATGAACATAATATTCTACTCTTAACTACACATGCACGTGTAAAGCTGTAGGATGCTGATGATGTATCTTATAAAAACCGAAGTGTTTCACATAGTACGAGAATATATGGTCAGTACGATGCCTTGGAATAATAAAATCATGTCAAACAGAACATTCAAACGGGTTTCATGGTGCACATTTTTGGGCTGTTGTACAAAATTGACTTGTGTGAATATACAGTTCCTTAAAATAACTAAATAGAAGTATGCACTTTTCATTGAAATATGTGTCAAACTTATGTCCCCTACGTTGATATTTAACTAATGCTAATTAACTAGCTAAAATAGCAAAATGCTCTAAGGTATATTTCATCAATTTCTAAGCTTAGTTTCATAGAGATCAACTCTTGGAATTAAGTGTATAAATAATAATTGGATTGCCTAATAGTAATATGATGAAAAGGTTGTGAAATGTTTGTACAACAATGAAAGATGAAATAATTATATATTCTAGTCAACGACAAACTTGAGGAAAAGGGGAGTTTACACTTTAGTCAATGGTAGGCACCAAGCAATGGATGTAAAGTGGGCGCGTTTAGTGTTAAAAATCAATGAAAGATGGTTTGATTACTATGGCTACCATAATAGTTTAAGGAAATAATAAAACAATGAAAGATGGTTTGATTAATATGGTCACCATAGTAGTGTAAAGAAATAAGCTCACATTACATAAATAATTTAGTTCGTTAAATCAACAAATTAATTTGAGAGGATGATAATTTTAAAATAAATTTAGAAAGATAACTTAAGGGAATTATGTTAAGAATCGAGTGTTAATTGTCGTGTAGAATTTAATGATCTATGTATAGAAAATAAATATTTGCAATTTGAAGAAAGATTTCAGCTTTGCATAGTTATTGAAATGCTTATGTTTAAATTTGAACCTCATAGGGTTTAAGTCAAGCCTTTTAGGGTTGAACTTGAGGTCTGTGAGAATGATTTGGTGTGCACGATTGGTCTATAACCTATGAGATTGCCTTGGAAGAATGTAGACTTTTAAACCTCTATTGCCTTAACTTTTTAATATTTAATTGTGCATTTACATTATAGTATTTAAAAATGCATTTGGGGAAGCCGTGAGATTGTTAGGGTCAAGTTCTTTTAGGTTAACTCATTTGATGGGTTGATTTTTTAAAATTGGGATAGTATTTGAAGACAACATTCTCAAGCATGGAGACAACTCGTGTTCAAATTTTGATTGGATGGGTCTTTGCTTGCTTTATATCAAAACGTTCTTATAATAGTTTCTCCTTCTCACTTCTTGTCTATCTTATTATTTGCATGAATGAATTCTTTTAAATATCAAATCTTAATACAAACATGCTCTAATTTGTGCTAATTTAGCTCATAATAGGTAGTAGGAAATGACAAGAGTTGGCTATTTAAATTTGAAATGCAATTGATCTTGAGCCCATAGGATTATCTCAAGCATCATGGGATAGATTCAAAACAAGAAATTACATATCTTGAGGTGGAGATAGAAATTACAATGTGTGCAAGCATAGATGCAATAAAGAATTGATATTAAAAAATACATGAGAATATTTGTAAGTATGAATGTGATGGAGCAATATTGTAGCTCCCGAAGACGCGATGCATTGCCCTGGGCTCTCTTTTGTGCGACAGGGATTGCAGACTTGGACAAGCATCCTCTTAGCTTGGATTTCCAGATTGCTTTGAGCGAGGGTGATAGGGTTGGTACTTGCTTGAAGAAATCTTTTGATCATAGCCAAAACCCTAGATCGTTGTGGGATGGTCAATAGTTTGGCAAGTTTATTGCTTAGGGTGAAGGGAGATACCACCTAAAACATCCTTTTTCACCCCCAATTTTGCATTGTAGGCATGTTTCACAAGCATCACATGACTTCAAAATGCTGGGTAAAGGCAATGGATGCAAATCAACAAGGAGGCAACCAAACATCGGGGAAGGAAAATATTGCAATAGGTAGCCCAACAAGGATTGCTTTGACTGGGAAGGGCCTATCCAAACCATTAGTAAGCCTACTGATCT
The DNA here is from genome assembly GCA_007258455.2 of Sequoia sempervirens. Classification (NCBI taxonomy): domain Eukaryota; kingdom Viridiplantae; phylum Streptophyta; class Pinopsida; order Cupressales; family Cupressaceae; genus Sequoia; species Sequoia sempervirens. Next base: position 82,445,293 of record VDFB02000363.1, on the reverse strand, counting down.
AAGCTTTGTTGATGATGTTAAAATTGAAATTGCAAAAAGTTGAGATTACTTTGTAGTGTACGGGCTAATCTGTAGGCTTAGCCATTTATGGCCTTGCCTTCTTGAGCTATACCAATGGTTCACCAAATCTTGACAACCATCACTAAAGGAAGGGCTTGAAATACACCTAAGTGTTGGGATTTTCTTTTTCTAATTGCTGTATTTGATGAAGTGGAGAATTAAAACACTCTTTCGCAATATGCAGGCTTTGGACCAACATTTACTGCTATCCAAACTAAGGCACCCAAATTTCAACCCATCCATAGAGGCTTTTAATGTCAAACATGTTTGGGTGTGTCTCCCAAATCTCCCACTCCATTTTTGGAGTGATGCTTGCTTTGAAGCTATCAAAGATGCATTGGGCAACCATTTGGCAATTGACACTAAATCATCAGATTTTATGCACACAACTAACTCTCAAATTTTGGTTGATTTGGATACTTCAAGAGATCTCCAAACAAAAATAACCCTTCAAGTGGATGGTCAGTGTTGGGCTCAACCACTGGACTATGAAGGCATCCCTTTCTGTTGTTGGAGGTGCTTCAACAATGACCATGTTGTTGCACATTGCCCCTACTACAAATCCAAAGGTTCGTGCTCTGCCACATGGTGGAAAGATGTTGCTCTTTAACATATTACACAGTGGCTTCAAATATCCCACGAGTATGGCAAACATGGGGATTGCTTGAATGCACAACAAAAGTCACCAAATGATAAAAAAAACTCTCCCAATATGGAGGATACCCTCGTAGTTGGGGTAATTTTGAAGGAGGTAAAAGATTCGGCTCATGACTCCCAACAAGCTTTGGGTTGGTGGTTTGGTGTTGGAAGTTGTACCACAGATGAATGATACATCCAAAGGTTTGGATTCATAAGCAACACCAACCGACTGTTAGCCACTCTCCAGCAAGGGTGAGGATTCCATTACACCTTGTACAACACCTAGACTTCCCCAATAATTTGGAGAAGATAACACTGAAGCTTGGGAGGTGGTGTAAAGGAAAAAGAAAAAATTCAGCAAAGGTACAACTGCCTTCCATAACATGTTTTTGTGCTCACTTTAAATGCAATGTAAACTCTCCCAAAGAAAATGGGATAGGCCTCTTTGTCTTTGTAATGTTCATATTTTTTCAATTAATTTATGGGCCCAATTGCCCGCAACTGCTTTTGAATCGATCAAACAAAAAAGTATGAATGTGATGAAGTCAAATGTATATGGATAAGGTGCAAATAGATTATAAAATGGGTGGATAAAGCTTGGGGAATGAGCCAAACTTAGCACAAGAGTATTACGTCTTGATATGTAATTGTATTAAGTCTTCTATTAAAATGGATTCAAAACTAGAAGAGAATGGCCATGGGCATGCAAAATTTACTATTCAACATCAACTCCACTTTGAGTTGCATGTGAATTTAATAGGAACATGTATTTCAAAATATGTGAGAATTCTCATTGAACATGAAAATTATATATTTAGGCATAATAAGATACAAATTTCATCCATATTTATGGGTCAAATGTATTTATGTGCATGTTCCTCTTCTTGGCACAAGCATTTTGTAGAAAATTGTAAAATAAAGAAAAGATATGCAATAAGTAACTTGTGTTATACAAGTAAAAATAAGCACAAGTACAAGTTAATAATTATCTAAAAAACTTGTGGACTCTTGACACGATAAACTCAAGTTTAGAATAAATACTCACCCTAAACTTGTTGATGAGATCAACCTCAAAGATAAAATAATAGACATACATTAGAACATGATCAATCGACTACTTCCTAACCTTCAACAAAGATCTCCAATTAATGTGTTAGAGTCACATCAAAGTACCTATCACTTGTATTTATGGTGATTGTTATACACGAAAGGACACATTTTTTGTTTACAAAGATTCTCTCAATAAAAATAACAAACAATAACCAAAGCATTATGATTAATCTCGATGCTCCTATTTGAATAAAAGAGACGATGACTTGCTTTCCAACATTAACATGCTTACCAACATGCTAATTGAATGTGCTCGTATAGCATGTTTTATCCATAGCCCATGGTTACCGCCTATGGGCATTGTAGCCTCTATAACTTTTTCTTTTTTCGTAATGAAATTAATGATAGTACAAATAGAGTCCTAATCAAACTAAATAACTAATCACTTTTCTAAGATTGACCTATTCACACTTAGCTTAAGTTTACTTAGGCAATTTCATACGTTTGTTTCACTTCATTTGGTTGAGACATGTCCTCATCATTTGAGACACTTATTGCATGTATGTTTGTTACTTGCTCATACACTTGTCAAGTGAGCTAACAAGTTGAAGTGTTGCACTTTTGGAGGAATAGCCAGTCATTGTCTCTTACCTTCTCATCTCTTCATCCTTGCCTATATAAGCAAGACTTATTATTGTATTTATACACTTCATATAATATGATAGATATCTTATTGTGTTTATCGTTTCATATGTGGGAGGTTATCAATTCACGCTTTCTATTCTTGGCATTCTCTAACATGATATCAAAGTCATGAGAGCACGTTCTTCGTCGCATCAAGGTGACTCCCACACATAGCCTTGTCATTGAAGTGTCATGGAGCCAAACAAACATTACCATTGCGTCTGGAAAGCTTGAGAAATGAACAGCTTTTTGTTTGGTGAAATTTGATAATTTCAATTTTTTACAATTTTTTATTCTCTATACTTAATTGTATTGTACAATTTGTATAGTTCCGTATTTGTCGAAGGCCATATTTGCCCTTTGCCCATTTGGGATTGATATTTTCAATTATGCAAAGACTTTTGGCCATTTTGGCTTTATTTGCAAGCAATTAGTGGGCATTTTGACTTGTTTCGGTTGAAAACAAGGTGAAGTAAAGCTGTAATAATAACTTATGTATATGTATTCAAATATGAAAACAAGATTAACCAAATCAGATTTATGTATGTGATTCCACATTCAATTTAACAAAAAAATAAACAAACCATAAGAGACACCAAATTTACGTGGAGAAACCTTCTAAGGAAAAAACTCCACACGAGAAGAGAGAACAAGCATATTGTTAATTTTCAAAGGAGATACAACAATACACTTCATTGTTGTTCTTTGATCAATTCAACAACACCCTGTTACTTGCAAGAACTCAACACTAAACTACCATCCCATGGCTCCAATTTATAGAAACTTGTGGGAAGGAAAACCACAAATGGTAATTTGGAACAAGAGGCAAAAAACCATTTGCAAAAATCCATGCCTCCCTCTTGGACAACCAAAAGACATGATAAAATATTTAATAATATTCACATGGCTCTAACATGGATGCCTAGCCCATAGCCAAACAAATCTTTGCCTTTTTGAATGCTCCAACAATTCTTCCAGTTCTTGATGGAACACTAATGGACAACCTTATTTCTTCCAATTTGGGCACTCCACACATGACTTCACATTCCCAAAGTGGCTGTCTAGGAGGGAGACTTTGTCCATTATGCCATGTAACTTCCCCCAGCACATTTTCACCTCTTTGAGATGCGATTACAATTTGTCATAGAAATAAATATTAATTGTTTTTCCTCTCATGTCCCTTGGAACACTTTACAAGGAACATGGAGCCCCTAAGAATAACATGGGAATGTAAGGTTAATGTCACATATCCTAACAATTTATAAGGTATTTGGCCTGTTTGAAGGGTTATACCCTTGCTTGGTTCATGGTATTTTTCAATCCAACTCAATCATCATCTATGTTGACATCATTTGCAGCAGTATCAAATTCTCATTGGTCCAATTATTGCCATACATTCATGGTCCCTATTCTTAAATCTTATATGGTACCTAATCTATCTTATTAGCATTCAAGTAACACATTAGCATTGGCTTGAAGATCATTGAGCATCATTCAAAGATATCATGGGTATCATATTAGTTCTTAGATCATGTGCAATATTCAAAGATCTTCATCTTGATTCCTATATATTCCTATTTAGAATGGGAAGTCATCTTGCACACATTTGTGGTGTTGTTTCTTCCCAAGGGGAGAAATGTTGTTCAACGGTTGTGGATCATCTTCAACATCTTTTGTCGAACATCTACCAACATTGCATGCATCATCTTGAGAGGAGGTTGCGTGGTTCTTCTTCTATCAATTTTGGGAGGAAACATTTCTTCATGTGGAGTTTATTACAACATTTTTTTGGGGGTCACAAAGACCACCTCTCTTTTCTCTCTTCAACAATCATTCTCACAACCTGCAAATATACTCTGATGAAACTCTCTTCAACTTGTTGCAATTAATAGATAATTATAAGCATTGTAAATTCCAAAGAGTTGATCAAAACAAGAGCATAAACCTCCTCACAAATATCTATGACTAGATTGGGCAAGTAGAGTTCCACATTGTAACATGAAGTCAAAAACCAAGTCTCCTCAATTTAGGTGCCCCATATTGAACACTTAATTGATCGTTGGTTAAGAAAATATCTTGCAAGCATCACTTCAAAGTTGGCACCCAAGAATGGGCCCATTTAATTGAGTCTTGTAAATATCTTCTCATGCAAAAGGTGTTAACTGAAAGATGCCAACTTGGGTGCCCAAGGTGGGTCCAAGTCAATCTAAGTTAATTGAAACATATCTCTCCATCAATTCATGCAAACATTATGCATGATTGATCATCCCCACTTAACTGAAAGTATCCACCTATTATCTGTCATGCAACTGAAGTCAATAGTTATGCAACTCAAACTAACTACATGCAATTGAAAATAACTGAATTGTACTGATATTGAATTGATACTGAACTGATAGTGCCACTCTACTCATGTAAATATCAATCCCTATTTTGTAGGAACAAAACATGCATTACATAAGAGTTATCAATCCTCCAAACAATTAACTAAAACAAGGTGGGTTGCACCTTCCATGTGGGTGCCCCATGTGCTCCTATTTTGTCGGAGCTCTTCTTGGATGCCCCCACATGTTCCTATCATTTAAGAATAATCACAAATGTCAATTTATATGTTCATTTCAATTAAATATGTTTAGGATTGCAATTAAATGGCATCCTATTCCCAATATTCTCCCACTTGACATTATACATTGCAATTATTCTAAACAAGGAATCTTTATTATAAATCAAGTACAGGGCTCAAGGCCAATGGCCTTCCTACACCAAAAGAACTTATTTGTAGGAATTGGTTTCGTAAGATAATCTGCAACATTGATCAAAGTGTCAACTTTCTTAATCAATACCTTCCCACTCAACCATTTCTCGCATAAAGTGATACTGAACATCAACATGCTTAGTATGAGTATGATACATAGGATTTTTGGCTAAGAAAATAGCACTCTGACTATCACATTCAAGTCTAATTTTCTTGCAATTAAAACTAATACCTTTCCTAAGTCTCTGTAACCAAACTGCCTCTTTAGAGACATGTGTAGCAGCCATGTACTCTACTTCTATGGTGGATAAAGCAACCGTGGGCTACCTCTTACTCGTCCAACTAACCATAGCTCCGAACAAAGTAAACACATAGCCACTTGTTGACCTTCGACTGTTCAGGTCTCTTGCCCAATCCGAATCAACAAAACCCTATACGTCCAATGATCTATGCATAATATCAATATCATTAGCACAATGATAAACCAAACAATAATTAAAAGTACTTCGTAAATATCTAAACACTCTTAACATAAGTGCAATGTTCTTTACCAAGGTTAGACATAAACCTATTTAGAACTCCCACTGCTTGAGCTATATCTGGTCTTGTATAGACCATTGCATACATCAAACTGCTAACTACACTAGCATATAGAATTTCAGACATTTCCTTATGATCAAAATCGTGCCAACGGGTAAAGGAATATTAATTGGTTTACTATCCTACATATTAAACTGTTTCAAAATAGTATCAACATAGTTGCTTTGATTTAAGCAAATATTTTTGTTACCTTTATCTCTGTTGCTCTCCATACCAAGGATATATTTTGCAGCCCCTAAATCTTTCATCTCAAATGTGCTAGAGAGTTGTGCTTTCAATTCTTTGATCATTACATTGCTGTTACCAATAAACATGTCATCTACATACAAGATAATAATTAAAAGATGATCATCAATACATTTTATGTAAACACAATGATCTTCCTCACTCCTAACATAACCAATTTTCAATGCAAAAGCATCAAACCTTTGGTACCACATTCTTGGTGACTGTTTCAATGCATATAAAGATCTCTTTAACTTGCAAACCAATAATTATTTTCCTTTTTCAAGAAAACCATCAGGTTGCTTCATATAAATCTCCTCATTAAAATTCCCACATAAGAAAGCAGTTTTCACATCCATTTTCTCTATCTCAAAATCATAAGCAACACCAATAGATAAAAAAATCTAATAGAAGTTAATTTAGCAATAAGAGAGAAAATTTCATTAAAGTCAACTCCCTCTCTCTAGGAGTAGCCCTTGGCTACTAATCTAGCCTTGTACCTTTCAAGATTACCATCTGCTCCAATTTTCTTTTTAAAGATCCATTTACAACCAATGGCCTTTTTTCCTTTGGGAAAACTATCAAGATCCCATGTGTCACAAGTATCCAAGGAAACCATTTCCTCATGCATAGCTTGTGACCAAAGCTTGTTCTCATTTGAAGACAAAGTTCCTTGTAAGATCTAGGTTCATCATTAGTACTCATCAAAGCAAATATACAACGGAAATCAAGTTGGCTATACCTATCAACGGATCTGCACGACTACCACTGATAGCAACAATTAGATTTTCCCAAGATTCTGGTAAAGAACAAAGTAACAAAATGCATTTATCTTCATCTTCTAGCTTTACATCTACAAATGCTAACTGACTTAGAATCAAATTATAAGCATTTAAATGAAGCGCAATAGAATCACCATCTTTCATCTTTAAAGAATACAATTGTCTTTTCAGATACAACTTATTAGTAAGACTTTTGGTTTGATAGATATCACCTATCCTTTTCCGCAATTTATATGCGGTAGTTTCATTTAAAACATTCAAGAGAACAACATCAACAAGACATAACCTTATGGCCCCTCTTGCCTTCTTATCAAGTTTAGCCCAATCCTCATCTAACATTGTTGTAGATGGCTTTTTATCATTACAAACATCTAACCATTGTTCTCTCTCTTCAAGGAGATCCTCCATTTTTAGTTTCCATATCTCATAACTAGATCCATTGAATCTTTCAATATCTAAATGAGAAGTAGAACTCATTGAAACACACTTCTTTTACATATTTGCAATAACACAATAGTAAAAGCTCCCACTACAACCAAAAAACCTTCAAACTTTTAAGAGAAAGGCATCCTAAACTCTACCCGACCATTAGCTCTGATACCAAATGTTGAAAAATTGAAGGTAATATTGTAGCTCACAACTTTTAAACCTATGAGACTGTAGATTTAATTAAGTGTATCTGTTTAGATCAATTTTACCAATTGTAAAAGAGACAGAAGATTGTAGAAGAATGAGACAAGAAGATAGAAGTGACACAACATATACGTGGAGAAACCCTTTAAGGAAAAACTCCACCACTAGAATCAATAGTGCTTGTATTATTTAACCTTAGAACAAGATTACAATAACACTATATTGATTGATATGCTTCCTTGCCTTCAATAATCCTTCTTCACAACTTGTAAATAAACTTTGATGAAACTCTCTTCAACTTGCTACAATTAATAGATAATTATGAGCATTGTAAACTCCAAAGAGTTGATCAAAACAAGAGCATAAATCTCCTCACAAATATCTACACCTAGATTGGGCAAGTAGAGTTCCACATTGTAACATGAAGTCAAAAACCAAGTCTCCTCAATTTAGGCGCCCCAAACTGAACACTTAATTGATTGTTGGTTAATAAAATATCCTGCAAGCATCACCTCAAATTTGGTGCCCAAGAATGGGCACACTTGATTGAGTTTTGTAAATATCTTCTCATGCAAAACGTGTTATTGAAAGATGCCAACTTGGGCACCCAAGGTGTGTCCAAGTCAATCTGAGTTAACTGAAACATATCTCTCCATTAATTCATGCAAACATTATGCATGATTGATCATCCCCACTTAACTAAAAGTATCCACCTGTTATCTGTCATGCAACTAAAGTCATTAGTCATGCAACTCAAATTAACTACATGCAATTGAAGATAACTGAACCATAACTGGTTGAATTGATACTAAACTGATAGTGCCACTCTACTCATGTAAATATCAATCCCTATTTTGTAGGAACAAAACATGCATTACATAAAAGTTATCAATCCTCCAAACAGTTAACTGAAACAAGGTGGGTTCCACCTTCCATGTGGGTGCCCCATGCGCTCCTATTTTGTAGGAGCTCTTCTTGGATGCCCCCACATGTTCCTATTATTTAGGAATAATCACAAATGTCAATTTACATGCTCATTTCATTCGAATTTAATCTCTTTCTAATCCTAGTGTTGGGGAACACTTTCCAAAGACTTAGGAGATACATGAAATATGTTTAGGATTGCAATTAAATGGCATCCTATTCCCAACAAGAACATCCATTGTACTTTGTGCTAGAAGTAGTCCTTGGAGGCTCATGACGAGTTCTCCATCACTTATCTTCTTCATTTATACATTTCATTGCATTTGTATAATTTCTTTTTTGGAGAGAGGTTTTGTTCCCATTGGGGTTTTTCTTCTTTTCTCCACTTTATGAAAAAATTGTACATGAGTACCTAACATAGCCTAGTAGTTAGGACTCATCATCTATGCATACATTACTCCCTAAGTCGCACTTAAGGGGAGATGTTAGTGTAAATAGTGTCTTTACATGTCTAGTTAGGATATTATTCTTTTAGGATTGATTATTCACACTTATAGCTTAAGTTTATTTAGGCTTCTTATGCTTTTATCTCACTTCATAACATTAAGAGACGTGTCCTTACTTTGTGAGACACCTATTGCATGCATACTTACCACTTGCTCACACACTTGTTAAGTGAGCTCACAAGTGTTGCATCTTTAGAGGGTTAGTTAGTTGCTCATTCCTACCTTCCTACCTCCTCATCCTTTCCTATATATGGAAGTTACATCATTGTATTTACACATGCTTCATATTATATGATAGATATCCTATTATGTTTATCATTTCACTTGTGGAAAGTTATCAATTCATGCTTTGTAGTCTTGACATTCCCCAACAATTAAAGTCCCATTGAGCATAGATATGCCTTTTTTTATTATGGTAGATTGCTTTATGGACTATTGACAATCTTGGAGTTGTGGAGAACTATCATATTATAATAATTTATTTTATACTAAGCTACTAGATAAGGACTAGTATTGATACTTGAGATGGGGATTGATACTTGTAAGTTGGTTTAAAACATTAGAGATAAATATTGGAAAATGACAAAAAAAAACATTCATATATGATATAAGTAGGTTGGTTTAAAAAATTAGAGACAAATATTGGAAAACCACAAAAATTAAGAAAACATTTATATATGATTTAAGTAAGCTGGTTTATAACATTAGAAATAAATATTAGAAAATGGCAAGAAAAAAAAAAACATTTACATATGAATTAAATTGAGAGAGAAAAATATGTAAATTTAAAGACTATAAGATATTAAAATTTTTGGAAATAAAAAATTGAATTATTGAAATAGATATTAATAATATCGAAAATTAATTTGTACTTTAAAAAATTAAAATATATTAAAAAAATTAAGCACATTGTTCTCATTAATATTTTTTATACAATAAAAAATTGTAATCTAAAAAAAGCAAATGAAAAAGAGCATCCGCATGAAATAAAAGTACCTCGAAACGTTTGTAATAAAAGCGACTCAATTTAAACTTTAAAATTTTGTTAAATAAAACCTTATAATATTAGGATTAGGCTCTTTGGAGAATTCATGGGATCCAAACTATCCAATATCGTACGTGCGGTGAAAAAAAGCCTTTTCTAAATGCTCAGCGATGTTATAAAATACATTATCCACCTATCCTATGTAAAGGCATTACTAATTTATAATAGGCTCCCAAACCATTATGTAACAGATTATAATTCATAATGTCCAATAGTCAAGCTTTTAGAAACATATACATAAACAATATAGCCCGCTGACGCAATCTTGTGGGGCAACGCCTCCCAAAGCAAACGTCACTTTTTAATAATATAGATATATGAAAAATATAAGCATCGATCCTATGCAGCACCGGTGGTCCCATTTCTGTTACTCGCTTTTCCCATTTGTGGTCCTCTCGATAGACGGCTTCAAACCCAGACCTTCCAGAGCGTTTTCTGAAATACAAATGATGGGCACAGCAATTAAACAAGAATACACAAATATTTAATGAGGAAATTATTGTTGCAAAGCACAATGGGATTCACAACGATTCTCTGGTACTTCTAAACTAACTTTATGAGCTATTTCACACAAGTAAAAAAGCCATTAAAATTAGCACCAGCTGCTGCAATGTAAGCGCCCATGTTTGGAAAAACCAAGGTGGTGGCCCACCTGAAGCTCGGGAGCACAGTGGTCGGTCAGCACAGTAACCAAAGCGTCACACGTTAGTTTGAAAACAGTGGAGCGTTACTCGGGCAGGTTGTTACAGGAAGGATTAAGACGGCGGGAAATGCCCGCGCCTGTAATAACAGCGTGATCATAGAGAAGGCAATTCATGGAAAAGGACAAATACCGTCACCGATTTAGTTTTCCCTCAAATCTCGCCTCACCCGATTGCTTGAACTCCACCGTATGATTTGGGAAAAGTTTGACGCAGAGCGTATTGTATACATAGTGTAGCTGCTCGCGCAGCGGAAGGGCTTTGGGCCTGACTGCGGCCAAGTTGCTTGTCATGGCTTTTGCAGCGATGTGGAGGAGAGAAAGGCGGAGGCCGGTGCCGAGGACGCATTTTGGCCCGCCTGGCTTCCTGCCGTTTCTTGGAGATATGAAGCGCGTTTCCCCCGACCCGGAAGAGGCAGAGCCTTTTCTTCAACCAGCAGATGGAGGAAGCGCGGGTGCATGCGGAGGAAAGCCTGAATGCAGCGAAAAAGAAACGAGGCCTACAGCTGCCTGATGGCGAAGGAGGACGACGATGGCGTTTTCGCCACCGGCCTCCGCCCTTCTCTCCTCCACCTCGGCGGCAAGGCCATTGCAAAAAAACCTGGCCATCTTCGGGACCAAAGTCCTTCCGCTGCGCGAGCAATTGCAATTCGCCTATAATACGCTCTGCATGAAGCTCTTCCTAAAGCCTATGGGGAATTTGATTTCTAGGATGAGTACAAAATAACTTATAAACAAGCTGACTGGTAAGCCTGCACAACAACCCAACCATTGGACTGGCCAGCGCCGGTTGTTAAGAAGCGATCAATGCTCCCGGCGGACTGAGATCCACCCAATTAGCCTTGGAAACTCTTCCTATGAACTCCCGCTTCTTTTAGTCTTAGTGACCGCGAGCCGAAACATTGGGGTGGCTTGTTCTGGCCAAATTGTGGACTTATCAATGGTTAGCGTCCCCATTTGCAGACAGTATTTGCAAGGCTTCTTTTTCATTGAAAATGTGGACATGGGTAATTGATATGGTAGAATAGGCTACAATGACAAGCATATTACGAACATGGGGTTTTTCTAGTCTATGCTAAATGACTGATAAACAAATTCTGCAAGAAACTGTGAATTTTATGATGCAAATAAAAGACAATTTTTTGCAGATACTCTTTTCAGTCATGAGAAGGTCCTAAGCTATATACAAAATTTGTAAACAATCTGGCTGGGTATGCTACCCAACAACACAGGGGTCAGTCTAGCTATGCCCGGCTATAAACAAGCACTCAAAAGTTCCTTGCCCGGCGGAGATTGCCCAACTAGCTTTAAAAACTGCTCGTATGAGCTTAAGTTTCTTTTAATCTCAAAGATAAGGAGAGAAAAATCAGAAAAAAACAGGACATATAGCATATTAACCAAACTTACTTATCTGGGTCGCTGAAATGCTTGAATCGTGATGGAATTCGACCACCGTTCTGCTACGGACAAGAACTTCTTCAATTCCATGTATAGTCTGCCTCAGTTTGAGGATCCTTGCCTTCATTGAATCGGGGTCATAAATGCCGGCAATTATGAATTTGCTTGTCTCCATATTCGTTTAGATTTCCTCAAAAAACACTTCGAGACGCCTAAATCTTGGCTGATTTAGATTTTTTTCCCTAAGTAGCTTTGCCTAGAGAAGGAAAATTTAGAAGCAAGCAGAACAGAGCAAGCACAAAGAAAAAACAACCAGAGTTATAGTTGGGTTTCACGCAGACGTTTGATTTCTTTACTTTATATATTGGAGGGCCCAGTGGCAAAAAAAAAGTTGGATCCAAATTCTAGGTGTAATCTCAAGAAGATAGAAGACAAAACACGTAACTAAACAGCAAATCTGTGGCTAAGAGTATTCGGTCCGCCATAATTTTAACGACTTGTGGCGTAAGTTTCAAATCTTAATAAATAACCATTCCAAATTGATTCATGAAACCAGCTCTTTGATAAAAGGTTGTCAGGCTTGGTTGGCTTCCGTAGCTGGGTTGTGTAATCGATGGGGATTTTTACCATTCGCCTCTCTATTTCCGCCCGACAAGGTCAGTAGCGGTGCCCAAGTGGGATAAGGGGCTGAATAGCAAAACAATAGTCACATGGAAAGGTCAAAATCAGGGAGATGGGCCCCCCAACTTGGCTACGAATCTCGGGAGGGCTAGAGCTAAACTATCACAATGCTATAATTCACGGGTAGGGGTGGGACCGGGGTCGCGGTGTGTGGAGGATATACTCCCCCCAACCCGCACCGGACCCGGCGTCCGGGCCACATTCTATACTAATATGCCTCTCCTGACACGCGGACAAAGTTGAAAATTTACATTATTAAATAAAAAAATCTGAATGAAAAATTAAACATTAATCAATTACGGTGGGAGTGGGACCGTGTTACTAAATGCCTCCCAAGAGGCGTGTTCAACAAGTTAATTGACCGATACTGTATGATACGTTCACTCCACTAACCTCTAAAAATTTATTTTGTTTTCAAGAAGGAAGAGAATCTATCAAATTAGAAAAGCAAAACCAGATGAATCATTGAACATAAAGATCCAAAAGCGTTTTAAGCACATAAGGCCATAAGAGTTCAAGAGTTCAAATTGCGCTCTAAAAAATGTGATATCGCATACCTACGCTTATCACTACCTGATGTAAACTTGTGGAAACGGATAATTTAAAGGTTTCCCCACGTGTCATTGAGATCCATGGAGAAATACAACTTTATGGTAAAAATATTAAAATAGAAAAGCTCTGTATAATTAGCGAAGACATTTTTTGAAAGACTAAGATCTTCTCTAGATTTGCTCTAGATGAACCACTTTTTCAACGAATCGAAGGTGGGCCATGTTTGGAGTTACAAACCATGACAACTAGTAAGGATATGAAGCCAAACTAGGAAGAGTTTTTCTGACCATTGGTTTATACGGGCTTATGGAAAGCTCTTAGATTATTAAATCTTGGTTAGTAGGTTGTTGTAGGTAGAAAGCTTTTGTTTGTATTGTGGTCCTTGTAGGGGAGATACATATTGTACAATTTAGAGTATAATAAACGATATAAATAATAGTTAATATCTAATTAATTTTAAATTTAATAAGAGTTGTAATTAATTTTAAATTTAATAAGAGTTGAAATAGTGAATGTAAAAAATAAATTTGTAATTGTTAAAGAGAAAGGTTTTGTTTAATAAGTGAAATTAGAAAATAAAAAATAGATTTACAAATTGTAGTAAATATATATTGAGGATCTTATTTGAGATTTAATCTATTTTACATGATTTATTTTTTAGTGATATTATGTAGTTTAAAATATATAATAAAATAATTGAAAATAATGTATAAATAAAGATTTCTATTTTATATCTAGCGACACTTTTGATTGAGAAAAAAATGATAAGGGAGCAAATCTCTCACCAAATAAACTTTGTTGATCAAGTGATGTGTTCAAGATGGTTGATTGTGGATGAGAGGGAATGTGGTTGCTCAATCTAGTGTCATTAGCTTGCCTTGCATCTAATTTCTATTCTTGAAAATAGCTTGTGGAACAATGGATTTATAGACTTTGCATGAGAGTGATGGATGGATGAAATTTGATCTTATGCAATGGAGGGACGAGGTTAATCCATTTGCAAAAGAGAATGAAAGACTTACAAGTGATATCTTGTGATTGGTATGTATGATTAAGACAAAGATCGGAAAAAGATGGGTGAAGATTTTCTAAATTTTTATGGAGGGCAAGGATTAAAAATGGGGGGAGGGGTAAAAGTACAAACAAGTGTCACACTTTTATAAAGGAAATGGTCAATGCAAATGTAAATTTTTGACTTAAATCACATAGAAATAGTCTTTATGTTAAATTTCAAAATGATGTTAACTAATGAAATGTAGAACTCTTGATGAAGATTATGCTTGCAATTTAAAATAAAAATAAAAATGATTTGATATATATTTTTATAAATTTAAGGGTAAAATTTGAATTGTTGAAAATTTCAAAAATAAGAAAAGAACAAACAATTTCTTTTCCTATTTTTTCTCTAAATAGCTAACTTTAATATTCAGTGCATGATTTTTTTTTTTAAAATCAATGTTTTTTTCTTGTAAACATTTGAATTTCACTAGAACAACATAGTCTTCACGGAACACCAAATTATTTTTTATTTTGGAGAAGATTCTCTCCTCTAGTATACCATATATTTTTAAAGATGTTTTAATATATTTTTAAAAATTTCTAATCAACATTATCTTTGATTATAACAACCTATTTGTAATATTTTAAAAAAAACCATATTAAAATGAACCAAAACATCAAAAGAAAATTGGATTGTAGACTTTGAGCTCTAAAAAAGGTATTTTTAGATTTAAAAAAAAATTCTGATTGAAGAAATATTCAGTTGAAGTGGAGAGTTACAAAAAATTATGAAAAAGGGGAGGTGGTTGCCAATGAGTATGCCACATAGATAGTTTCAAGAGAAACAATTTTGACTGAAACTGTGTCGATCAAGATTGTGCAGGTCAAAAACATTCCAACCAAAAGTGCTCATATAAATATATATATTTTTAATTCAAGCAAGTGAAGAAAATACACAAAAGGAGTTCTGTTGACAAACAATCTTTTTAGGTACAATGATTCTCAACTTGTCTTCCCTTCACTAAGAGGCTATGTTGGATAAACCTTTTGTTCTATATAAATGATATGTATTCATATTTTAGTGTATTATGTTTACCTTGGTTATCTAGACTATTAGGATTTATGAACAAATGGTCAAGGCTATATAATTATATGTATATATAAATCTTAAGATTATTTGTTCCATATCTTGGTTTACCCTGGTGTTATACTTGTTCTAATGGTGTCTAATCAATAAAATTCCAACTCTATTGATATAATATTTTCACACACCTCATTACTTATATCTTTAGATTTGAGTTATATTTGTAGACACCTAGATTTGGACACTTGATTTATCCAAATTTATCCCTTTTCATCTAAGCTTCCCCTTATCTGCATTAATTAAGTCATATCACTATTATTTAATTAATACCTCTAAATTTCTTCTAATCCATAAGGTTTCTAGTTAAATAATTAAATACCTTCCCCCTTTTATTAAATGAATTAAATAAATATGCCATTTATTTAATTCGCTTTATGTCACATCCTCCATTTTTATCTAATCCTAATCCATTTTCTAATCTCATCATTAGGGGTGTGCACATGCCTAATCCTTGATTAGGATGTGTCACATCCTCCAACTTTTGTAAGTTGGTCTCTAATCTCTCTTAGCCACTTAACCCTCCTCTAATCCTTTATTAACTAGCCTAATCAACCGCTCAAGGAATTTTTAATTCCTTTTATCCTTCCAAAGAATATTAAATTCCTTTTTCTCTTCCCCATGTGATCTTTGACTTGTCACATCAAGTCACATGTGAAATCTAACCCTCTTCTAATATGTCATTAATTAGTCTAATCAAGTACTTGCACAACCTTAATCACTCCATGTCACTTAACTAAGTCAACCCTATTAAATGCTTTTTCTTTTTGGACAAGACATCTCCATTCTCTATGTGAATTTTTGCACAACCTTAATTCACATTTAATCCCCCAATGCATTAAAAGGAATTTTAAATTCCTTCTCTTATCCCCATGAGAATATTTGAGGAATTTTTTAATTCCCCATTTATCCTCTCACCCACATGGGGACAAGTACCTCCTTTATGATGAGATCTTGTCCCAATCCCAAGGTACTATGTACCCCCTCCATATCATGTACTATCCTTCCACCTCATGTACACATCACCTCTTTTAAGCCATATCGCATGCCACATGTCACGATGTGAGGGTTTGTGAGTTCTTAACTCACCTTAGCCCTACATCTTGATCTTGGTGGCTCAATCTTGACCGTACATTTCCCTAGAGATTTTCAAAATATCTATAAATACCCCTCTTTTCTCTCATTTTGGGAGATCATGCATTGTAGCCAAACTCTTGTAAATTTTTCTTAGAATCCATATTTAGCCATTTTCATGTTTGCACCCACTTGCATTCATCTCCATATCACCATCTAGCTTGCATTTCTTGCCATCCAAGGAGCACACAACACCAAAGATCGAAGGGCCAACCAAAGAATCGATTTGACACAAGGTAAAAGGTTCTATTTTGTTATTTTTACTTTGTGTTGATTCCAACTAGGCTAATCTTGAGGTGTAGGTAGTTTTTAGTGTTATTTTGCATTCTCTTGCTTGCTGCTCATATTCTAGCACTCAAATTCAACCTATCACATTTCTGGCACGCCCGGTGGGACCCATAATTTGGTCTCTTACTTTTATGTTTTCTATTTTTTTGACTTTTTGTAGGTACAGGTCACAGAGGGGCAGACCCGACCTAACAGACAGGCGGACCTACCCTCCACAAGCGGACCTAACCCTTTCCAAGGGCAGACCTGCCTTCCCTAGATTGCAGAAAGTGGTTTTTTGAAAAAAATTCACAGAGGGGTGGACCCGACCTAATAGACAGGCGGACCCGCCCTCCACAGGCGGACTTGACCTTCTCCAGGGGCGGACCTGCCCTCCCCAGATTCTAGAAATTTCTTTTTGGAAAATTTTCATGGAGGGGCGGACCCAACCTAACAAACAGCCGAATTTTCCCTAAACAGCTGGATCTGCACTCTCCTTGGGCGGATTTGCCCTAGATAGCTTTTTTCAAAAGGTGAAATTTTGGTTTTTTAACAACTTTTTGGCTATTTTTAGGGTTCTTAACCCCTAATTAGGAACATAGTTTAATTAAAAGGTGTCAATCAACCCTATATGCTATGTTTTTGGGTGAGCTATTTGACGTATCCAATCCCCTTGCGCCATTTGGCAATCCTGGGTGACGAGAAATCGTAGCTTACCATGTCCTTGAGTCTACCCATTTTATTTTTCTTAGTAGGACCTGCTTGGGGATTTCATCACTCCAAGGGACGATTCCAACCACGCGTATTGGTGGGGTATATAAAGGGGGGAGAGTGAAAGTTGTACCTCAATCCAAACACGTTGTAATTGGCGAAGCATCGGGATGATGTGAAGAGTTGGTCTGAGCCTTCTAGGTTCTCGACTCATGCTTGTAATGGGTTGGTGTTCACAGTTTGGGCCTCACGTACCGTGTGTATATCGAGAACTCCCTAGTAACCATGTTCATCCTAGATTAGAGGACTTTGTTGACCATATCCTCTCTACTAGATTTAGGCTTGTGATTGTCTAAATTGTCTTCTTTGTGCGAAACCAGTGATTGTCTGCTTTGCTTCACTTTGCCATAACTTTTTGATTGATGACTGTTGTGTTTTCAGTCATTTTCCTTGGTCTTTTTTGTCAAAATTCAAGTTAAATCCTCCTTGGGCGGACTTGCCTTCATCTAGGGGTAGATCTGCCCTATTAACAGTCCTTTTGGAACCCGTTTTGGCCATTTTTGACCAACTTTTTCTCCTTGGGTGGACCTGACCTAACACGTAGGTGAACCCACCCTCCATAGGCGGACCTGACCCTTTCCAGGGGTGGACCTGCCCTCCCCAGACTACAAAAATTGTTTTTTGGAAAATTTTCATAGACAGGCGGACCTGCCCTAACAGACAGACAGACCCAACCTAACAGACATGCGGATTTGCCCTGACAGGAAACCATATATGCCCCGCCATTTGCACATTGTAAACCTGCTTTCCTCTGTTCGAGCACCAATCTTCTCAATTTTTCGTGCTCTTTCCAATGACATATACCACTTCATACTTTTGAGCAACTTTTTTCCTTGGGCGGACTTGCCCTCTCCTTGGGCGAACTTGCCTTAACCTCTACTCAGGCAGATTTGCCCTTACAGACAACCATATATGCCCCGCCATTTGCACATTGTTTACCGGTTTTCCTCCGTTCAAGTGCTAATCTTCTCAAATTTTCATACTCTTTCCAATGACACATACCACTTCATACTTTTGAGAATTTTTTTTTCCTTGGGCAAATTTGCCCTCTCCTTGGGCAGACTTGCCCTGACCTCTACTCAGCCAGATTTGCCCTGACCTCTACTTAGGTGGATTTTCCCTAACAGACAACTATATATGCCCCGCCATTTGCACACCGTTTACCCATTTTCCTCCGTTCAATTGCCAATCTTCTTGATTTTTCGTGCTCTTTCCAATGACATATAACACTTCATACTTTTGAAAAACATTTTTTCTTTGGGTGGAATTGCCCTCTATAGGGGCAGACTTGACCTGTTAACAAGTCCTTTTCAAGCCCATTTTGACCAAATTTGACCAACTTTTGCTCCTTGGGTAGACCTGACCTTCTCCTTGGGCGGACCTGACTTTTTCCTTGGGCGGACTTGACCTTCTCCATAGGCGGACCTGACCTTCTCCTTGGGCAGACCTGACCTTCTCCATGGGCGGACCTGACCTCCTACAGGGGCGGACCTGACCTAACAGACAGGCGGATTTTCCTTGACAGACAACCATATATGCCCCATCATTTTTGCATTGTAAAACCGTTTTCCTCCGTTCAAGCGCCAATCTTCTCGATTTTTCATGCTCTTTCCAACGACATATACCACTTCATACTTTTGAGAAGTTTCTTGGGGCACCCTTTTCTTCCCTATCTGCCTCCTTGAGGGGGGTGTACCCTACCATTCTCTCTCAATCTTCCATCATAAACCTTCCCTTACGAGACCAGGGCATCCCCTTTAGACATCTCTCCAAACAACCATACTTTCTCCCCAGTCATATATGCCCTCCTCCGTAGCCATACCTTCCCTTTTCAACAATCTCGATCAATCATTTACTCATTCTGAGTAATCTTTCAGCTATCCCAAACCTTCATCTTCTCGTTTCAAGAATCATTCATCCATTGTGAGCATCCGTTTACTCGTTTCAAGTAAACGTTCATCCATTTAACACATCCTTTCATCATTCTGAACTCTCGTTCTATCATTCCAATCATCCGTTTACTCATTCTAAGTAAACCTTCATCCATTTAACACATCCTTTCATCATTCTAAACTCTCGTCCTATCATTCTGATCATCTCTTTACTCATTCCGAGTAAACGTTCATCCATTTAACACATCCTTTCATCATTCCGAACTCTCAGCCTAACATTCTAATCATTCGTTTACTTGTTCTGAGTAAACATTCATCCATTTAACACATCCTTTCATCATTCCAAACTCTCGTTCTATCATTCTGATCAACCGTTTACTTGTTCCGAGTAAACGCTCATCCATCTAACACATCCTTTCATCATTCCAAACTCTTGTTCTATCATTCCGACCATCCGTTTACTTGTTTCGAGTAAACATTCATCCATTTAACACATCCTTTCATCATTTCGAACTCTTGTT
The DNA here is from genome assembly GCA_007258455.2 of Sequoia sempervirens. NCBI lineage: Eukaryota > Viridiplantae > Streptophyta > Pinopsida > Cupressales > Cupressaceae > Sequoia > Sequoia sempervirens. The sequence continues at coordinate 82,425,334 of VDFB02000363.1, read as the reverse complement.
CTATCATTCCGATCATCCATTTACTTGTTCCGAGTAAACATTCATCCATTTCACACCTTTGTTTATCATTTTGAACTCTCATTCTATCGTTCCTATCATCCAGTTACTCGTTCTGAATAAACGTTTCAAACCTCCTTCCTATCATTTTTGAACTTCCGTTCAACAATCCTAATCAATCATTTACTCGTTTTGAGCAATCTATCATCCATTCTGAGCCTTCATCTTCCCATTTTGAGAATCATTCATCTATTGTGAGTAGTCATTTAATCCTTTTGAGTAGTCATTCATCCGTTCTGATTAATTGTTTACTCGTTTTGAGTACTCATTCATCCATTTCTATCATCCATTTCTCCAATCAAATCACCGTTTTCCCCATCCAAATCCCTTGAACTTTGTCTCAGGTTATTATCCAAATTGACCTAAGTATCTGATCTGATCGTCATCATCAACATCCTCTTAGGATTGTCATCCATCCTAAGTTAATCATCATCGTCAGCCCAATCAATCCATTTTCAATCTCAAAGTGGATTCAGTGCCGCAATCATACATTTATCCTTTAATCCGATCAATCAACATCCTAAGTCACCTAGGATAATCTCTGAACGAGGTTTACAGTCCCTCTCATCATCCTATCTGATCCATCAGTAAATCTTATCTATCAATCGATCAATCTTATCCAATCCAATCATAGACTTATCCAATCACCTTCGACCCAATCAATCTACTTCCATCTTGAAGTAGATTCAGTGTTGTAATCATCCTTTGATAATCAAATCCAATTGTTAGAATCAATCCCATCGCATCATCCAATCATATCCTAATTTGAGCTTTAATCCAATCCCAATCTAAGCTTGCCCTAAATCCCGATTTGAGCTTTAGTCCATTTCATCCATCCTCTTTATCCTTTCACCATCATGAATTCTTATCCTCCATCAATAGTGGTAAAGGGAAACCCTAATTACATTGACAACGATAACGAAAGTCTTGTCGATCAAGAAGAATGTGACATAGATCCCCTTGACACCATCATTGCTAGTAAGTTTTCTCCACCCGCTTTCCAAAATCCAATCACCCCTTTGAGTTATCCTGTTATGTCTTCATCCATGCCTAATCATGCTCCTTATGCTACCTTTGACAAGGGATATCCATCATACCCGTCATATCCTTCATTTGCATCATCCTCTTATCCAACACCCACATCCTCTTACCCCAATCTTCCATCACAATCCCCCATCCATATCCTCCTATCTCAATGCTTCATCCACATATATCCCCTACCCTAATCTTCCATACCAATCTCCTCATCATAATCCTAAATTCACATCAACCTATCCTAATCTAACATCCACATCCGCTTATCCTAATCTGACATCCACAATTCCCTATCTCCATCCGCCACTTCAATCTCCCCATCCTAATCCACCATCCCAATACCATTACTACAATCCGCCACCCGCATCCTTGTGTCCTAATTCACCATGCCAATACCCCTATCTTAACCCTTCATCTAATCTTAAACCCCCTTCTATTCCCAATCCTACATCCAATCCCATTCCCCCATCTAATCCTTGTCCACCAATCCATAGTCCTAATCCCCCACTAATCCATAATCCCTCATCCACTCCTACCACACCATCTCAACCTAGAGTATGCAAGTCTCTCATTTCAGAAGTTCTCCAAGGACTTATAACAAAGAATACATCCCCCACTCCACACCTTGAAGTTATGGAATCGTGCCATCTCAACCCATCATCCATTATCATTAGTGAGGAGACCCTTCTCCACCCAAGACCTATCATTGATGATACCACCCCTCACACCATTCAAACCATCAAAACCATCGCATCCTCTGAATCCACTGAGCCCCCATCGCCTACCATCACATCTATCGAATCCATTGAACACCCATCTCCTACTCTGAGAGTCGTCGAACCCATTGCCGACACCCAAATCCAATGCACTTCTTCCACTACTCATGTCACTAAAATCCATTCCCATGAATGTTTTGAATCCTCCATCCCTCCATCTTACCCACTTAAAGAGTCCCACCAAGACTACATTATCATGCCTCCTGCACACGATGAGTCATGCCAAGAGCCTAATCCAAAGCATGCTGACATATCCCCTTCCCTAGATCAAGATCCTACCATCCCATCTAGTCCACCTCAGGATCACAATCCCCCATCCATTCCATTCCATGATCCCCTTGTCATTCAAGATCCCATTGCTCCCTTTCCATCTCCATCGCATGAGCCCGCTACCACAAATCTAGATCCTATCATATCCCCTAATCCCTCTCCTGATACCACCCATCCAAATGTTGCTATCCCATCATCTCCCTCTCATGATCCCCCATCATCGCCTAAAACTGCTATCCCTACACCGCTTGCATATCCCCTTGGTACTCTCACATTCTTCCATGGTGGCCTCCTTGCAGAAGAAAAGCATAGTATATTTACCACCCATCATCCTCCACCTACTAACGGACTCGCATCATGTTTTGAAAATAACACAAATCCTATCATGGATTGCATGCTCAAGAAAATGAACTATCAAGGAAAAGGTCTAGGCCTTAATGAGCAAGGTATTTTAGAGCCCATCCAAGTCAAAGAACAAATCTACATGCAAGGTCTTGGATCTATTTCCCAAGAGTCACAATCTAAAGATGTTGGTACAACCTCTAGACATCCTCAACAAGCATTTTCCAATAGAACTTCTGGGTCTTCCCATCGCTCCGCTAGATCATATGCTACCATCCCTCCTCGTTTATCGTATCACCTCAAAACAACCGTCCATATTCCTCCTTCATCTGCTCCATCCATTTTGGGTCCTTATATCCCTCCATCCACCATCTCCCATCCTTCATCTATTGCATCCATCTTGGGTTCTTATGTCCCTCCACCCACTCTGTCCATGTTGGGTCCGTATATCCCAAGATCACCTCCTCCATCTCATCCTTTCATCCATCCAACACCTATTCATGTCATCCATCATAAACCTCCCTCTCGCATATCCCATAATCAGGATCAACAAAGGCACATACCTAAACATCCTCTATCTACACATAATCCCCATACTCCTACCTCCGTTGCTCCACATCATCCATCTCCTCACACCCATCTCGTTGCTAATAAAAGAACTTTGGATGCTAATGGAAAACTAAATAAATCCAAACATCCACATGAATCTAACGCTCCCCATGTCCCCTCTAAACGACATGTTGAAGAAAATAAAAATCAAATCCACAATCCAAATCAAACCCATCGGCCACAAAGACCCACTAAGGAAAAAATCAGAACCATGTGGATCCAAAAAAAAAAAGATGCAATGCCATCAAATGAAAAATTTGTAACAACATCCAACATTGCTCATCCAAAAGCTAATCATTTTCATCCACCCTCTCCTAAGTCTGTTTTGGGTCCCTATGTCCCAAAATTCACTATTCTATCTCCTCCATTATCCCCACATTCTCCATCCATTAATCCTCTTATCTTTTCACATCCATCACCATATGTGCCAATGTTGGTCTTGAACTCACCACCCCATCACACATCCACCCCATCATTTTATCCATTCCCTTTCTAACATCCCATCCATTACCCCACATATCTCCCCCATCAAATCCCTCTAATTCATCTTTTTGCATAATCCATTTCTCCTAATAAGGTTGTACCAACATCCAATAGTCAGTTCAAACATGAGCTCTTAATACCTCATATGGAACTTGATGCTTGAGTCCATCCATATCCTTATCGCATGTCTCCTAAATCCACTTATTCGCTTCCCTATCCTTATCCATCTCCTTCCACATGCTATCCAAAGTCCAAAAATCCAAAAAAGTCAAAAAATAAAATAAAATAAAATAGTAAAGAGAAACAATCTATCCAATGGTGAAAACTTGGAAAACAAGCGCCTTGGCTAAGTACCATGATGAAAACCTGGCAAACAGGCATCATGCATAGATCCCCATCTGCACTTGGGGGTAGTTTCTTGATATACATTCCCTCCATCCACTATGCTTCCAGCTATGCACCCGTCTTCTTGTTAGACGTCATCTTCATTCATCCCCTCCATCCTGCCTATCTTACACATCCTGCTTGGCATATCTCATTTATCCCATCCCTCCATCCTTCTTGTAATCTTGATAAAAAAATAAAAATAAAAATAAAAATAAAAATAGGGGCACCTATCTATGCATGCTGTGGACACCTCTTGGTATACATTCCCTTCACACATGCTCTATCATATCCCTAAATCACCCATCCTATCCTCCCCCAGTTATCTCCTTCATTTTCCCATCTTCCATCTCTCATGCCTCATTATACATGACATATCTAGAGTGGGGGCATTTATCTTCCTTTGTGATATAGTCCTTGGAGACATCATTCCTTCCACCCTGGCATCCCTTTTCATCCATCCATCTGGGAACCTTTTCCCCATCCTTTATCCACTCCATCCATCTTGGGTTCTTATGTCCCTCCATCTCCCCATCCCTATCTTCTTATACTTCCATCATAGAATCCCTTGTCATCAATCCATCTAGCCATCTTTTCCTCATCGTCCATCCAAACAATAATTTTCCTCCCCCCATCCTCTACCCTCATCCCATCACATAATCCCTTGTCATTGGTCTCTAGCTATAGGCTACTCTCCATGCCACCCAATGCCATCTACCTTGTCATCATCACTTCCGCTTCTTTTGCGCCATCGTCCTCTATCCCCTTGTTGGATCCCTGACCATGCCCTGGTCCGGGTGGGCTCCCACTTGGTTGCGGGTGGACCCACCCAGGTCTGTCCTCGGGCAAACCCGCCCTGGCTCGGGTGGACCCGCTTGGGTTTGTCCTCAGGCGGACCCACCCAGGTTGTCCTCGGGCGAACTTGCCCAGATCCTTGGACGGACTCGCCCCAATCCACGGGCAGACCCACCTGGATCCTTGGGTGGACCTGCCTGGATCTGTGGGAAGACCCGCCCCGGCTCCTTGGGTGGACCCACCTGGATCCTTGGGCGAACCTGCCTGGATTTGTGGGCGGACCCGCCCCAGCTCCTTGGGTGGACCCGCCCCAATCCATGGGCGGACCCGCCCTATCTGTGGGCGGATCTGCCCTTCCAACTTTTTTTTCATTTTTTTCCCCTCTTTGGATCATCATTTCATCACCGAAATCATTTCATCATTGGGTCATTCATCCCAATCATCTGGACTTCGTTTCGAGAGTTTTTTTTTTTATGCTAAAACTTCCAGAGGCCATAACTTTTGACTCGGGTGTCCATTTGAGCTAAAATTTTATGGGTGGTTCGATTATGAGGTGGCATGTGGATTCCCAGTTGATTGTAAATCCCTTGGACCCCATTTTTGCACATTTTAGGGGCCTCAAATTTTCATCTTGACCCTCGAAATCACAATCTAGTGTTTTTTTCAACATTTTGAAAAATCATTTTTGTCAATAACTCAGAATGCATGTCTCAAATATGAGATATTGGTTGGAAATTCCTCCTATCTTAGTTTTGGGTATTTTTTGGGAAAAAACTGAACTCTCAAACGTATGACCATGACATTTCCTAAAATGGCAAAAATTTGACAATTTTTGAAAATTGCCAAATTTGGAAAAATCTGATTGTCAATACCTTACAACTCCAGAACTTGGTGTAGAATTGATCTCATCACATCCTCTAATCATTCTCATCTTCAATCCAACCTTGATCTTAGCTTTCATCTAATCCCAATCTGAGCTTTAGTCCATCTGCAGTCAAGATCTTTTGATATCGAAACAAATCTTAAGATCCCTCCCACCATATTCTTCAATTTTGTTCTATTAATCCATTCTAATCATCCATTCACTCATTTCGAGTAAAAATTCATCTATTTCAAACCTTCATCTATCATCTCAAACATCTGTTTACTCGTCCATCCATTTCAAACCTTCATCTATCATCTCAAACATCCCTCTCGATCATCTCTTCCAAACCTTCATCCATAATCTCAAACATCCCTCTCGATTTCTTCCAAACCTTCATCTTCTCATTCGAAGAATCATTCATCCATTGTGAGCGGTCATTTACTCATTTTGAGTAGTTGTTCATCCCTCTCGATCATCTATTTACTCGTTTTGAGTAATCTTTCATCTATCCATCTTATCATCCTCTCAATTCATCTTTTGCTAATTTGGATACCTATCCCATCTCTGAGCTTTGTGTAGTCACCATCCTTCAATCCAATCGAATAGGTCTATCTTGTCCCATCGTGTCAGTCCAATCCTTTTATCCCCTTATCTAGGGTTATCTCATCATCTTTTATCCATCATTTGTCTTTGGACTTTTGTCGAACTACGTTGCCCCTGCGCTTTCACGTAAGCAAGGTTGATCATTTGATCTTCCCCCAGGGTTCCATCCATCATCGATCTATATTGTCCACTTTTCTCCTGTTATCCATCCTATCTTTATCATCCATTAGAATCTCCATCATGGTCTGCCATCAGCCTTTTGTCGAACTATGCAGGCTCTGCGTTTTCACGTAGGCAATGCTAATCTTTGATTGCCCCCCCACTAGGTCTTTAGGATTTGTGAGTCTCCCCTCTTTTTTCATGTTGTCGAGCTATGTCCTTATATAGCTGGTTCTTAACAAACAAGATCCACTTGTATCATCATATCCAATCGGTTTCGAATATCCTACGTCATATTGGTCTTTCAGTTTAGTATCTATCATCAGTCTCAACATGATGCATCCTTCCTAACAAACCTCATCAATCCCATCCATCCCCATGATCCTATGGAAAAGGACATTTCAAATTGATTGTGATCTTTTGATGTTTTTGGCTTTTGTTTATCATTTGAGCTCCCTATCATCACTTGTCATGGTCGCCTTGATCTATCATATCATGGTGTGCTTTGACTAGTCAACATAGGGGTATATCTTGATATTTTCTTTGCTTTCTAAGTTGTCCCACGTAGTACCCACCAAGATCTCTGAGGTCTTGTGTTACATTGGGGCATCCTTTTGTGCTTGTGGTTATCCCAATACTTGGCCCAACCAAGGTCATCGCAACTTTGGGGTGTTGGGATAGCCTTCTTGTTTGATGTGTTTGTTTCATGCATTAGACACTAATCTACCTTGGTCATTTATACCTTGGTGTATCGTGTCTTCTGCTATAGCAAAAATTAGTGCTCCTAACGATGGAAAATTTCATTTGGATTGCATTTCATTTCCATCCTATCATCTATCAAAATCCCCCCCCATCCATTCATCCTTCATCACTCTCCCCTCCCAATCTCATGTTGTCTTTGCATCATCTTATCCATTTCGAGAGCACACCCGTGTTCTCTTGAACCTGCATGTCCTCTCGAGGGGGCATCCTTCATCCGTAATTTTTCATCATTTTATTTTTCTCTTCCTAGTCACTCCTTTGAATGACAGGGGCATCTTTCCTAGTCTAACCATCTTCTTCGAGGTTATATGTTTTAATATTCTTTGAAATGATACTACTTCGTAACACCATCTCAAAGAGGGGAAAAATGTAGACACCTAAATTTGGACACTTGATTTATCCAAATTTATCCCTTTTCATCTATAAGCTTCCCTTTATTTGCATTAATTAAGTAATATCACTATTATTTAATTAATACCTCTAAATTTCTTCTAATCCCTAAGATATCTAGTTAAATAATTAAATACATTCCCCCTTTCATCAAATGAATTAAATAAATATGCCATTTATTTAATTCCTTTTATGTCACATCCTCCATCATTTTTATCTAATCCTAATCCATCTTCTAGTCTCATCATTAAGGGTGTGCACATGCCTAATCCTTGATTAGGATGTGTCACATCCCCCAACTTTTGCAAGTTGGCCTCTAATTTCTTTTAGCCACTTAACCCTCCTCTAATCCTTTATTAACTAGCCTAATCAACCTCTCAAGGAATTTTTAATTCCTTTTATCCTTCCAAGGAATAATAAATTCCTTTTTCTCTTCCCCATGTGATCTTTGACTTGTCATATCAAGCCACATGTGAAATCTAACTCTCTTCTAATATGTCATGAATTAGTCTAATCAAGTACTTGCACAACTTTAATCACTCCACGTCACTTAACTAAGTCAACCCTATTAAATGTTTTTTCTTTTTGGACAAGGCATCTCTATTCCCCATGTGAATTTTTAATTCACATTTAATCCCCTAATGCATTAAAAGGAATTTTAAATTCCTTCTCTCATCCCCATGAGAATATTTGAAGAATTTTTAATTCCCCACTTGTCCTCTCACCCACATGGGGACAAGTACCTCCTTTATGAGGAGATCTTGTCCCAATCCCAAGGTAATATGTACCCCTTCCATGTTATGTAGTATCCTTCCACCTCATATACACATCACCCCTTTTAAGCCATATCACATGCCACATGTCAAGATGTGAGGGCTTGTGAGTTCTCAATTCACCTCAACCCTACATCTTAATCTTGGTGGCTCAATCTTGACCGTCCATTTCCTTAGAGATTTCCAAAATCTCTATAAATACCCCTCTTTTCTCTCATTTTGGGGAGATCATGCATTGTAGCCAAACTCTTGCAAATTTTTGCTAGAATCCATACTTAGCCATTTTCATGCTTGCACCCACTTGCATCCATCTCCATATCACCATCTAGTTTGCATCTCTTGCCATCCAAGGAGCACACAACACCAAAGATCGAAGGGCCAACCAAAGAATCGATTTGACACAAGGTAAAAGGTTCTATTTTGTTATTTTTACTTTGTGTTGATTCCAACTAGGCTAATCTTGAGGTGTAGGTAGTTTTTAGTGTTATTTTGCATTCTCTTGCTTGCTGCTCATATTATAGCACTCAAATTTGACTTATCACATTTTTGGCACACCCAGTGGGACCCACAATTGGGTCTCTTGCTTTTACATTTTCTATTTTTTTGACTTTTTGTAGGTATAGGTCTAACTCTTCTAACTCTTCTTTTTCTAACTCATCTAAAACTTACAAAAGAGGTGAAACACCATATTTATAAAAAAACGTGTCAGAGGCATTGGCCCTGCTAGGGTTTACAATGAGTCGGTTACAGAACAAGTCGGCCCTAGAAGAGTTTGAAACAAAGTCAACATGCATTAAATGAAAGGGCACCAACCAAATCAGCCTAGGATCTCGTTCAAAACTCGAACCAAAATGCATGAAGAAGAGGCAAAGTGAAATGATGAGGGAGCATGACTTTCAACACATTTTGCATTAATTGCCTCCACCTTGCCCATACCTTGTTCCATTTTATCCCTCGTCATCATGAATGTCCTCTGCAAGCCATTCACAAGTGGCATAGGCGATACCCTAGTTCGCCATTCAATGACATTAACATTATTCTTCAGATATGTCCCATCACATTGTCCCAGTCTCTCTTAGCCATTCCAGTTGCTGCCTTGCTAGACTCAACCTACATTCATCAAACACCAATGTGAGAATCAAAATGTTGACAACATTTCATCAAAGTGTTAGCTCAAAATCATGATAAAACCATTAAATTAGCCATTAAGCATCAGCACTGGATCATCAAAATGAACATAATCAACATACAACAGTGAAATTTACCAAATTAAAGCATGGAAACATAAGAATTTATCACTAGAATAATCCATTTCACCAAATTTCCTCGTTCCATAGTGCCTCCTAGAAAATCTAGAAAAATCCAAACAGACCGGAATTCCGCTAAAATGACAACACAACATGAATTTCAGGAAAACGAAGGGGAGAAAGAGAAATTGGGAAAATATGATCGAACCGAAATTCTGCGAAGAGTGCAAAACTTCAGACACCAGCACATTTCTGGGAAACAGAAGGGAACCGGGAAAATTCGGCCTGGCAGAAAAATCCCAAGGTTGATAGAAAACCCGAACACCAGCCATGACTTTGCTCAAATTGACCAAAGGTCATAATTTTGAGAACCCTGGGCCCATAAATCGTTTAACACAAGCCTCCTATAGATCTTCTTTGAATCCTAGGCTCAATCGAAAGAAGATCAAGATGGAATGGTGACACCCTAGGCATGAAACCCTAAATTTTAAACATGAACACATAGGGTAAGCCATGAAATGCCCAAACACACAAGAATTCGAACTCCAAGCAAGACCGTAACATTTTAAAGCATAACAAGATTGAACATCCAACTTAGGAGAACACAAATGATAAAGCAAGATGGCACAAAGCTCAAAAAATTGACCAAACTCGGAAACCTGACGACCAGATGGAAATCTGAAAAAAATTGACCCAGGCAAAATTCTGCGAAGGCCAGAAATCTCTAAACTGCAGTGTAAAACAGGCCGATTCAGACTTTTGAGTGCAATCTGGAAAAATATGGAAGTGGCGGAAAAACTGGGAAAATCCGACCGGGGTGGACAATCTCGAACTGGCTGAAAAACCCGAACTTCACAATGAAACTAGAGTTTGAAAGAAAACTAGGAAAATCCACATAGACCGAAAAATCCTGAAACAGGGTAAAAACTTGAATCTCGCCCAAAACATAAGATTTTCAATCTGCAACGTAGGGAAAACACTTGGGCAAGCAAGATAAACATACTAAGCACATGCCAAGGCAAAAACAAAACCTCAAGATTGAAGGGGGAAAAACACAAAGAGCGAAAACAAAAGAGGGTCGCATTTTAATCAGATTGAAATGGGGTGGTTATGCAAGGCATAACAAGTTTTATGTATTTAATAAAAATATTGATGAATATGTAATGAAATGGATGCAATATAAATGATATGGCTAACTACACATTTGTTTTCCAAGTGGATACATAGGAAGGATTTCACACCTCCAAGAAAAGAGGGGGGTATCACTTGGGAGAAGGGTATGGATAAGGACTGAATAGTAAAGCCATCCGAGTTCATTGTTTGTGCATATGTTAGGTATTGGATACTATCATAAACAAGTAAGTTTGATCTTGATTTGTGTCACTTGGTCACGTTAACCAAGGTCGAGTCAAGTTTGTTTTCCTTATAGTAGTTATAGGATTATTGATATTTATTTATTAATGTATTGATCGTATATATATATATATATATCATTATTGTCCAAGTTGAATTAGTATCAATTTCATCATTATGATATTGGTATATGGAAGTGATTGTGTATATATTATGGTATGTGTGTATGCATTAAGATCAAATGGTTTTATCATTATGATATAAATATATATATGTATAAATATGTGTACATATGTATATATTTATATGTAAAGGTAAATGAGCATGTATATACACGATTTGATGATAATCAATAATCGATGTATATATATACTCATGTGTATAAATACATATGTATGTGTATATATACTCGTGTATTTTCCAATATGAAATGAAGATCTATTCTATTTATGAAATACATATTGGTCATATACTTTTTTTTACCAATAGAATAATCAATAAGATTATCAACCAAATTTTTATTAATAATGGTCCTAAGGCCTTAACAACATATATGCATCTTTAAATTTTTTTTCCACATTAGAAAAGTTATAAAATGTGGAGGTGTTAAGCCTAAACAAAATCCCAATTCAAGAACCTTTAGCTACCACTAAGTTACCTCTCACCAACCTTACCCTTACTAAAAATCCACTTTTTAAGTGAAAAAACACTCCTTGCAAGGGGTTATATGGTAGGAGTGACCTTAATAAATGTGCTTATTGAAAATAAATAAATCATCATTATCACTAACATAAAAAAATAATAGTAGAGAAATCTAAATATTTCTTCTTGTTTTTTCATTCCTTCTTTGCATGCCCTCTCTTCCCATTGTTTGATCACTTTAATATACTCTTCCTTGGGTTTTTTACCATCCTTTTATTTTAGATATATATTTCTTTGTATCCCCCTTAGACCCTCATTTTTCCTTGGGCCTTCATTGAACATGCAAGGCATCTTCTAAACTAGCGTTCATGGATTTTCTTCTCATATGCTCTAAAAGTAAAGTAGTAATGATATTTTTCAATTTTGGATCTACACCACTACCAATGATGGAAATAATTATATTTTCTCAAGATTTAGGTAAATGAAAAAGTATAAGAGGAGTTTATCTTCTCCCATGCTAACATCTATTGAAAGAAGATGACTCAAAATCAAATTAAAAGCATTTAAATTACCTATAACTAAATTTTTATCTTTCACCTTTAAATAATATAATCATATTTTTGAGATACATTTTATTTTTTAGACTTTTAGTTTAATAAAATATCATCTATCCTTTTACTTACCTTGTATGTAGTGGTCTCCTTGGAGACATTAACGGGAATATAATCCACAAGGCACAACATAATGGTTCCCATTTCCTTAAGAAGATCTTCCATCTTTAGTTTCCACATCTCATATTTGGTGCAATTGAATTTCTCAATATCAATATGAGTAGTGGAGTCTATGGTTTTTTTTCCCTCAAATTTTCAAAACTACAGTGTTGGTGATTTGAGTTGTGTGTCCCAAATCCCTAAGGTTAGAAAGTCTTCCAAGTGCTAAGGGTGTCAAACTTGGGAAGAAAATTCACAAAACCTATATTTAGGTTGGGAAAATCAAGACCAATTATTGAAGTGGATAAGACCCCCTTCACTTCTAGTTCTACAAGACCAAGGTGGGTTCCCTAATATGTTAGATTGATTATTGACATTATGATTGAACACTTTCTTACAACAAACTATACCTGCTACATAGTGTATCCCAATATTTGCATCACAATATGCCTATGTGCTAGTTTGGACATACAAGGCTTATGAACCTCTAATAGTAGAATAATTATCAATCATGATATTTAATGAAAAGAATGTACATCCCATTATAGTTTGTATATCTCTAATAACTGAAAGTCATAAAACTACCTTACCACAACTAAAAATAAATTGAGTTAAATATTTTTGTTTAAGTGGGGTTATGAGAAATGGAGTTTAGCATATTGGTGTTGATTCTAAAAGGGCTATAGAATTACAAATTCACTCAAACATATAATAAATTATAAGCAAAGGTGATACCCTAATCAAGATACCACATAAGACTATGCATTTTAGAATGCACAAAAACTATTAAAGCTCTACACAAACTGTTAGAAAAATGATCAATGGTTGCATAATATTAAGTGGGTCTACTTAGTAATCCATGATAATATTCATACATTTTCTTTATTATGTTGAAAATATACCTTACAAAGGTTTTTCAAGGATTTTACAAACTTCTGGTTGACCAAATAAACAACATATATCCAAAAATTATATATAATATACACAAGGAGACACCCACATAAGGTTGATCCTACCTTTAATCATTCAATATTTAAATTTTATAAGTATTTATTACAAGTTTGGGATGAAACCAGATCATTAGATCATTATAGTATCAAAACATTTTTACCTAGAACTAGAAATTGAAATCCTAGGGCTTCCTATGAATATCATTGTTATGTTGGTTTTGAAACTTCTCTTTTTTCCTCCTCTTCTAGATTCTTTGGTCAATCTATAAAATATTTTGAAACACCATCTAGAGACCTTGGGTAAAGAACCATGGTTGATTTTAATTGTATAGGTCACCTATGTCTTCTTGCAACACCTTCACATGGTCATACACTTGAATCAATTCCCCTTACATCATTAACCATATGCCTTTTTACACTATCCATGTCTTAAAGGGGCCTAAAGGTACCAAGATGCCTTTGAGAGTTCCCACTTATCAAATCACATTCATTTTGAGACCATTAATGGTGTCTTGGGTCATGCAGGAAGGTAGGTAAGGCTTTTCATTTGGACAATTAAGTTTTGAGACTTTGCATGCCAAAGGGGATGAGGGGAAAAATATCCTGAAAGTTCAATATGCATGATGGTATGAGAAACTTTGAAATACCGAAAAATGGACTTGTCAAGGAAGGCATGCCATGGATGAAAGGTAGGATAGATGTGACAAGCCCAATATTTTACTTTACCTAAGTTTTAACCCATATGAGAAAGGTTCAAGTTTACCAACATTGTAATAAATTTTTTCCAATTCAATGACAAAGATGCATATTCAAAATAAATCCATTTCAAATTTTCATTACATAAAGTAGCATTACATAATCCCATGTAATGATTTCATTTTTCAAATAAAATTACGTAATCCCATGTAATGATTTCATTTTTTAAATACATTTTTCATAAGGATGCAATATCATAAATGCATAACATAGCTTACAAGAGCTTACATGGCTTCCAAGAGCTAAATGTATCAAGAGTGAAATTGATCTAGATGTCCCTTCCTAGGCATACATCCTCAAATCTCGACTATTGACTGCACAAGGAAGAGTATCACCCAAGTGCTTTTCCTCCAACCACAGACTTACAATAATCCCCTGCACATCTACCTAACTAGTAAGATGGCCCTCCCTTCAACGAAGAGATTGGTCTAGTAACTCTCACAATAATATCATCCTTGAGTATGGTGTTGTATCCTACATAACTAGAGCTAACATATAGTGGATACCCCCTTACATGCATGACATTCCCAACCTAGTTATGCAATTCTGGCTCACAATGAATGGACAAGTGTACACAGTGGCAACTTATACTTACTTTGGCAAAAGATTTGATAATTACACCAAACTCAATTTATAAGAAACGATGTCTCACTTTTATGAAGTGGAATTTGTATGTTCACCCACCCCTTAGCTCGATTTGGTAAATAACATGGCCATAATAACTCTTGACAAGAATATACCACATAACATGATTCCAACCCAAAACTTAATGGACATTCAAGTGATCTAAGTGACCATCTAGGTTACTCCCATCCATGGATTATCCTAATCCCAGAAACAAACCTCAATACTAACATAGGTTTACATAACATCACAAACTGACAATTTCAATATAGCACTTCAATGCAACATCATTTCTCATACCTCATTATCCATTCCAAAAGTATTATCACTGTTACTAGATTTTCACATATGGCTCAATCAAGAAAAGCCTATTGATATTTAAAAGAAAATGGTACATTTTCTACCTTCCTTACATTGCATTAATGTGTACAAATGAAATATCTTAACAGATTACAAAAATTTAAATCATTGCATTTATACAGATGCATGAAACATAAGAAAGATTTTACAAATATTTTCTAAAAAATGGTAATCTTTATTGAATGCAAAAATATTCATTTGACTGACACAAGTTGTGAGTTTAATTTTTTCTTATTCAATACAAATCAAGATGAACATATACATGGATAAGTAAATGAAGAAAATAATATGCATGTAGGGAAGGTAACCGGTCATTTCCTGAGAATGACTGGTTCCGTCATGTCTTTTTGTCCAATTGATGCCTGAGTTGACTAGCCTTCCTATTTCCTTGGTACTCCTGTTTCCTGCATTAAGTCAAAACAATGTGTTAGAGCAATGCTCTAAGCAGTGAAAGGTTACATACCATACATGATCATCAACCTATGCATGTATAAATTGGTCCTAATTAGCATTAAATAAGTTTTGTGTGCATTTCAAGTGTCCTGGAAAAAACATTGGAATTATTAAACACACTTGAAATACACATTTTTTTCTAACTTGTTTGCTTCATGTGCAGCTACAGGTGCAATCATGTCTTAATTCAAAATGAGTGGTGGAAATGTGGCTCCCATGAGGGTTGAGCCCAAGTCATACTTTATGCATAACCTTTTAGGTATTTTCTCTTTGAAATAATGAGTATTCAAAACATAAAGGAGTACAGTGAGCAATTACAAAAGCTAAATGGAACAAGATTTTCAATGGTAAACTTGGTATCATGTGGACACAATAGGCATGCTTTATAAATCATGACATTCAAATGAACAGATCTTAGAGTTCAAATACAAGTATTTAAATGAGTGTCTTACAAGTTTGTATTACTCAAAAAGTTAATACCTCATTATGATCTGATCCACAATAATTAGCTACTAAGTGAGTAATGAGCTTTCAGTATGATTAAATAATGAATTCCTATGAGAGGAACTGCAAAATGCATGTGATATTCCTTACGAGCAATAATGATAGAAAATAGATAGATCAACTATTTAGAGTAGCCTTTTCAGAGTTGAACTTCAAGGCATAAATGTTATGCATAATGATAGCGTTGAGAATGTTTGTAATTAGATAGAGCACAAAATACAGTACTAAAAATATTTATGTTGTTAAGGGGAAACATTACAAAATTCATGGAGAGCTTTTACTTCATCATCTTTAGAAGAAAAAATTATGCATTATTTTGAGTTTTCAAATAATGTGGAACAAAAATATAACACTAAGATGTAAAGTCCTTATCCAAATGATCAAAAGGAGCCCTTAGGATTTGCATGTAAGAAGTTGTTCATGATGCACTGAAAGTTAAATCCAAAGAAAGCACAAAGGAACAAGAAATTATTGCAAATAAGGAAAATGTTTTACTTTCTCATAGGCATGAAGTAGGAAATGCATATATGGAACAAGCCTATAGCAGAGGATGAAACTTTTAGGCTTGAATTCTCTTGTGCTAAATCAAATTTATAAGAAAAGGGTAACAATACTGAAATCACCCTCCTAATGGTAAATGTTAAAGGATGACAATCAAGATAAAAGTTCTATAAGATTCTGGCATTCATGAGATTTGTGTTAAATAATCAAGTACTCTTGTGATAAATGTGATGAAGTATGTGCAACTATGGAGTAGTTGGATAAGATAATGAGGATTTAGACCACATTTGAAGAGTCTATGCTTGGTGTTATTTCTCAGCCTCATGGGGGAGGAATGTTGCATATTCAATGACAGAGAATGATAATGGGTTATGGATGAGTCATAGGTACGGTTTTGAACAAAATGATAAGAACTTCATTATTATTTCACAAAAGCATGGAGTGTAGAAGCTTGTAAATGGGCAAAAGCTACAAGAAAATAAGCATAGTCTCGTCTCTTTTTCCTTTTAAGAGGGATGAACATGGAGATTTCTAAATCCATAGATCCATTTTTGGCCATGGGTTTTTATGATCCCAGAAAGATTAAAATTTGCATCTTTTCTAACATACACAAAAGCTCGAGCAGGTAGATCTTGATTTTCTTCATCAGAAATAAGGGTATAATGCAAAATGAAAGTACTCAGATAAATATGAAAGAATAATGGAAGGGTTTCAAGGTACAAAGAAATGGTAAATAAACCTCAGAAGCAAAACCCTATGGCCACGGCTTGAAATGATCTCTTACAAAAAAGATTTCATTCTTTTCAGAATTTATGCAAGGTATTCATGAATTTCTACAAAACAAAGGTTGTACCCCTAAAAAGTAAACCCTATGAGGGTTTTTACACAAACAAAGGAGGCTGAGCCAAAATTCTAATTCATATGAAATGCAAAACCCTTAGCTCAACAATAGAGGCTGAGTTTCTGAAAATAAAACTCATGACGACCATCACAAACCCTTAAAAGGATTTTCTAATGAAATAAAATGCTACAGAGCGCTGATTACAAAATAAAATCCTGTGAACTGTCACATATAGTATACCTTCGATATTCATGAGAGATAATGGATACAAATGAGTTCTCATTTTATGCTAAAAAGCTCAGTTTCAAGCTTTTGTATTCTCATAAATAATGTGACAAATGATGGAATAGATTACCATTTTTATTGCTGAGAAGGAATATGAAAGACCACGATCTCGAAAGACAAAAAGCTTTCAAAATGCACATAGATCTTCCAGATTCAAAGGAAAAACCAGATTTCTAATGTTTCAAACCTCAACAATTCTCACAATGGCAAGCATAACATAAATCTCCAACAAGAAAACTTAGCTAGGGTTTTCCTTGTGGTGAAAGACTTAGCTTCTTCTTGAAGCTTCATCATAACACAATAAAAGAAATATTTCTTTTCCTTTTTTTTTGTTTTTAGGTTTTGTAAAAGACCTAAAAGATGTCAATGAAAGGTGACTTTTGTCATATTTTATAAAATCAATCAAATTTCAACTAATGCCAAGGTAGTCAAAACTTAAAGTTTTGTGAAATATTCCTTTTACATTTTCATGTGTTGTTAACTTAGTTGCATATGACTAAGTCCATGACTGATATATGAAAGAAATATTTATTCTTGTACTAACTTATATTGTTAAATACTTAAGTAAAGTGATATTTAATAAGTCACTTTTACTTAAAGTATTTCTTTTAATAAAAATAGAAATATGTATGTTATGGCTAAGTCAAAGGAGGAATGGAGATGTGCTTGTATTGATGGCATACCATGAAAGAAGGAAGATTATTTTCATTTGAGAAACATTGAGAGAGCATATAGGGTTAGTTGATGCAGTTTGAAGCACATGGACAAAATTTAGGGGGTGTTTTGATTCATTTATGAGCTTTTGAGAACATCTTGGAGCATTTTTTGCTTGCCTTTATGGTAGACTTGGTCAAGTTTGACCTTTTCATGCATATTGATGTCTTTTGGAGTGGATATGGATGCTATATTTTTGGCTTTTTGAGGACTTATGAGTTAAGATGCTTCTAGATCCTTTTTTAGTGGAGATTGCTTACTTAGTCTTATTGGACTCATTTTGTAATTAGTTATTTATTATGCAGTTTCTACACTTAATGACTTTTGAAGTCCTTTGGTAGATTTTTGCAGACTTTTGTAACTCTGTCTTTTGGCTAATATGACAGTGGATTCCATGATTAAGAAAATTAAGTTAAGTGTTTTACCTTCTTAGTTTTCTGTTCCATTGTGTGCATGAGTTTAATTGATGAAGTTGCTTGTGAATGTTTTTTGATTCCTTGTAATTTCTGTCTTAAAGTTTGCACCTTTTACAAAAATATATATCTATTGCAGGTCATAAGTTGTACAAAAATTTGTGAATGCTTTTAGAAGTGAGATAAAATTTCCCTCTAAGAATTTGACAATTCAAAGATATTTTTATGAAGTACTTATGCAAGAAGCATATGAAGCTGAGTTGTGTGAGTTAAGCCTTATCATTTGTTTAGTTTGTGTAAGAGTTGTTTACAAGTCAGGTTAACAATTAGGTGTGGCACCATAGGAATAGTATTTAATTAGTTTTCATTTTAAAGTTTTCCCTCTCCTTTTTCCTTCGAAATCATTAGAATAGGTGATACCAAGAGGAAGTCATCCTTCTTCGAAGGTTGACCTTTCTTCATAAGTAACTCACAATATTAGAGGTCATCCCATGTTTTCTCTAAAAAGCTAAGTCCTGCAACATAACTTGTCAAATTTTGCAACTTAGTTAGGGTGCAATTTTAGTAGTTAACAATCACAACATTAAATGACTCAAATATTCACATGTTTACAATGTTCACTAAATTCATATCTAATATGGAGGATGTTATCAGCTTGAGAGGCATCTATGCTTCTAGACCTTCAATTCCTCTCATATTACGACTTTGGGTTGTTGGAATGTAAGTCCTTTAAGACTAGAATATTGCAAAAAGGAATAGACTCTTGGTCAAGTATAGATATTGGCATAATCAGAATATATATATCACTTATATGTTTTCAACCCTAATGTTGAATATTGATATAATCATATTCAAGAGTATACCCTAACCCTAGGGAATAGACTATTATCCTATTTTCAAGGAAAATATGAGTTACCATTCAAGGATAAACTATCAACATGGTTTGCATACCATCATATCCTTTCAATGATGACATATCTAACATGCTATTATTCTCGTAGCATTACTAAAATCATAATTCATGGAAAAATATGTGTAACATGCAATCATCTTGGTATCATGTGATGCGAAAATACTGGTATTGGCTGAATTACACTTGATTCATGAAGAATCGAAGCATAACAAAGCCACCAATACTCAAATCTCAACAAGATTAATCAAATAAAATTAAAAACTAAACATTTCATCAAAACCTAACAAACTAAATTATAAAAGCTTTCAAAACATCTATTCTAATCCATTTGAAACTTATCTTGTTGTGGAATTGGTGTCGTGTTGATGTGAAACGATGACCCTTTCCCAATCTTGTGATTAGTGAGCTTGTTTTTGTTGATTCTATGGAAGAGAATCGATGAAACCATAGTGATTGTTGTATGAAAACCTAATTTATGCTAAAATGAACATGATGCAAGCTAAGTTACCATAATTTTATGCTACAAATGATCTAATTATGTAATTGTTAAGCTAATATAAGCTAAAATTATACTAAAAGATGTAAGCCCTAATTTATTTACAAACTAAGATGGATGCATGGAAGCCATTAATGGATTCTCTAAGCTATTGTGAATATTTATTCACGCACCGCTCTTTTCCTTCATGGTCCTTCTTTCTTTTGCAACTTCACCTTTTGTTTTGGTACTGCTTGTAGCTTTCCGGCTGCCGCCATGTGGCGTCCTATCAAAGTTTCCCTTCGAGACACTTCTTTTTCCTTTTGCCAGGCTTCAGTTGTTTGACATGTTGCCTCCACATGCTTTCTATTCATATGGGTCCCACATTGCAGTTACCTTTGCTAGGAGCTTTATGTGTGGCAATTGTTCATGCATCCGTTGTTTTTGTTCAATGGTTGTTGCAACTGTTTCCATTTTGCTACATCCTGTCCTTTCCTTTTGCTGTTGCATGGCCCATCTCTCCTCGGAATGTCCCTATTATCATGTGCCCTTTCCTTCTTTTTGTTGGTGCCTGCGTTGGGGAATTTTTCTCATTGGGGACTTTGCTGGAGCATCTTTCTTGTTGGAGCCTCTAGGCAGTGGGCTGGCTTATTTAAGCATCCCTTTCTTCATTTTTTGGTTGTTGTTAGATGGAAATTTTTTTCCTAGTACTGAGAATTAGCCTCTATAGTGTTTGATATTAAATTTGAACTTGCAAACTATGCCATTCTGTTTGGCCTCTCTATTTTCAAGCATTTGATAGGACATTAGATTGTGCTTGCATTTTCTGAAATATATGAACATCTGTTTCAAGATTTTATAATCTTTATGTGGCTTAGCATAATACAAATCATGTTGCTACTCTTTTGTGTTAGCTTATGCTATATGGGTTATATTATGTAAATGGTTTGATGTTCTTATGTTTGTAGTGTTGGGAATTGTCTATTTAATATACACTAATTACTACCTGAGCCTTTGTTTTTGAAATGTGCTTACTTATCTCATTACTGATTTGGTGCATTGCCTTAGCTTATATTTTTTATTTTATGTTTGTATTCGTTCCCTTTTCACCACCCCATTAAAAAATGAAGAGTTGACTTCGATAAAATCCCGGAGGTCACTTAGCTATGCACACAAGTCCCTCCAATAGCTAAGTTTCTTATAAGGTTGTTGCCTACAAAATTTTGCATCAATAGTTCTTTTTTTGGCACGCCTGATGGGACAAACTAAAATGTTCACAAACCAAAAGAGTGTATGAGCCATAGGCCCGTCACTAGGTCTCAAACCACAAGAATCCCTTGCCTACTCGTACCACCACTAGTTTCAATTAAGGCGATAAGTCATTAGGCTAACACATCACCTCTGACTCCTCTGACTACTCCTCCGTCCCTTACGTAGATGGCTAGAAATTTTGTAGCCTGGGATGATGGTAGCCCTTTGATAACCCCTGTACCACCTACAGTGTGGGCTCTAATCCTAACTTCCATTTTAAAGGCTATCCCAAATTTCACTAGGGATGATTCAAAAACTCTAGTGGAGCATTTGCAAGATGTGGCTGATGTATGTCTAGTTCATGGCATTAATAACCAAAATGTGGCTTTGTGGTTGCTTGCAACCTCTTTCAGAGGGAAGGCATTGGACCGGTATCATACTCTTCTAGCTAATATAGTTGGCACTTGGGATCAAATCAAAGATCCTTTCTATGAGTGCTTCTCAAATAATGGCAACAGATCTTTGCTATATCACCAGCTGGCTAATATAAAGCGGGCTCCTCATGAAGCTTTGGTCTATTTCAATGCTTGGTTTCATTCAACTTGGAAAAGGGTCCCTGTCAGTAGTCAACCACCTCCGAATTTGGTGTTCATGTTCTATCTAAAGTCTATAAATGCTAACATTTCTATGATGCTACAATCTCTCAGTGGAAATACCTTACTCGATGCATATAGCCTTGCCGTCACCACAAAGAACAATCTTATCACCATTGGAAAGTTAGCACCGTGACCTATCATGCCATTGTTCCCAGAATCAACCATAGCAGAACTAGAGGTAGCCTTAGCTGGCATTCCTGCACCCCCCAATCTATGTATGTGTACTCGAGAACAATGTCGAGCTTGGATCCAGTGCCTAACCCCCTAGCGGTTAAGGTGAGTGACATGAGGGAGTAGTTGCAAACCGTGAAAAATGAGTTAACTAGTATGAATCGACAACAATATGCCTACCATAAGCTTGCTTACCAAAACTACCAAGGTGGGAAACCTCCTTTTTAGAAGAATCAATGGCAAGATAGATCGCATAGTAATACCCAAGCTCAATAGAGAAATTAGGTTGTGCCCATGACTATGCTGATGTAGATTGCCTACCCTAGTTCAAGTTAAAAGCTGGTAGTAGGACAAAATAATATTGCCGAGGAGATTAATCCATGGTGCTTCCCTTGTAATGATGCACACATGCCCTATAATTTCCTGCGAGGGAATTTACAACAGAAGATAACAAAGCAACGTAGTCAAGGAATCATGCCTGATTCTTGGAGGTCATGCATATGCCTCTCAGCAAATGGAGAACACAGTTTTGACTGCTCAAATGCAAGGAATGTCTATAGAACAGGAGCTAGATATAGCTCCAGACTAGGAACTCTTTTCTTGGATGGAGGAAGAGGAGTCAACATACCCAAATGACATTTCGATGATCCGGGCGCCACAAGTGCAGTCAGACTACAATACCTGTTCCAAGTGGAGGCTCACTGGACAATTCATGTCCTTGAAAACTAAAGGGTCACCTAATTTGATGCCCAGTCTATTGACAATTGTGTCATCAGTTCTGCAGTAGTTTGGGGCTGCTATTCTAGGTTCCAAGAATCCACCTCCTCCGAAAGCAAAAGCTCCCATGACCACC
Organism: Sequoia sempervirens; assembly: GCA_007258455.2. Lineage (NCBI taxonomy): Eukaryota > Viridiplantae > Streptophyta > Pinopsida > Cupressales > Cupressaceae > Sequoia > Sequoia sempervirens. Next base: position 82,402,359 of record VDFB02000363.1, on the reverse strand, counting down.
CCAGTAGTTTCCAAATAGGTGAATGTACCAATTGCAAGGCAAAAGGAGCCAACTACCATAACTCATCAGTCATGTACGCCATTCAACATGGTGGAACAACTAAAGAAATCTTTTGCTAATGTTTCTTTGTGGGATATCCTGGCCATCCTGGAGCAAAAGCTGCTATTACAAAAGGCATTATCAGGAGAGGAGGGCATGGAGATGCTTGAGCAACCCTTAAAATATAAGACAACCAATCTAGGCTCGGACAGAGTTTTGGAAAATCAATCAGCAAAAAATTAGGTCGAAAAAGAGGGTAAGACTAAACCCAAGCCTTTCTTTGTAACACTTATCATGGGTAAAAAATTACTGCATAATTGTATGGTTGAATCTAGTGCTAGCACCACTGTCATACCCAAGCAAGTAGCTGAAGCTCTAAGAATCGAATATGAGCCTCCTAAGAAGGGAGTTATGAAACTTGATGGGAACAAGGTTGAAACCGTCAAAGTAATCAAAGGATTGCCTATGACATTATTTTCTTTCCCCAACATTACTGTGAATCAAGATACTATGCTCATTGATGTCCCTCCTATGTTCGGGATATGTTTGTCCTAAGAGTTTACTGAAAATGTTGGAGGTTACCTCTCTTTGGATTGGTCACACCTGATCCTAAGAACCAAACATGGAGCTAAGATGAAGATACTTTCAAAACCTTTACATTCCAAGCATGTGGCTAATGAAGCCATGATCAATTTTGAGGTAGCACATACCTCAATTACCCTAGGAGAGATGCCTAATTTCAAACTTCTTGAGGATGAAGAAGCAAGTAGTTCCCAAACTGAGAATGAGGAAGTTCTCTTGAATGAATTTATAAGTTTAGACCCTTTTGGAAACTATCATGCAACTGGGCTAGGAACATATGTCATACATGAGGAGGATTGGATTATGCCCCAAGTGACTAAAGAGTCTGGGAGTGAAGGGACCTCAAAGTTATGGGCCTTGCACTTTGATGGAGAAAGATGTAGAGTAGGAGCCAATTCCAAAATATGTTTGGTATCTCCATCTAAAGAAAAGACCTTAAGGTCATATCATTTCTAGTTTGCATGCTCGAACAATGAAGTAGAGTATGAGGGCCTTGTCCACGACTTGAGTTTAGTGGAATGAATGGGTGTAAAGAAAATACAAGTGTTCAGAGATTTAGAATTGGTGGTTAACCAAATTTGAGGGCTATCAACCTCCAAGAATATATTGACACAAGGTCTGGGACCTGATTGAAGGCTTTGCGGCATTTAACATCCAAGTTGTGCCTAGAGAGCATAACTCCGAAGCAGACGGAATGAAAACTATTGGATCTTAGTTTGAGCCAACTTCTAAGTTAATTGATAACAAACATTTAGTGTGAGTGATTGTATGGATTGCAATCCCAAATAATGATAAAAAAATGGCTAGTGTTTGATAGTGATACTCATATCACATCATTTCTTTAGTTGTCTAGAGAATTTTTTGACCAATTACAACCAAAGATCGCTGAGGCCTATGAAGATCAAGTGGTCCAAATTAAGTCAAACAAGCTTCCCATAGGTTTGGTTACTCTTGAGAATCTGTTTGATTCCAATGATGTGAGAAAAGACAAGAGAAAGCTTGTAGCTAATAAAGGCGATTACGCTGATTTGCACATGGAAGAAGATAAAAAGCTTAAGGTCAGAAAAGGAGTCTCATAGAAGAATAAAGAAAGGTTGAAATATTTTTGTGAGAAGTATCCGAATGTGGTAGCATGGTCATATGATGATCTTAAGGGATATGATCTCGAGATTATCCCACACACCATTGAGCTACTAGAGGGAGCAAAACTCGTGCGTCAAAAGCAGATGCCAGTAAATCCAAAGATCGAGTTGTTAATGGCTTAGGAATTAAAGAAGTTGATTGAATCCTAGATAGTGTTCCCAATCAAACACAATACTTGGGTTTCTAACCTGGTGCCGATCTAGAAGAAGAATGGTGATATACGACTATGTGTTGACTTCTAAGACCTAAATAAAGTGTCTCTAAAGGACCACTACCCTTTTCCTTCCATGGAGGCAATTTTGCAAACAATTGTTGGTTCTGAGATGTTTTTAATGTTAGATGGTTTCTCTAGCTATAATCAGATTTGTGTGAAAGAGGAGGACCAACACAAAATGACGTATACCACCAAGTGGGGAACATACCCTTATGCTAAAATTCCCATTGGAATTTCAAATGCCAGAGCCACATTCCAACCAGCTATGGACATTGCTTTTAGGGATTTGATAAATAAGATCATTCTTATTTCTCTAGATGACCTGATGGTTTTCTCAAAATTTGTTGAGGATCATTTTGATCATCTCGAGCTTGTCTTCTAGAAGTGCCAGGAGTTCAGGATTTCTTTGAACTGGAAGAAATGTGTGTTTGGGGTCCCATAAGGGAAGCTATTGGGTTACACCATCTTGAAGGAAGGTATTGTCATCGACCCAGAAAGGGTTAAAGTGATTAAAGAACTCCCTTTTCCCATCAACAAAAAAGGAGTTGAAAAAGGGATTGTTCGCCCGATCACATTGACGTTGAAAAAGGACCAAGCTTTCAAATGGACAATGGAATCCAAAAAAGATTTCGAACAAATTAAAGAAGTTATCTCTTCAGCTCTCATGTTGGTTAATCTAGATTTGTCGAAAGACTTCCTCATGTATGTCTTTGGTGGTAGCATGAGTATCGCTACTGTCTTGATGTAGAAATACGATGAAGATAAAAGAGAATTGCCCATTGCTTTCTATTTGTGCACTCTAAAAGATTATGAGATGAAGTACAACTTTGTGGAGAAACAAGCTTTTGCTATTATAAAGGGGTTGAAGAAGTTCCGACACCTCATATCGTGCAACAAGGTGATTTTTTGTGTGCCACACCCTAGCGTGCATGAATATATTATGGAAGGTGAAATCACTGAGAAGCAGGATAATTGGATAACCAAGATTCTAGAGTATAACATTGAGATCAAGCCAATCAAGACTGTGAAAGGGAAGGGACTGTGCAAATATTTGGTTGGAAACAATGAAGCAATGACTGAGGTTGAAGCCTTAGGACCCGTGTTGTTGAATGAAGAGAGTTTCAGAGACAATTGGCTATATGACATAATTAATTTCATGCAAACAAGAAGGTACCCGGCCGACCTCCCCTCATTTAAAAGGCATTTTTCTTGACTGCAGAATAATGGCTATGTACTCTCAAGTGGAGGGAGTTCTTTTCAAGAGAAGCTTCAATGGAATCTTGTTAAGATGTGTGACACAAGAGCAAGCAAAAAATATATTGGAGAAGTACCATAGTGGCTTAGCCAGAGGAAATTTTTTAGCAAAAACTACTGCAATCAAGATTATACGTGTTGGTTATTTCTGACTGATGTTATTTAAGGGCTTGTATTCATTGGCGAGGTCTTGCAATGAGTGTTAGTTTTTTGTAGGGAAAAGGAAAAATGTTGCCACTCTGCTAAAACCAATTGTAGTGGAAGAGCCATTTTCTCAATGGGGTCTCGACTTCATTGGCATGATCAACTTGGTTTCATCAATCGGACATAGATGGATCTTGATAGAAACTGACTATTTCACTAGGTGGATTGACGCTGTACCTTTGAAAAGTGAAACTGAAGCAGATATTGTGAACTTCCTAGAAGAACTGGTAGCCAGGTTTGGCCCACCAGAGATAATTATCTTGGATAATGCCAAATATTTTTTCAGCTCTAAAATTAGCCAATTTGCACTAAAATATGGAGTCTTTCTAAAGAAATCCTCAGACTACTATCCATAAGGAAATGGCCTTGCCAAATCTACAAACATGAATCTTTTCTGGCTGATCAAGAGAATAGGTTCAGAACATCAAAGGGAGTGGCATAAACACCTCCAGACAACACTATGGGCCGATCGTATCATTCCAAAACAAATATTGAAAAAATCTCCTTACCAAATAGTATACGGGAAGGAGAAACTATTGCCAATCTCTATAGAAATCCCTGCAATCCAGTTGCTCAAGTCTCTTGAAATCGAGCAAAATGGAGCGATAGAGGTGCGGTTGGTAGAATTACTTGAGGTTTAGGTGAAACAAGAGCACGCTCTTGAGGCAATGACTAACCACCAACAAGTGGTAAAGAAATGGTTCACCAAGAAAACATTTGACTAGGGTCTGTAATGTGGAGACTTGGTGCTCAAATTTAATGAGTGCAGAGTGAAGCCTAGTCAACATGGCAAGTTTGATAGTCTTTGGGAAGGACAATTCAAAATCACACAGTGCAAGTAGCACAACTTTTTCAAGTTGGAAACAATGGAGAGTGAGGCCTTGGGTATTCCAATTAATGGAATACACCTCAAGAAATTCAATTAATTTGGCTTTTGCAGTAAGTGTGTAAATATGTATATATTTTCCTTGCTTTGTTAGTTTGGGGCCATTCTCAGTGCTTTCTTAAAATCAACAACCACATTGATGCATGTAAATGAGATAAAATGAAGAAAGGACCAAACTATAAGGAACATATGTATTGTATTGATTATAGAGATATTTACATCTATATACATATTGATGTAATGGGGCCCATAGCCATGTTTCAAAATATACACATATTGTCATTGACAAGTTTTACGGAGAATGTTTCAAATACAAAAGGGAAGAGGGATCTTCTTGATGTCTCTTCAGGCATTTGAGGGTCTAGCAATGGCAGCAGGTGGTGCACGATGAGGAAACACCATTCTCTCAAAATTATTATACCATTGTACCTTGCAAAAGGGTTTGATGTTGTGCATCCTCATTAGGAAATGGTAGGCGGCACAGACTTTGTGGCGATGTTCCTCATGATTTTCAATCTCAAAGCCACGTAGAAAGGGCCTAGTCAGCATAGGTCCTCTTCCCTTAGTAAGTTGGTGTAGGTTGTGAACAGATGGGATTTCGTGATCGATCTCAGTAGCTCTCATGATGTTCTCCAACCCCCTAGGTAGCGTTTGGGAAATACCTACTTTGTCAGTCTCAGAATATTCCTTTTAGAAACACCCATGTCTAATAGAGAAGCTACAAAGTGGGAATTAATACTGGTGTTCACTGTGTACTGGTCTTCATATTCTACATAGTCTCTACCTAGAAGCCACTTTATGAATTTCACATATAGAAGGTTCTTCATGCCAATCATGCATTTCAGTTGCCTACACCTAATTTTTCCTAAGAAGGCAACTTGGGTCTTCTTGCACGTAAGCCTAATTGGTGTTTCCTTGACTACCACTACTATCGCTACATAATAAAGCTACCAACTATATCCTAGGGCCAGTGGCTAAGAAATGCTAAGTGAAAATATGGATTGCCAAAATGCCAAGGGGTCCTTTTATAGATAGGGAGATGATTCTCTAATTGAGCAAGGTATGTTTACATCAGAAGCAAATGGTATGAAAGAGTCCTGACAAGCTGTGTTGTGGTGTGTGAAATAATGAAGGTGATAATGCAGTTTCAATTTGTTTGAATTAAGCCTTTTTAAAAGGTAGAGAAGGAACCAGCTGCTGCCATAAGGAATGTTTCTATCTTGATTAAATCAAGGAAAATCTCTTAAGGTGAAGTCATTGGTTGATGTGTCCTTTTACAATCAAGTAATCATTAAATGCAAAAGCTCACAAAAAGATATGGTGTTTCTGATTTGGTACCTTTTCCAAGAAAAAATTAGAGCCACCGTATGTGAGGTCATGTCTCTTAATTTGTGGAATCCTTTGGCGAGTTGGCGGCCTCTTCACATGCGTGAAAGGGTTAGTGGTGCATGGCATAATCAATGTGAAAGATAGAGTGTACCCTTGCTAATCTAATATTTTTGAAAATAAAAAAGACAGATAGGAGCACTATGTAGAGGGCATTAATTATGCAAGGTTGGAAAAGCGTGTAAGCACCTTAGTCATTTGCATAGATAGAAAAAGGGTTTCAAAAACTAAGTAGCAGAGTCCTTCAAAATATAGGTAAAATGCTAAAATTGCAAAAATCTCAACCCAGGTTGTCGCCACTAACAACATTGAGGAATGAAGGATGCAGGTGCCTTGTGTGAATATCTACGACCAGGTTTCTTACGCAACCCCAGACATTCCAACTAAACCTTCATGACCCTGCACTAAGCTGGCAGACCAAAAAATGTTAAACACAGTTTCTCCTAGAAACCAAGCTTTGGTTTTAGAGGATTGGGATAATGTCTGAGATTTGAAGTTATCTCAGAACCCCAAAGGTTTAAGAGAGGCTACATGCAAAATGATGAAAAACATCAGTGATCCTTTTCCTAGCCAACTGTGGAATTGTGGCCTCCCTCAGTAAATGGTTCCTTTGGTGCACTACTATCCAAAGGTTGTGACTGCCAGTGCTAAAAGTTTTGACGCTAATTCAAGAATTATAAGCAGCCATAATTTGAGGGTAGTAATCAGTCACCGGGTTCTCTAGGATATGTTGTGCATCCCTCTTAACACTCTTGTAGGTGTTGAGGATTTCGATCTTTCTAGGGTATGAAATTACTGGAGGACATTGAGAGCAACACTAAAAAATTTCAATACCAAAATGGGTAAGCCACCAGATAACTCTGTCCCTCCTAGCTTTCCTCTTAGTTTGGCTACTTTTAAAGTAGGCATGGATTCCAATTTCTCTATGTTGGCGTTGGTGTGTGGGTTGGATACAGATAAGGAAGTCTCAGATTTCTAGATGAGCATAAGCTTTATTCCGAAAAAGAATAAAGAGCCTCTATTGATGGAATTTGCGAAAGTCATTGTGGAAAGGATGTGCCGACAGTTGAAGGGGTTTGAGCCTGCTTCTAAGTTCAAGTATTTTTCTTTCTTGGCCTACATGATTTTATGTCAGATTCCAGATTATTTCTAGCAATTTTTTCCCCTAGAGGTATTTGACGGAAATGGCACTAGAAACCCAATTTTGACCTGTACTCCTGTCCTCTCAATTTTTTTTGATTATTACTTGTTTTTAGACGCATTCCTAGCTCTGAATTTAAGAGCTTTGGATCAAATGGGAGGTAAGAGGTCCGGGCGCTTGACATAGAGTCAAATATCATGGATGAGAGGCCTTGTACCGCCTTGCGATTGGTTCTTTGGTTCAAATTTTACAATGCTCCGCATGCAGGGTTTCGTCTGAGAGCCTTTCCAACTCTTGTGTTTTGTTTCAAAAAGGGTGCTAGCCCTAGAGGTTTTCAGGTAGTTGTGTAATATTGAAAACAATTACTGGGGAGGAAAGCATTTGAATTCCTATCTGACGCTACCAATCATGTTTGGCTCTATAACATTGGTCAAGAAGAAGAGTCCGAGGGTGAATAGTTTTTAAGTGTTGTATTCCAAGTTAGGTCACCTCAGATTGGTGATTATCTGTGATACATGGCACTATAATGCAGTAGGTAATTTGGTAGAGGTAGGCATTAAGATCCCTCATGAACCTTGGTCATTTTGGGGCCCTCAGAGAAATGCAGATGAGGGAAACGAGAAGTTATACATTAGCCTCAAGCACATTCCTTCTAGCTCAGGTCGATCACCTTGGCTGAATTTTTATCATATAGTGGCCAGGCCTAACCTGAACCATATAATAAATCAATTCCTTTATAGCCAATTAGCAAGGCTTGGTTGGAAGCATGAAAAGATTAAATATTTTTGGATTTATAGACAAGAGATAAAAAGGACTAATGGGCTCTTTCAGGAAGTGGACTCAGACAACCAGTTTGATGATGCCTAGTGCCACAATCATTCAGATAGTGATGATTCTCCTAATCCTTCGAAGTCTGAGAAGTGCGGTGAGGCAGAAAGTGCAACCCCAGAGCATGAAGAAGAAGTAGCCCAAAAGGCTCCAATGATTGAAGGTCTTGTGCAAGGAGAGATGGTTAGTGGAAAATAGTTGCAATGTGAGAGCTCTTCATATACATAGCTGTCGGAGCCAACTAGCTCCTCTAGATTGGGGAAGAAGAGGTTGGGCTCTATTAAGTGTTTTTGAAGGGTTATTTTGGACCTAGATGATTCCCCACTAGAGAAGAGACCTCATATAGAGGAAGCAAAAAGAGGAGGAGAAGAATAGTGTGAAGACGTAGTTGTATTTTCTACAAATCTTCACAAAACTCAGGTACATTTCTCCCCTTCTCTCTCTTCTATGTATTTAGTTTCCTCCACGTCTACTTTTGCCATGTCATTTGCATCAACTATTCCTATCATTGGTCACCTGAGGCAGGTGAACATTGGTTCCCCTCAGGGTCCTCGTTCGCCTCCTATGTCTACTGCCCCTGAGGTGCAAGTAATGGCGACACATCCTAGCCCATTGAGTCAGTAGTTTGTATCTCTGATGCCTTAGTGTCAAGTAGCTACTTCACTAGCCTTGTTCCCCGCTATGTTTTCACCATCTTAGAGCAGCTAGTTTATCCTACCTTTTTCCCCAGTAATTGTTACGAGACCTAGCAAATCCGCTAATACATTACGCACACTGTCATTCCCATTAGCAGTTCACCCGAAGTTTCCTTTCACTAGTGGATTAGGTATTTTTCCCTAAGAAATTCATTCCGGCTGGTTGCACCTCATTTGCAAGTTCCTTAGGTACGTGGGCTTCTTCAGGAGCATAGCATCATTGGAGAGAGGGCTTGAGAGCGAAGCTCCGGGCGCCCTACGGACGAACCCCTATCAATCATTGGCGGGTGCCTGTTGTCGAACCCCCTACTCTAGATAGGGCAAGGAGTCTTGTAACAGCATTCTCGTATTCTGAGCATTCCTCCATCTACAGTAGTCGAGGGAGCGCAACATTCTTGATTCGCATTCCTCTCTCTAGCATTCTTCCCTACGGGCCGAGCTCGCAGCCCTTTTGTTTCTTTAATCGCTTGCTTCAAGGCCCATTAGAATAGTAGGGCAACCGCAGAAGAGTATTCGTTTTATTCGTCCGGCCAGTAGCAGGAAGTACTCATCGGTCGCGACGGTGGGCATCAGTAGAGAGGGGGGTGAGGGCGGGTGGGATGGGCTTGCATTGGATGGAATTCGTTTGGGGTGGGAGGAGATAGATGGGCGGAATGACTGGGATGGGATAAGGCCACTAATGAATAAGTGAATGTTCCTTCGACCAATGCTGCTGTAGCCGAGGCTCCTATACAAAAAGAGGTAGTGCCCTTCAATCCGGCGGTCTGGAATCTCTACATTGATAAGTGGTGGGTACCAAGAAGATGGAATAACCGAGAAAGCCCGGAGCCGAACCTGCTTGTGTCCTATCCTCCATCACTGCTGTTCCAGCTGTAACGAACGGGTCACCCTACCATACTCTATTCAACGTGCCTAAGCCTCGTCACAGGTGGATGTTACCAAAAGTGCCCAGGCTAACCAAATACAAAAAAGAAGGGTGAAGAATGCAAAAAAAATTGTAAAACCCCTTATGTAGATTGTGTTCAATGAAAGTCAAAATTCGTTGATGTTTGCGAATGTGACACCCAATGTCATCAAGTTGTTTAGAGAAATGCAACCAAATGATTATTCTGTCAATGCCATAGGACTTGATTTGCAACAGGATCATCTATAGAACAAAGTAGAATTAATGGAAGAAACCCAAAGGGAGGTGACAACTGATTTCCTCAAACTCAGTCACCAAATGAAGAAGAAGGATGAACAAATGAAAGACCTAAAAGGAAAGGTGGAGATTTGGTCAAATAAGCATAAGGCTCATGAGGTTGAAATCAATTAGGTATGGGATGAAAGGAATTCCTTTAAGAGCAAAGCCACTGAACTTTAGGCTCTGAGTGCGGAGGTTGTTCCAACCCTGCAGAGAGAAATTGAGCAATCTTAGGTGATTGAGGTAGTCCTCCGCGAAAAATTGAAGCAAGCGAGTGATGGCTTGAAACAACTCCAACAAAGTACCAATGATGAGGTAAAGGAAATGAATGCTGCATTAGAGTAGGAAACAAAAAAGAAAAAAATAGACTGAGTTAGCTTTGAGGGAGGAGGAAGAAAATACTGCTCTAAGGAATTAGATTTCAGTCCTGGATGGAAGCATTATGGAGTTGAAAGCAAAATCAAGCAACAGGGTTGCGAAGGTGGACATTTTGAGATCCCAGCCTCCTACATCCCAAATGAACCCGCTAGAAATAGCCAAAGAACTGCATGCATCATACTGGGATAAGGTTAAGTCACTATTCCTTACCTTGTAGCTCACTCTCAAATTTATGGCACATGCTGCCAACTTATGCGGGGTGGTTGGTGAAACAATGTAATGGGTGTAGGAAATAACTTCTGATAGAGTTCTGGAGGCAAGGAAATTGTTGAGAAAATTATATACAACTTCCGATGAGGTGTTGAGCAGTGTGGGGTTTGAAAACTGAACAAAGGCTACCATGAGCGTGAATGTTCTCCTTTCTATGCATGAACAACATGTCAGTGAGTGCAAAGCAAAGTTGACTCAAATTACCCATGATATGCGAGCTAAATTTTTTTGACTAACTTAGCGAGGGATTCCATTGCCCTTCTTGGCTGACCAAATAGTGGCAGGTATAGAACATATCATTGAGAGGATTGAGGAGAAAAAACAAGATTTATTTGTATTCCAGTCTTTTGATCGGTCTCTAGCTGCCGCCAATATCAAGAACATGGTGCATCAGTTGGCGCAGGTCTTCTTCCAGCTTGAATCTGGGGAAAAAATATCTAGTGGATTTCCTTTTAAGGAAATTATTGATTTAAACATGGCACATGAAGGCTCTCTCTGCACCATCAGATGAAGTCTAGACATCCCTTCAGGCTACCCTCTCCAAGCTGTGAGAAATTTGTCTAGGAGGTAGGACTGGTATGTGAGACCATGATTTGGAGATTCTCATTCCGTAGGAAAAATGTCCCTGTGAGTCACCAAGCTGTGAATATTTATTGACGCACTACTCTTTTCCTTCGTGGTCCTTATTTATTTTGTGGCTTCACCTTTTGTTTTGGTACTGCTCGTAGCTTTTTGGCCACCGCCATGTGGCGTCCTATTAGAGCTTCCCTTCAAGACGCATCTTTTTCCTTTTTTCAAGCTCTACTTGTTTGACATGTCACCTCCACCTACTTTCTATTTGGATGGGCCCACACTATGGTTACCTTTGTTGAGATTATGGATGCATAGGGTCCCTGAAGCTGCAGTCTTCAATGGAGGACCTTTTCTAGGAAATATAATCAACCACACAGAAAGTGTTGCAACTAGGCATGCACAATGGAGATTCTATATTGATCTACACTATGAGATCATAGATTGATATTTGATTGATATGATACAAATGAACAAGTTGCCTGATTATGTAGGAAAAAAAGAAAACCTAATATGCATGAGATGTTTCCATGTGTCATGATCTAACATGTGACAACATGTGAACCCTATATAGGAAATTATTAAATGTTGATATAAGTTTTAGAAGGACAACTCATCTTCTAGAAAGAATCTTATTCCTACAAACAAGGAAGGGGATATTACCCCATTATTAAATGATTTATTAGAAATGCAACCTAAGACTAGATGGTGTATGACCTAAGTTAACTTATTCTAGTGTAATAATTAATTTAATTACACTAACAACCTTTGTCGGGAGCTTTCCGCATGATGATTGTTCGAGCGTCCATTGTTTTTGTTCGATAGTTGTTGCAATTGTTTTCGTTTTGCTATCGCATATCCCTTCCTTTTGCTACTGCGTGGCCCATCTCTCCTCAGAATGTCCCTATTGGCTTTCAGCCTTTCCTTCTTTCTGTTGGTGCCTATGCTGGGGAATCTTTCTTGTTGGGGACTTCACTAGAGAATCTTTCTTGTTGGAGCCTCCAGGTGATGGGCTAACTTATTTAAGCAATCCTTTCTTTATTTTGTGGCTGTTGTTAGATGGAAATTTTTTTCCCAGCACTGAGAATTAGCCTCTGTAGTGTTTGATATTAAATTTTAACTTGCAGATTGTGCCATTTTGTTCGACCTCTCTATTTTCAAGCATTTGATAGGACATTATATTGTGCTTGCATTTTCTAAAATATATGAACATCTATTTCAAGCTTTTATAATTTTTATGTGGCATAGTGTAATACATATCATGTTGCTACTCTTTTGTGTTAGCTTATGCTATATGGGTTATATTATACAAATGGTTTGATGTTCTTATGTTTGCAGTGTTGGGAATTATCTATTTAATATACGCTAATTACTACCTGAGTCTTTGTTTCTGCAATGTGCTTACTTATCTCATTACTGATCTGGCACATCGCCTTAGCTTAGATTTGTTTAATTTATGTTTTTCTTCATTCTCTTTGCTCCTTCCCATTAAAAAATGAAGAGCCGGATTCAATAAAATCCCGAAGGTCACTTAGCTATGCGCACAAGTCCCTCCAATAGCTAAGTTTCCCATAAGGCTGCTACTTGCAAACTTTTGCATCAACAACTATTATGCAATGAAAATGAACTAAAACAAGCTAACGAGTGAGTAAAATATGAGTGTGTATGTGAGTGAATTCAACAAAATAAGTTTTCTCTAAAAAAGATGGATCCATTTGTCTCCAAATAGTGATCTATTTATAGGAGAGCAAATGAGGAATGGATGGTTGAGATAAAAAAACTTAATTAATGGTTCAAGATGAAGGGGATGAGAGGCATGGATCATGGATTCTCATCAACAAATGAGAATGCATGATGAAAGTTAATCAAGGGCTCACACTTGCCTTAAACAAACACACTTTTGATTTGCTCACATAGGTCAAAGGTAACTTGCTTAAGAGGTTGAAGGTTTAGCTTGTCGAAGAAGCCAAGTGAGTTGATTGGAGGAGAGGGAATATTCCTTTTGGATGAGGAAATAGGTAATTTACAATTTAAAACAAAGTTGTAATTGTGCAAAAAGGAGGACAAAGAATATTCTATAGGAATATTCCCTTTGCTTAGAAGAAAATTAATTTAATTGCTAATTAAACAAGGTTTAATTTATGCAATTAGGGAATTAGAAGAATTTAAAGAGATATTTATTAAATTAGATGATTTAATAAATGGGGTCGAGGAGAAATGATATTTAATTAAATAACTTAGGGTTATTTAATTAAATAAGATGACTTAAGAGATTAAATTAAATATGTTGATTTATTTAATTTAATAGATGAAGTGTTAGTGCGAAAAAAGATGAATTAACTCAATTTAATTAATTAGGACAAGTAGATGAAAATGATGCAATTAATTAATTACTAGGCTAATTAAATCAATTAAGCGAAAAGAGGATGGATCAAAGAGGAAATGTTGTTAGTAAATCTGATTTAAATATGACATTGATTAGGACATTTTTTAGTGTCTACATTTTTCCCCTTTTTGAAGTGAGGTACCTGTTGCTTTAGTTCAAAGAATAACACTTTTTGGATATAAGAAAAAGCTGCTCAAATAATTTTTTTTTTCTTATTTTTTAGATGCCCCAATGAAAGGATAAAGCCGACTCCCTATCCCTTCGAGAAATCGGACAAAAATTAAACATTTCATCAAAACCTAACATACTAAATTACGAAAGCTTTCAAAACATCTATTATAATCCATTTAAAACTTATCTTGTTGTGGAATTGATGTTGTGTTGTTTCAGTGGATTCTATGGAAGAGAATTGATGAAACCATGGTGTTTGATGTATGAAAACCTAATTTATGCTAAAATGAACATGATGCAAGTTAAGTTACCATGATTTTATACTACAAATAATCTAATTATGCAATTGCTAAGCTAATCTAAGCTAAAATTATGCTAAAAGATGAAAACCCTAATTTATTTACAAACTAAGATGGATGTATGGAAGCCATTAATGGATGCTCTAAGCTATTATGCAATGAAAATGAACTAAAGCAAGCTAACAAGTAAGTAAAAGATGAGTGTGTATGTGAGTGAATTTAAGAACATAAGTTTTCTCTGAAAAAGATGGATCCATTTGTCTCCAAATAGTGATCTATTTATAGGAGAGCAAATGAGGAATGGATGGTTGAGATAAAAAAGCTTAATCAACGGTTCAAGATGAAGGGGATGAGAGGTATGGATCATGGATTCTCATCAATGGATGAGAATGCATGATGAAAGTTAATCAAGGGCTCACACTTGCCTCAGACAAACACACTTTTGACCTACTCACACAGGTCAAGGGTAACTTGCTTAAGAGGTTGAAGGTTTAGCTTGTCCAAGAAGCCAAGTGAGTTGATTGGAGGAGAGGGAATATTCCTTAGAATATATTTTTTGGATGAGGAAAAAGGTAATTTACAATTTAAAACAAATTTCTAATTGTGCAAAAAGGAGGATAGAGAATATTCCCTTTGCTTAGAAGAAAATTAATTTAATTGCTAATTAAACAAGGTTTAATTTATGCAATTAGGGAATTAGAAGAATTTAAAGAGATATTTATTAAATTAGACGATTTAATAAATGGGGGAGAGCCGAAATGATATTTAATTAAATAACTTAGGGTTATTTAATTAAATAAGATGACTTAGGGGATTAAATCAAATATTTTGATTTATTTAATTTAATTAGATGAAGTGTTAGTGTGAAAAGAGATAAATTAACCCAATTTAATTAATTAGGCCATGTGCCCTCAACACACACGTCCCCTTGGGAATGGGGACCCTCTTCTTCTTTTGCCTTGCCAGGTCATTTTGGTCACCACCTCATTTTGTGTACCCTATTTTAGTGTCCTACATGGTCAACGTACCTCCAGAGTCTCATCTTGAGTTGACCGTGTTTCGCACCTTCCTTTTTTGTCAAGTTCTGTTGCCTTGTAGGGTCTGCTTGGCAGTTTGCCTCTGCCATTGCCTTTGGGGCCTATTGGGACCGCCCCATCAGGTTTCCTTGGCTGGGTTTCCCCCTCAACTTTCTCTGTTCCAAATGGCGGAAGGATTCTGCCTTCTCGAGTCTCTGGTCTCGGCTCCCTGTTCTCCGTCCGGTGAAAATTGCAAAATTTCTTGGTTGCTTGCGCGTCGTCCGGGCCCGATCCTCTGGACTTCCGCTCTCAGAATTCTGTGAGGACTTCGCCATTCCCGATGGAAAATCACCAACGAAACTCCACCCTCCTGGCCCCGAGTTCCCCTTTTCCGCTGATGGTTTCCAAGCTAAATTCCCAACGGCGAACCTATGACAAAACTTTGTCCCCCAAACCTTGGACCTCTTGTCGTAGTCCGCGAATTCAAACCCACCAACCAAACTGTTTGCCGTACTTGCATTTAAGAAGGCCATTGATGGCAGGGGGTATAGATATTAGATCCTAACCTATCATTTTCACTTGTCAGGATTGTAGAGAGGGATCAGAGAGCTTGCTAGAGGAGTCCACCACCTCTGTAAACCACCGTCCTCGCGTTTGTGACTATCACTTGCTGATCCTTAGTGGATTTCATGCCTTGCCGCATCAGGTTTTTGAGGTAGGTTTTCCATCCACCCCAGCGAGAATTTTTATGATTTTTAGTGCCTAAAATGATGAACAACATGGGTTAAAATAACATTTAAAAGGTGAAACATAAAATAACGCACAAAACCCACTTCTTCAAATTTTGAAAAAATGTCCAAAACACCCTCACGATCGATTCAGAACTTAGCCCGTGCACGACTATTCTTCATCAGAGAATTCACTTCATCCGGGCCTGGGCCTCTTCATCACCGGTGGGTCTTGTCCAAACAATCATCTCATCCAAAACAACCGCACCATCTCTTGGGCCCAACTCCTTGGGTTTCCGTTGGCAGTTTGCCGTCAAGTGTTGAAAATTTTAAACTTTGAAGTCGGCCTTTGTTTTGGCCTCCCGGGCCCGTACCCTCAAACTTCTACGTCTGGGATTATTCCAAGCTTCCACCATTCTTAAACGACGAAAGAACCCCATCCACCTGAGCCTTGGAGCCCGCCTTGCAAATTGCTATTTGGCATTGACAAATTACCGACTGCCTGCCAAGAACTCGTGTCCCTATCTGCTAACTTTTGTGTCTGAAACTCCACGGGGTTTTCGCCGTTCCCAAACGGTGGAGTTGACCTATCCACCCGAGATCTAGATTCCAGGCCTCCTTTTGCCGTCTTTTCCTAATTGCAAGCCCACCTTCTGGCACTTTGTCAAGTCTTGATTCGTGAAATTTTGTCTGCAGACTTCCACGGGAACTCCGTCGTTTTGAATGATGAATTTGCATCGACTTCTCACCTCTCGTGTCTCGACCAACCTTTTTCTATAGGAGTTCCAAATCGTCGAACCTTGGCATCCTTTCCCTCGCTGGGCCCTGCCCTTTGAAACTTTGTTCGAACTCCGCCATTCCCAATAGCAAACCTTCGCTGAAACTCCACCCTCCAGGGCTCGAGGTTCCCTTGGCCCTCTGTACACAAAAGGAATTTCAAATGGCTACCACCTTGCTCCTTTTGGGCCTTCGGGCTCCGCCTTCCTCCTCACTGTGGGGACTCAACAAAGAGAGTCAAATGCCCAACCTTAGTGTTGGGTCCGGTCCACTGGGCCACCCCCTCCAGACTTCTGTTGGGTGATTGCCATTCTGAACGACAAGGGCATGATTTCTTTTCGGCTCTTTAGGCCCAAGAGTTTTTAAAAATTGAAGAAATACTGGCCACCCTTGGACCCTCTAGGTCCCGGACCCTGGAGTTCCATCCCCAAAACTTTGTTTCTGCTTGGCCATTCCAAACGGCTAACCTCGAACGACTTTTTGGCCTCATACCTCCAGATGCTCCCAAATCGATCCAAATGACCTCAAATTTAAAATATGATCTCAACCCATGTGCTCGAATTTGGTCCTCTTCGCTACGAGTCTTTTGAACCATCAAAATTCAGTCGGGAGAAATCTCCTAGATTGCTTGACCCTGTTTGCCTTTCCCAGACAACATTCCTGCCAGGAAAGTTTGGGCCTTCAGGCCCAAATTGTTCGAAAGCCCTTAATTAAAAGACTAATATCATCTGGAAGAAAAAATATGATTTTATGAATGATAAAATGTCTAAAGTTGATTTCGTCTACATGATTGGTTGTATTGACTATGCCTTTGCTTGTAGAATATATGGAATCAGGTGTAGGACCCTTGGGGGTAGCTGTGGAAAAAGACAAAGGAAAGAAATTGGGCAAGAATCCTCGTGAAAAAGAGAACAAGGACCAGATGAAGTTCCAGTTCTAGGGTGAACCTCTATGATAAAAAATCACCACAAAATGGAAAGAAATAACAAACACCAATATTGGTCAAGTTGATATTGATGAGTTTACACAAAGGGTTAGAATAAACCTTACAACCAAGAATGCAAGGCTGATCAGGAAAAGCAGAATTGCAAAAGCTACGTGCTTCCCCCCATCTTTCATTGCTCCTAAGCTAGTCATGACTTGTCAGCAGGCCTATCAAATCGAGACAAGGACCATCGTCGACAGGGATGGTAATATTCTAGTGGATATGTTAGCTAAAGGCATTACAAAGACCTTCCACATTCCCACCTTAGTCGAGATGGAGATGCCTACCAGAGAGGAGTGCAAAGCAGCATGGGATGACAACCCAATAGGCTGCAAGAAGTTGAAAAATCAACACTAGCTCAAAGAGAGACGAGGCAACGTTGCAAAGGTTCCTCAGGAACTCTTCTGCAGTGATTTCCATGAAGATTACCATGACTTAGTCACTATGCTGAGCAGGGTGATGGGTCTTCCTACTGCTTCCTTCTTTCAGGAGTGGATGGTGTACTTTGTTCAATAGATCCTCTGTGGGAATGAAGACGTCACTAAAAAATCCACGTTCTACTAGGGAGGCATAATAAGCGACTGCTTCCATGAGCAGATCATGAATGTGAAGAAAAGCTCCAAGTTCTACATGAACTCCTACTTGGTCTACTCCTTAGCAGACCAAAGGCAGTACAATGGGTTGTTTGTGGCACTCGATGAGGATCAAGGTTGAAAATTGAAGGTCTATTACAAGTACCCCCAGCTTCAGTTCCAAAATCTTAAGGAGTATTGTAGGGTCAATGATGCCTTCATTGGTCACATCATTTGACTGCTTGGAGGGGATTTTGAGAGAAGAGTCTCTCATAGTGCACAGGCGTTTTTGAAATAATACACCTTCATGTTCCTTCAGTTCCCTAAGTTTACCTACATTTGTGCCCAGGGTTTCATTGAAAGACCAAACATACTGCCCCAGTACCCCAGCGACCGAATCATCCTATTGGAACTTTCCTGGCAGCTCTGACACATACAATCAGTCTTCAGTGGCAAAAACTTGGCAAGAATCTCCTATCCTTTGACCCTTGGTCAGGGAATGTACAAACTACAAACTTCCTAGTGCACCGAGAATTTAGAAAAGGAGCTAGTAGAATACCACTTCCAATTGCACACTCCTCGCCCACGAATGGACTTGTATGGGAATGTAAGGAAAGAACTGGGGCTAGAGTACACCCATTTACACAATGTCGAGGATTTCTAGGAAAATTGTCAAGATGACAAGGAAGTGCATGCAAGGTATTACATGTGGATGACTGCGTGCTTCATAAGAAGGGTACAACCATTTCCCATACCTAATCAGGTTGAGGAGGACGAAAGCACCATAATGGACCCCAGATACCCTACAGTCACCAACTTGCCAATACCAATAATAGACTAGGATGAATAGGAGGTCAATGACCTCAATATTATAACCAAGACGATCTTGGCCCATACCAAGTAGTGGGTTGGTGGACAGGTAGCTTGACTAAAATAGTAGAAAGTGATCTTGACATATGAAAGGCTTAAAAGTGATCCAAGTGCCATGGAGGAGGCTACTACCACAACTTCGACGGGCGGGACATCCAAGTCCCCTCTGATCACCAGATCTAGGAAGAGAAAGGAAACGGAGACGAAGCAGTCTATGGATCCCAAGGTTTACATAAGGAAGGACCTAGGAGGCTCACCTTCCAAAAGGCTCAAGCAAATAGGGGGCACCACGAAGCAGCTTGTAATCCAAGAGGAAGAAGCAAAAGGTACAAACCAATTAAAACTACTTTTGGCTCTCCCTGTGTTGACTGCCCCATCATCTACCTCCCTAGCCATGGTCGCCACATCCCCGCCAGCGGTGGACATCTCTATCCATCTTGCCCCTTCACCTTCAACTGAGTCTGTAATAGTAATTGATTCTTCCTCTTCTGCAACTACTCCTCCTTCCTTTGTTGCAATGTCACCTACCACATCACTCCCATTAGCTAGTATAGCGGCATAGATACTCGTTTCTGCCTTTCCTAAGGCCTTCTCGAAGCATATGTAGAGTCTCCCCTTCAAGCTCTCCTAGATCCTTATGGACCCCACTCTTCAGGCTGCCCTAGCGTAGGTCCTCGCTACTGCTAAACCTTCATAGCCCCCAGAAGAACCACCAGCTATGAAGGCCACCATGTTAATCTCCGAGGAGTGGGAGAGATGGGAGCAAGAAGCCTCGAAGTCATTTGAGGAGGAAGTTGACAAATATCACGAGCACCTAAAGTATGAACACCGCACAATAGACAAGGTGGCCTACGAGGAAGAAGGAACATGCTCTTCTGAGAGCGGGGATGAGGAGGAAGATTCCGGTGGTAGGGTCATTGTGCAAACCTTCGATGACGATCTTGAAGAAGAGATGGCCCGATAGCTGAAAGGTAATGAAGAAGAGGCAGAAAGGTCACCTCTTGGAGAAGAAGGAGAACATCAAGAGGATAATCTAGGAGAAGATAAACCTGAGGGTGAGCTGTCAAGAGCCTCAAAATTGAGCAGCCCAAGGAGCACATGCATGAGGTTGATAAAACTGAGGAAAAGAAGGGGGAGGAAATAGAGAAAGAAGAAAGTCCCCAGCAACAATTTCCTACCAAGCCTCCCATCAAGTGCCTTGTGTTCATCTAGGACTTCGATGAAGAGGAAGGAGATGTTGCTAAAATGGAAGAAAGGGCCCTTAGGGATAAGGAAATAGAGGTCTTGACCGAGGAGGGCAAGGGCGATCATGAATCACCTAAGGAAAGGTCTACTATGCCTGAATGGATGGAAAGACAACTTGAAAAGAAAAATCTTGTACCGAAGGACCCAAGAGCGAGGCTGGAGGCCATCTTAGACCATGCATAGATCATGACTCAAAAAGAGAAGAAGCCTAAGATCAAATCCAAGGTAACAATGGATGCTTCTAGGTCTCGAGCTATGCAGATAGCAATGCCTGTGGTAGGCCAGACTGGCGTAAGCTACAACATCTCCACCCTTGATTTAGGAACTGCTACTAGGGAGCAGAAAGTGGGGCATCTTGAGGAGTCAGTGGCTATAGTGGTGTACTTGATAAAAAAAGACAAGGTTTCAAAGGATGAGCTCAAAGCACAGGTGGCCACCTTGATGTATTACATCCATTAGTGGTCCTCAATTGATGACCTGCCCACCACATCCGTGACTCCACCCCAACTGCTATCCAAAGAACAAATTGACAAGTTGGAGAGAAGAAAGAACTTGGACAAGACTACAAAGAGCTGGTTTTGATAGGTCTTATATGTCAGGAACATGGGTATTAGCCGGGCTGTTCGAATAGCCAACAAGCTCTTGGACCTAAAACAGTCTCTCGAGAGCATGAGAAAGCTTTGCACTGACTTCCCTGCCATGTACAACTCCACCTATCCAAATATTGAGGCCATCCTCCAGTTACCAAAAGCCATATGGGAAAAGGGGCTTGCATTCAAAAGTGACGATCACTGGCTGATGGATGTGTGGAGGTAGGATTTCGATAATAGAAAAAAAAGGATAGAACAGATAATGAGTAAGGTGGATCCAAACATCAAATGGGTTAAAGAAATTAGGGCAAAATGCGCTCATTATTTCAAGCTGATGACAAAATTTGACATGCCCATAGTACATATGGATCCAGAGAAAATAAAACCTTACTTTCAAAAGAAGATGGAGGATGGGATGTTCAGTGAAATAACAGTGGAGTTCATGAGTTTTCCACCTGTGCCTTTGACCAATCAGAGTTGTTCAAAGATCAGGGCGTAAAATATGATGAGGACTGGAAGAAGCTAGAAGATAATGCCAAAGAATGGAGCTACCAGATGCTGTGATACGATATCATTAAGGTAGACAAGCTCCAACCATTCATTCTAAAATTCATGGAATATACAACTTCAAAGAAGCAAGAGGACAACCCTATTATCAATGAAGAGCCCCCAAAAGAGTAGCTATAGTAAAAGAGCAATCAACAAAAGACAAAAATGCTATAGTGCCTTCACTAAAAGACAAAATAGGGAAGGGGACAAAATGTAATTTAAATTGTAATATATTGGGGGTTGGTGAAACCCTTTTGTAATGAATCTTAGCCACACAATGAGAATTAATATTGGCCATTCATTTGACCTTTTGGGCACTATAAATAGGGGTCTCCTCTCATTTGCAAAGGGAGTTGAGTTGTTGTAAAGAAATGCTGCTGAAATTTTTAATGAAAATACATTGACTTGGTGCATTTTTTGATTTCTTCACATGTTTCATGGTTCAATCTCTATTTTTAAATGCTTCACTTAGATTTATATTGATGTTCTAGTTAGCTGTATTCTTGCTTTGATAGATTTTAGAAATGTTGTTCCGTGGTTGTGAAAATTCCTGCTGTGTAGATGCCTTCTTGGTCCATACTTTCTACTTTTTCCTGCTGGTAAATAGCTGTGTAAAGTTAGTCTGGGCTTAAATTCAAAGCTGGTCCACACTTTCATCTTTTTTCATGCATGCATATAGTGAATGAAAGGTGAAATATTTTTAGACCTTAGAGGATAGCACAAATTTCATGAGACTATGAGATTTCTAGTTAAGTGATATCTTGTTTTAAGGAAGCTGTCCATTGCAGGAACTCCATGATTACTATTCACATTTGGTTGCAGGTCTAGGAACTTTCCATCTTCCCTGCTCTTTTTCCTTCTTTTTTAGAAATGGACTATACCAAGGTTCATTGCACATTGTAAAGCTAAATTTGAAGAAACATCAAAGTTTTGGACCATTGTTCGAACCTACAGCAAAGTGAAACTCAACCTCCATCTGAGAAGCTTCAGATTTGAAGATCTACCTTGCATCCAACTATGTAAGTTGTCCCTATGATTACCAGCAAAATCACATTAAAATCAACTGAGGAGTTCCATGCAAGTCATGACCTGACACCCGAGAGACCTTGGGGAGATTTTCAACCGCTTGTAGTTGGAGATTTCCTTCTGTGAGAGGTAAAACCTTTCATTTATCAAATGATTGACAAATATGGCATAAATTTGTCAACGTTGAATAAATGAGATAATCCCTCTCCCTATGAAATTATTGAGCAAGCATAAAGGAAATAACGACATCAAACTAACATAAAATCATAAGCAACATAAGCATGACATCCATTCCTAAACTACTCAAACACTATCTCATAGGGGGATTGGTGCTACTTTGATGTGGAAAGTAGCCCTTTCCCAACCCCTTTTTGATAAGCCGAATGATAAAATGCTATGGATATGGTGGAGTGATGATGAACAAGATCAAATCTCAAAAGAGAGTAACCTTGCATGAAATTGTGAAGATTGTGAAGGATTTGCTTGAGGATGATGCACCTATTTAAAGATTTTCAAAATGCTAAGATGTTGAAGAGGGACCAATGTGGGATCAAAAACAAGCCAATGAGTTGAGGACACTTGTCATCATGTGATTAGTTGATGTGTGTGCAAGATTTGGGAAGAGTGCCCAAGAGGGGGAAATTTTGAATTCAAATTTGCAATAAATTTTGAGAGGGGGACAAGAAAGAAGAGCAATAAATGCCCTGTTTGACTTGTCATTGTTGAGGGAAAATGATTGTTTTAATAAATCAATAAAATTGATTTATTGTGCAAGTGGGATGGGATTAGCCTTAGATTAGGATTAGATTAATTTAATGATGATTATGCTGATTTAATGCTGATTAATTGATTTGACTTTTTGGACTTTGGAAAATGATCTAAGATTTGATTTAAATGGCTTTTTGATTTATTTAATTAAGTGGATGATGCAAGATGAAGGTTGAATGCTAAGATTTATTTGATAAATGAACTTATTTAATGAATGGATGAAAGTGATGAATTTGCCTAATGTAAGAGCTAATTTGACCGAATCTGATCGAATGCATAATGTGAATTTTGCATGTCTACATTTACCCCTCTTTGAAAACAATGTACTTGTGCGTTGGTTCAAAGAATAAACTTACCGCGTCGAAATTTTAAAGAAATTTCATGATTTTCGGATGCTTGTGGAAAA